>CM068868.1:7400000-8000000 GCA_035149815.1 Branchiostoma lanceolatum | reverse complement strand
CGGTAGTTGGTTCTGAAACCGAGGAACGACTGAGTGTCCTCGGAGAGGAGCAGGTGTCTAGTCCTGAACAGTTGCCACCACTGTCCTTCGATCCATCCACCCAGGTGCCTGCCTTACACGTGGGATCAGTCCGTGGAGGTGAGAAATAAGCCCTTTCTTAGATTCGAGTACGCATGTGCAGTGTCAAAGGTGAAGGCCACTGGCTTGTAAATAGTTCTCGTCTCGACATTCTCTCGATTTGCATAACAATGCCCAGACGGGTTTTGTTTACGTCTCAGGGGCCTTCACCTTTGGCACTGCACATGCGTACTCGAATCTAAGAAAGCTTGAGGTTATAGAATTTCTTTACAAGATTGGTTAACATGAGTTCAAGCAACGAAGTGAACCTTACTATACGAATTTCCGACTGAACTTTCGGTTTGATCTTTCTGTTGGGTTGTACTCACCCCTCATGACATCACATTTCCGGGATTACCCACTATGACGTCACGATCCGGATGAAGCATGATCAAGCATTATTCGACATCATATTTTGGGGAGGTCACGTGCCAGAAGCAGTGGGTCAGGAAAAAACTCGAAGATCGGTTCGGTTGAAAATTTAGCCCTTTTTGGATCAACAATAAATTGAAATCTTACACAATGCATACTGCCAAGACAAGTGAGCCTGAAAGTTAGACTAGTAATCCGTATCGGTACTAGTGTATCTACCTGTGTGCAACAGTGTGGTTCAAGCGCCACTTCCTGATTAGTCTAACTGGTCGGGACATTTTAGCCTTGTGGTAAGTGCGTTGGGTTTGGCGGCCCGGGTTCGATTCCCGGGAGCCAAGGGACTGTACTACTGCGTTTCGTTTAAAAATCTATTAACGACAGGACACGCGGCCGACTGCAATGTCAACCTCAACAGGGCCATTGTTCTTTTGATGTATTAATTTATGACTGACGTACGTTTGGTCGTGATACTCTTTACCTACACTAGCATTGCAGCATCTCATTTTGTTTCACTCTTCCTAGATATCATACTATCTTGTGGTCACACGTGTGGCGTAAAACACATGCACCTGCGGAGCCGATGTGAAGGGATAAGAAACGAGAAAGGTTGTTCCACAGGACATCAGGTGAGATCTTAATCACGCAGCTCTCCTAACAAACAGTACAAAAGTGTAACAAAAATCTGTTTTGCGCTCATACAGCAGTCGATTTTGTAACAATTACTAAGCGAGATAAGTTCACACAGTACAATATTCGTGATGACAGTTTGAAGTAATGTACTAAATGCTCATTGACATTGACACGCACACCCTATATAAGTTATTTTTACAGCACTTTACTACGATAGTGTGGGAAAATAAGCTTTTCACATCCAATACATTATATAAATCTAAGCTATACGCTGTGTTACACAAAGTTTTCCAGACAGTCTTGAGTCTTCCCTCATGGGTAACTTTACACCAGTTTTAGCCCTCACTATCAGACATACCACATGGACTCTCTAGTTTCATTTAAAAAGAACTTGTAACGTTACCATGTATTGCATTGATATGCACAAAGTGTATTGGATGTCAAACATTACAAAAGCCCTAACTCTCTAAACAAAAGTAGGACTGTTGATGATGATGCATTGATATCAATTTCAGATTTTTATTCGGCGGGAATCGGATGGCGAAGGTCCGCGCACAATCACCATCGACGACGTCCGTCTTGACGAGTCCGTGGCTTCTTTAAAGGCAAAGTACTGCCGTAAGATTAACGCAGGTAACCAGCCATTTCTACATCCACCAATTTACGTTTTTAGCCCTTCTGGACACTTGACATGTCGGACTACTGTGTGGGGTGAGTTGTTATGAACTGGAATGCCGCTCATGCGTACTCGGAAGTGTGACAGAGCTTATTACTCTGCCTCACCTTTTTCTATAAGCTAGTCAATAACTACATCAATATTAACACAGATAGTCTACTGAAACCAGCTCAGGGGCGCACCCGGGGGAGCCACACGCTCAAATTTCAACCACATAACGCCTGGACAGACTCTTACAAATATTCATACTTCCCCCGCACAATCCCCGAGTGGAACGCCCTGCCTGGCGCGGTTGTTACGGCTCCCACCGTTGAGTCATACCGCGCCAGGCTGGAGGCCTGCCCGCCTTTGCCTGGGACCTCTTCCCCCCCTACTTTGCCCCTCGCGGGGTTATCTGGGGGTAAATCAAGTTGAAGTTGAAGAAGTTGAATTACTATCATCCATTTTGACGGCGAAAAGATTCACTTCTTTCTTACGTGTGATTAGAATAGTCACCAAAAGAAAAATACAAACCATTGCGGTTTGCAAGGGGCTATATGTATATACTGTATATATATGCATACATTGGTATGAAAACAGTTGAAAATGTTGCGATGTCATCGAAACAATCGTTTAATGAAATGCAATTATCCCTTCACAGACATCCAAACGTCATTGCTGTTCGCCGGAAAGACGCTCCGGGATGAACTAACATTGGGAAGCTACGGGATTGGATTTAACAGCACACTGTTCTTACAGAGGACCGGGAAACTCCCTGGGATCAAAGCAAATAAAAAGGGTGTTAATTAACATGTTACGCAGAAACTAAGCTTAGATGGTATCCATTGCTTTCGTCATCAATGGCTACCTGCCACATGGCATGTAGAAACTTTTTTACGATATTTATGTTTTGTTGTCTCATAAATTGTACTATGACATCATGTAATAGTAAATGATAAAATCAAGGGTCAAATACATCCAATAGCTGAATCTTACCCTGTATCATTGGAATGTCACACCTTACCAATAGCCGAATCTTACCCTGTGTCATTGGAATGACACACCCTATATATAGCTGAATCTTACCCTGTATCATTGGAATGACACACCATACATATAGCTGAATCTCACCCTGTATCATTAAGGGATTGTTATGAAACCCTGAGTTATGCAAATGCCACGATTATGACAATTTAGGAAAATATGTGTTCATGCTTATATCTCTTCCCATCTTTATGATTCCTCTGGAGTCCTGAAAAATAAAGGCAAGCTGGGTTTTCTAGCAAACATGAACTTGTTTCTTTTAGGTTAAAAGGTGATCTAGTTAATGTAAGGACTACATAATGTCATTGGTATATGGTTAACCTTTAATGCATAAAAGCTAGTTAACGCTATACCTAAAGAAAATATTCTATAACTAGTTATCTATGGCGTCTGCAAATGACTGCGCAAACGTTACAACTGACTCAGTATTGCTAGACTTTCACAGAATCCAACAGAAAGCTGGCTTGTTTTTCAGTAATTTGGTAGCTTTAATCATTCAATGGACAGGAATAAACATTCAGAGGTTTCAAAACAGACTGAAATTATAAGTAGTATATTTTAAAAAGTTTTAGGTAGATGCTTTGCCCTAGTTCTCATGACTTGCGTACAGCCACAGCAATATAGCCCTCGGACTACAAAGGTGTATTTTATTGTGTATGTTTGATGATAAACCCAGTAATGAAGAAACTTCTTTTTCAAATGCTTGTACTTTATTGACCTCAACGGTCAGCGTCGATAACTGAAAACATGTAGTGCAACAAAAGTGCTTCTAACAGAAAATAAATACATATATTAACTTTTTGCGGAAATGCCGGGTATTGACATGACAAGGACGTTAAAGAGAGAACTTCAAACCTCCTTGTAAATACATACTTTGATGGTCCTGCCATCGCGATTTTACAGTGTGATTCAGTGCGTCACCTTGCGGTATATTTTCGCACTGCACAATTTTCTTGTAATCAAATTGAATAATTGACCAGAAAGCACACGCTATTGTGCAACGTCATCATAATCATTCACTAGTGCAATATATTGTGCCATACACGTTACGTCAATATATATTAAGTGCAAAGTGTGAGTTGGGGGAGGGGGGTCCGTATTGGTCGTTGCAGGGATGGTCCACTTTACTGGCAGGGGTGGCTGAGTAGCTTGGTGTCGTCAATGGCAATGTCTCCCCGCCAATCACCGCCTCGGATGGCCTCGATCATGATCTACAGGGTGAGAATGGAATGGCCACGTTTAGACAATGCTGACCAATGGAAGCATATGGTGTACAGCAATTGACAAGGTTCTAAGCTGATTGTTGAAGCGTTTGAATATATTTACCACAGCTGAAAGTGGGTCTCATGTATAATCTCCAAGCAGATATTGGGGTAGACAATTGGAAAGTTTAGAAAATCCGACCGGTCAGAAAATTTTACAATCGTCACACCAACATCTGCATGGAGATCAGTTCAGATACAGTCTTCCACATATGAGAACAGTACATGTTCGATAATTACTATTGATATTTCGATGACGGTTAGACATCCAAGTAATAAGATACGCCAAATAGTAGTTACTTAAGCAACTGGATATGGATATGATTTTGGAAACAGTCAGACGTTTCAAGTAGCTCCACTACTATTCGTCAGTGACACTAAGCTATATTTCGAACAGCAGGTTTGAACCAAGAAATATGAATTGATATGCAAGTAAAGTGAAGACAATGAAACGTCTGACCATTTCCAAAATCATATCCAGTTGCTTGAGTAAATGCTATTTGGTGTACCATTGATATTGTTGTAAAGATTGTTGACATATCCTACAGCTAATGCAATATGTCTTCAACAACATAACTAGAATACAACGGAATGTTCTATTCACCTGAAAATTGCTGGTGGGTTTGATGCTGATGCGTGCACGGAGCCACTGGTTGCCTTGGTTACCGGTCATGGACCAATCAGCATCTCCTTGCCTGACCCCGGTGAAGAGATAGACATTCAGGTCGCCTGTGGGGAGGGGGGCGTATTTATTACTTTTGACAAACATCTAAACATTTACACACAACAAAAGAGTTTGCTACCCTGGGGAGCTTTCGATTTTTTTTACATTCTTAATTAACCTGCATATCACGCAATGACATATAGACATGGGAATATACCACAGTTTACCGGACGGTAGTCACAAGTTAGAACAGCCCTCAGTGGATTACTGGACATCTGACCAAGGTCTTGCAACGGGACCAAATTATGCTACGGTCCCATTTCCAAAGCGGGGCCCGACCGGGCAGCATGTGGGAACGAAAAAATGACATAAAAGACACAAAACGTAAAAACATTACATGTACTTCTAATCATATCTTTTGTATTGTCTTGATATGCATTTTTTTATTTTTAGTTTTCGCAAACAGCCCGGCCGGGCCCCGGATTGGAAATGGGACTGTAGCATTACCATAAGCTGTCTCTAAACTGTGAATAACACAGAGGACAACAGAAAGCTGGAGCTGTCTAGTATGAAAGTCTATCTTTCAAACCAAGGAGGTTAAATATACGTGACATTGTGCTTCATTAGCCCGGGTGCCATCCTCCGTAGTAACTGCTAGCTCAAGTGGAAATATTGAGCCAGCAGTGTTACTACGGAGGATGGCACTCGGACAGTGCTCCATATTTTCATATAGCAAGAATGACAGAGACCGTACGTACCGACGTTAGTCCCGTACATGTGGTAGTAGAAGTCCAGGCAGTACCCGACTGAGCTGGGCGGGTAGATGGGGGACCGGAGGATGGCGTTGTGTCCCACGTCCTGAGGACTGGAGGCCTCGATGAACAGGTAGTGTCCTGTATGATGTGAAGAAAATGGTGGAGTAGACTATTAGCAAAGGGGAGGACAGCGTATCACCTGTTTGTTACCTTTCCACAAATGCGGAGAATCAGCAAATAAAACGATTGACATCACCAAGACTTGAAGGAATCGGAAGCAAATCTTATAATTGAAACTTATAGAGCTAAATAGAGAGGTAAAGAGGGGATTATAGAGAGTGCAGATGCACTCCGAAATGATGATGTAGATACACAGGCAAAAAAGAAAACGTTTTGACTTTTGGTTTCGTGACTTTAGAAGGGTAGCCAATTAACTTTTCTCGAAGAATGCTATATTTGTACGGTTGTACTGTTAACACTGGTGCGGCGGCGGCAACAGTACTTGACCTTTGTTCTATTGGAAGCATTGTTAAGATTTGATGAGGTCTTCAGCCTGAGATAAACGGAGAAAAGCGCATGGTGGCGCAAATCACTTACCCAGCCCTGTGGTGTGGTCAGCATTCGGCCCTGTCTGTCCGGAGGGAGTGGACCCTTGGATTCGTGTCCAGTCAAAGTTGTCGGATCCATCTTGGAAGAAGCTACACATGTCGGTGTCGAAGTCACAGTCCGCCAGCATCGGAACTGAAAAAGAATATTCATAAATTCACCATTTTGTATTATTACAGCCAGTAGGTACCCATCTGAGTAATGAGGCTGTTGTAAAGTGCTCCATCGAGGCACCTCTTCGAACACAGGTCCCCCATAAACACTGACGTTGGATAGTATCTTGGCGGTACAATTCGTATTATCTTTAAGTTCAAACGGCATCCTTGTTTCTGTTGTTGCTATCAGATTTGAAAATAAACATTTCAATTACATCCATCCATGAAAATCAAAATCCAACATTCTTACCAATGAATTTCTGTATAAAACACAGGAAGGATTAGCATAAAAACACTTATTGAAAATCCCTCAAAGAATATGCAAATATTTATTGCAGCATTCATGTTTTTGAAGCCATGTATCCCATTCAGATCTTGTATCTATTTTCAGCTTAGAAAATAGTTCTTACCACTGGAGTACTCGATGATGAATCCCCTCTGGTTGTAGGAGCTGTCCGAAGAGAAGGTGATGAACATCCGGTTTCCTGATGACGTAAATTCCGGTGGGTTGTCCTCGCCGCAGAAGGTACCCAGTAGAGGGGCGCTCTCGTCTGCGCCGTCGTACACCTACAGAAACGGACACGGCGAAAGATCTTGGTCATAATTTTATAAGAACGTCATTTGTCCCGGTGGACTGCCGGACACCGGAAGGGTACCTCTCGGTGTTCTCACGATTAGCTCACGGTGCCTATTTGTTACCGGGTCCCGGGTTGATCAAGATAAAGTCATTCTAACTATATACCGCCCTTCACAGTCTATTTCGTCACAACTAGATTTGTAACCCATCCGTGAATAGTTTCATCAGGTTGGTAAGTCACTGAATAGATAAGTTTGTGAACGCATCTGTAAGCAGCGACACCTGTGCTGCAGTGCAATATGAACCAGTCAGAATTACCCCGAGCTAGGAAGGTGACAGGTGGTAAATGAAACGTCTTAGTTGTGTACAGAGTCTTTTTATTCAGTACATTTGGAACCATGTCGTACCTTGAGAGCATCATAAGCGCAGTTAGCGCCGCCAGCCTCCACGGAGAACTCCTTGAAGCTGACAGTGATGGGGTCAGCCCCTGTGGCGTTGATGAGCCACTTGCAGTTCAGGAAGTCGTGGTAGTTCTGGGGGTGCATGGGGGACTTGATCTCGCCGCTGGGACCACCCAGGAAACTGTTGCCGCAGTCGGGGTGAACGCCCGCTAACGCCAAGGAGAAAAAACAAGGGTTAGATCTGGGAACGCGTCTATAAGCAGCGACACCAGTGCTGCAGTGAAATGTGAACCAGTCAGAATTGCATTGGGGAAGTTGTATGGTCACCGAAACGTCCGTTGAATAAATCACTTGGTTGTGTAAAAGAGTCTTTTTATTAAAGGGTTAGATCTGACAGAACGGACGGTGACAAGTTCAAGTAGAACTGCAAAATCAGAACGTTTGTGTCATGCATCTCAAATTATTCGTGCGTAATGAAGGATGAATACAACAACGTAACATTCGAATCGCTAAAGTACGATTCTGGGAATGAAAACCAAAGCTGCACACAATCCATACAATTGCAACTTTGCATGGGCAGGCGTTCAAAATCTAAAATGTCGACAGATGATAGAATCTTAGAGAAGCAGAACTCACCCAGACAAGGCCATGGGCAGGCCAGTGTCTCGGTGTCATGTCCGCTGCAGCCGGCAGGGTCGGAACAGAAGCGCCGCCTGGTCTTGGTGCAGGTGTCGTCACATGGACTCCAGGCCGACCAGTCGCTCCAGCCGACGGGCATATCTGGAGAACGAAAAAATATGGCTGTTAGAAACTTGGCGGCAAAGCTTGTTAATCAATATATCAACTATGAACATATCCCTGAAAGTCTTGCGACGTTAAACAATTTGGTCCTGTAACGATATATACTACCTCTAGTATCATGCATGTCTATCCATGATACAAGAAAGGAGATTGAACCTCCTTTATAAAGGCCTTATCGGCTTGCCGATTATCTAGAAATACTATCAAAAACCGTCCTAATTTCCATATGTTGCATCTAACAATGGTCAGTCTTCCCAACTTATGAATGCAGCAATGATCAAAGGTTTATCACAAATGGTAGTAATGCGGATCCGGGACGTACTGCAGCTGTAGAGCTGGTTGATTTTCTGCACGTCCGTGGTGCTGAAGCCGTTCCTCTGACCCATGACCTCGTCCGTGGGTGTGCGGGCCACGATGGTGGGCAGGCCGCTCTTGCTGAAGGACGAGGCGCTGTAGTGCATGACGGAGCCGTAGTCGTAGGGCGCGCCCAGCGTGTCCACCTCGGTCTGCGAGTACTTGTTGAAGTTGTGTGCCTTTCCTGGTGTGTGTTAAAGTAGGGTTATTGTTAGTTGCTGTTGTTCACCTCGTAGTGCCTAGTCGCGCATAGGTCAGCAAGTTTCCATGTTGTTTCTGTAGCAGGGTGTATTTTGTACAGTTGCTATCCCTCCCCCCTTTAACTCGCTCTAGGCACCTCCTCGAACACGGGACCTCCATTTTACGACGCGCCAACCGAGATGCCCTTTCCAGGATTTGAACCGGAATCTCGCAGTTACCAACTAATTGTAACCAAAAGCTCAACTGTGAGGCTGCTACCAGTTGGATATCCTTAAGCGGTAATGTAAGGGCGCAACTGTTGAACTTGGGGGTTGAAGACGTAATTACATGTGAATGTCGACGTTTCTTTCGAAAGACTGCGTAGTCACACAGATTTAAGTGACAGCAACACTAAATTTGTGACAAAAAGGACATGAATTTTCAGCGAGGATGTGAGGATCCAATAACAAAACATGCTAATGCTTCGGTCACATTTGCACTGGTGCCCGTAGGGGGTGTAGCACCGGCCGGGCCCCGAAGCCACACATTTGTCCCAGTGGAGTGCCAGATACCAGGGGGTACCTCCCGGTGCTCGCACGATTAGAATACGGCGTCTATTTGTTACCGGGTCCCGGGTTGATTTTGACTCCGAGTTTAAAAAATCCGGGGCCCGACTATGCCCCGAAATAGCCCGGTAGCCAATCGGTGTCCGACGGGGCTTCGCAGGGGTCACGCCCGAAAGTGCAAATAACAGCCCGTAAACTACCCGGCGGGGCCCCTTTTTCCAATTGTGACCGAAGCATAGGTGAGTCGTTGATGGAGGTTAGACATCCAGGGAATAAGATACGCCAAAAATAATTACTCAAGCAACTGGATAAGATTTTGAAACAGACGTTTCAGATAGCATCCGCCATCTTTCGTTAGTGACTAAAGAAGGATCTGATAGAGCTAGGTTTTATACCAAAACTCTGAATAGATGTGTTTATGAAGTGCATAGGTGAGTCTTACGACATGTCAGTTCTTACCGTCCTGAATGTTCTCCCACTGGATGACGACCCACTCGTCTCTGTCGCTGCGGGACTGCTCGTGCCAGAAGCCGACAGCGTGCATCAGCTCGTGCATCATGATGCCCTTGTGGATGCAGCCCATGCCGAACGACACCTCCTGTTCTCCGCCCGACACACCCACGCCGGACCAGCAACTGTCGGGGAAAGGAGACTGTTGTCAAAACGTCTGTAGTCTGTCCTTTACAACGTTACATACACTGCGTTTTTCTAAAACACGCGACCACGAAGATACCTCAGGCATACCGTTCACTATCCCAGTGCGTATGCTGGTTCCGCAGTCAGCCGGACACCACATAGCCTTTATTGTATTATTTTAGTAATTAGTATTTTGTACTATGCATATGTTTGATAGTTGTTGCCATACATTGTGCCGTGTACAATTGTCGTGCAATAACGTTATTCTATAAAAATGAAAGACAGACGAACACCAGCGTATCCACACATTGGGGAGGAAACTGCTATCCGGCTGAGACAATTATCAAATATTCTTGAGACAAATGATACGTGTACCCCTGGATTCAAATTCAAGAAGAACTTTATTGCGCGACTATTGTAGCAGGTACAAAGTATGGCAACAACAGTAAACATAGAACACGACATAAGTATGGAATAAAACTATGCACTACAACAAAATCACTATCTAAAGTTTTACATGATTCAAGTTGGGCTAATTTTGGGTGTCATTATTTTTTCTAATAACAAAAAACTAAGAGCCACCCCGCCGTATCTTGCCTTCTCTTGTTGTTTTTCCTCCATAAATATCTGGATCGGAAAGGAAAATAGAAACGACCTCCCACTTACCCTGTAAGCTTCTTGATGTGGATGTAGTCGGGTTGGTTGGTCCTCGGCACGAACCGGATGCACGTCTGGAGGTGGTACTCCTCCATGGCCTCATCGATCAGGGCCGTCTCTGTGCCACCTGCAGGTAGAAGTGGGGAAAAATCTCAACACCAGGTCTTGAAATCCCCCGGTCCTTATTCAAAAATAGTCTAAAAATAAACCATGGATATATTTGCAAAATGCTAATCCTGTGCTTACAAGAGTGGAGGGAGAGAAACGTTAAAAATCGCAGCCAGTCCTAGCCCTCTCGACCGAAACCTCTGCTTGGAGAATACATGCATTGAACGAAGTTGCCTGGATGCCAGACTGTTCCAGGGCCCACTCCTCTGCGCTAGGGCCAGCATGCCCCCAAGGGAATTCTACAACAGCCCCCCCCCCCCCCCCCGCCGACTTATACCATGAGATAGATAAGATAGAGATCGGGGTCCTGGCATCCAGGCTATATGGAAAGGAAAGTGATCTCTATACAGTTTAGCTCACTTAAGAGCTCTTCTTCAAGTGGTCGTGACAAAGAATAACATGCGCTACGTACAATATTTACAGGTTCATTGTACTGGAAAAAATCCTCTAGCTCTTTTCAACAAGTACAAGTACAATGGACATTTGACCACGGCTTAACGTCCCGTCCAGAGGACTGCGACCCTTTCCGGTAGCATGTCAGATGAGCGACACAGTCGGGATCGAACTCGCGGCTTCTAGTTCCAGAGGCAAGGCCACTAACCACTGGGCTGCGCACGCTATGAAAGAAGGTACTTACTGAAGTCGTCTGTTTTGATGACGTAGGGAATGTCTCGGGAGGCCCAGACTTTAGTCACGTCCCTGATGGCGTTCCTGGCCATGCTCTGAGGATGGGGAGGAGAGGAAAGAAGAGGAGAGATGTGAGCCGTCATGTAGCACTGTGGATGATTACTGTATGTACGTATTTCTATGAATAGTTTCATAGTTTCAAATGTTTGGGACCGCATTTGTAAGCAGTGACACATATAGCCAAAACGTCGGTGTGAGTACAAAGAATTTTGTTATCATGTAAGTCTTTCTATTGTGAAGTTACGTTGTGTAGCATTTAAGGGATATGCAATTGACCCCCCCCCCCCTCGACACACATGGGGTTACATCGGTACCCGTCCGCACGCACGCAAACACACACAGGCAGTCTCACATACACACGTGATACACTCACCATAGAGACTCCGGGGATGTCTCCCTCGAACATGTTCAGCTCTGAAAGAAAGAAAGGACAGAACAACAACATTAAGAGACCCGAAAAAGTAACACCTTCATGTAATATATGTTTATACTATAATTATAGAAAAACACGAGAGGAATACACTAAGTATACTCGACAAAGGTTTTACCGTTGTTTGCTTCCAGGATCTGATCCATTATGTCCTTCTCCGCCTGCACTCTCGTTCTCATGTGCTTCTCCTTCGGTACTGCGATTTGAAAAAAAAACACAACAAATATTCTATATTACTTAATAACAAAATATTGATATTGCACAACATTTCAGACCTGCCACAGATGGTATAAAATATCTACTGCCTTGCTGTTGTGTTAAAAAAAAGACTATGGAAAGCCCTGTCATACTTGTGCGTATACACAAGCCCGCATGAGTTGCGTATTAACATTTTTGTGGTTTAGGTTAAGTTTTCAGCCGAAGAAGTAATTTCTTTGGTTTGATAACAAGACTGCACAACGATGGGTCAAAGTAGAGAACAACTACTCCCCACAAAATTTACTTAAACCCCAAAAAAATGTTATTGCGGAACTCATGCGCACTTGAATATATACACAAGTGTGACAGGGGCCTAAACGGCTGTCTTGTAAAAACATCGTCGATTGAGGTAAACCAATTAGCTTCTATCTTGATACATTTGTAGATACATAATTGGAATCATGAAGATATGTTCGATTATTTTAATATTGCAGTCTGGCTGGTCAAGGATATGAATCGCTTGTGCACAGAGCAGGTCGTGCCGCTTGCGATCCGTCTAAACGTTGTGTCCACAACAATTGTACTCCACAACAGGAAACACGGTGCTGTCACTAACGCTACAACACTACTCACGTTTCTTTTCCAGTAAGAGTATTGCATCTTCTTCTGCTTTGTTTATCTGTTAAAGAAATGGGGAGAAACGTATCTATGAGACAAAACAGCCGACACAATTTTCCCTATGCGTCATTTGGTCAAAGAAAAAAGCTAGATTCGGCCGACACGTACACAGAGCATTTTAGATTGATATAGAATTTATTTCCATTGGTCACAATCTACTTATGATCTATCCCTTCTGAAAGTAAGTCACATGCGTAGCACGATCGCAAACTGGGGACCTTCTTGAGATATGCATTGTCTTGCACAGTCTTGCATGTGTCTTGACAAATTTAGCTGTCCTGTTACGGAAAAGACTGCTTTAGATCCAGTGTCGGCAGATAGTTCTGTCACAGCCTGCTTGAAAAATTTACGACGTCAAAATCGCGCAACGGCCTTCGACGAATATAACGGCGCCGTAAAGCCCCCCTCTCACTGGACCCGATCGAATTGACAAGGCACTCAACGGATTTCATCGACAAAAACCGAATCTTTTTAAGCTTTGTGTGTTTTGTTGTATTTTTGGTCATACTTGTACGTTTTGAATGATATTCCCATTATGAAGTTAAGGGAAACATAAATTCAGTTTTGGACGCAGCGACGCCGCCAGCGTGCCGCGGGTCCAATGAGAGGGGGGGGGGGGCTTTAGACACACGAAAGATAACAAAATTGAGGAAGAAATAAGGCTATATGAAAAGACAGATTCCTTGGAAAGTTGTGAAAGCATACTCACGGGCACAGGTCCGGCCAGGCAGGCTGCGAACAGCAGGGAGAAGGCGAATAAGGAACCGTTCATCTTGTACTCGGCTCAGCTCGGCTCGTGTCGTGTGCGTTCGTCAAACCTCGGTCGTCTGCAACTTAGCATGGCTCAGACCGGGGCAGAATTTATACATCTTCTCTGTTTACTTTCCACAGGATGTCTCCTGCACAACAATTGTAGAAACCTTCTCCACCCCCGTTTCTACCCATACTTTAATTAAACCGCTTCCACAAGGTTTTGAATGTTATCTTGGCCGTATAATTCGCATTATGACTGAGACCCGATAAGCGGGCGCGCCTATGAGGTGGCACACAAACGCCCCATGAATGACGTGTCCGTTATAAAGACATTATCAGCCGATTAGCTCATATTAAGGCCAAAGGTACATCAAATAGTAACCCCACCTAGAAGTTTAATAACACTTTACAACCGGCAATTCTAATTTTGGGAGTTTATATGGCCTTCTTTTTAAAATACCGTACAAATAGTTCACCGGTTTTATGAGTAGGGAGCGGGGCACAGTGTTTACAATCAGTGCTTGCTGGTGGTTTTGTTTATAGCACTGTTGTGAGCGCTGTGTAGAGTGAATTGTTTACAGATTTGTGAGGCTGCGGGAAGGTAAACATCATTTATCTTAATGACGTCAGGTGACGGTGACGTCAGAGCGCGCGACACGCCATGTCTGGCTTCCACGGCGCTCTTCAGAAACACCTACAAAAGTTTACAAACAAGACGTAAACAAACGCCGTCACAACTAAGTACAGGAACCGGTAATGCATGTATTTCCTGTGTTTTTGTAACTATTTGTGTTTTTGTTTTTCCTTTGTTTCGGAGATCATTCAGAAAAATTCTCAGTGTGTTATTCACACTTTTCCCGACGTATTGGCGTCAGAAAATATGGTACGACTAGTTTAACATCCTGTGTACCTCTTGGAGAAGGAGGCTTACGGCACTCAAAAATCAAATGACCTAAGTTACGAAAATCATACGATTGTAGAAGAAAGAATCACGGGTTAGGCTACAAACATTCCTCCAATATCTTGGCCATAAAGGACGGATATCGGTCTGAAAGTTTTTTGAAATCCAATGTTGAATGAATGAACTTAAGTGCTCAACAACCGTACATGTACATGGTACAATGCATGGCATTCAATCAACAATACTACAAGGCTTCTCTATCTGACGATTTTAACTACGGAATATTGTATAACAGTACATCGATTACAATATAGTCATAAGTCATGTATGGTTAATTCGGTACCGCTTTTGGAATGGTGTATAAAGAAATTGGTCTCTGAGTGGCTGATGTGTTGTGGTGTTGACCCTTTTCAATTTCTAGGCATGGGGAACAACATATATTCTTCGTTTTCAATGGCATCGTTGTCTTCTGTTCAATAGCTTGTGATTTTGACTTTGTACAGTCTAACAAAGTAGTGCATTAGCTCAAAAGTTCAAAGACTGCTACTTGACCAACGGTCACCCTTTCCACATACCTTAGATGGGCGTCACTGATTCAAAGTCCATCGACGCATGATACTTGTGTATACACTTGATGAGAAAGATAAGTGGTAGGCCAGGCCCGGGGGAGGGGGGCAGAGGAGCTGACTTTGACAATTTCCGTTAAGGGAGTTCAAAGGAATTTCAAAACGTTCGAAGTCGGATATTCAAATTCAATTTTCTTGTCGTTTTTATACATAATAAGTTCGAGCAAAGATGCGATGTCGTTGTGTATATGGTGAGAACTCATTGGAAATCTGGGCGCTGAATTTTTGGTGGTCCCAATATATAAAAGACTACTCCTGTTTCTGTGCTCTTTTTGAACGCCCTAAACATGAAATCATTATAGACATGTGCTGATATGAGCAAGTAAATGTTAATATGATACAGATTGCCATATCCAGAATATTTCCAGTTTTAACGTTCTCAAATTGCTTCGAATCCGAAACAGATTATAGGCGAGGGAGAGTTTATCCTATTCTAAACTTTTTCGGGTCAACTTGAATCATGTTGAATTATGACATGCATCATTGTATGTTTTCTTTGATAGTAGTGGAGCGAACGCCCCCTCTTTCATTCACAACAACTGTACGAGAACTATAACAGCTGCAATTGCAAACAATATGTTATTTATCGTCGTCTATGCTCGTAAGAATGAATACATGTAAAGATGGTTCGTATCTATGAATCAATCAATTATCAGAAGCCCATAGAATGGATTTCAACTTCATGATGTACTGTTACGAACGTCATAACAAATATTAAAGCCGACAGTAGAAGAACCAATTCGAATTCTGTGTTGTTGTTTTTTTATTTCAGATGATTTTTCGAAAAAAAAAAGGCAATATTACGTCTTATCATAGCTATAATCTCTTGGTAATTGGGCACATCCCCAGTAGCTACGACTCGTGAAGTGTTCAGCAAACTTGCAGACGGCGGTCGCTATGGATGCTGGGTAAGAGCAAATAGTACAAAATGGCGGCGGCGCGTGGTGGGGGGTGGCAATAAAGTAGATAAAGTGACCTTTTCCAATGATAGGAACAATATCGCACACGTGGCAATAAAATTCACGAGGCTATTAAATTAAAAGATACCGCGTGGAATCTCAACAGCTGCTGCATGCACTAATTTTTACGACTTCAGGCAACACAGCCTGATGCAATACTACATGCACGATAATGAGCTATGACGTATCTCTGATGTACGCTGACGTCAAGTGCTCAACCAGAAATCATTACACCGGTGCTATATCAGTTGAAGCTGTTGGACTTCAATAAAGTTTTTCGTTTGAAATAAAGGAACCTGAAATAGTGTCAGGCCTTTCTATTTGAAGATAATACATAAACGTCAGAGTATTTTCAGATCTCCTTGGTGTTTTGTAAAGTTTATCATTGCAAACAAAATAAATTTGAATTGCAAGGTGGCGTTCGCAGCGTTACTTATAAGAGACATTGAATGCAGAAAAGGTAAGAGTAAAATTTCACTAGTTGTGTAAGATATGCACAATTCGAGCCACAGAACATATTAGGAAAAAGAACACACACTCAAACAGAAAAAAGATTTTGATTAAACAGTGGCCCAGGAATAACATTGAATGTACACTTGTCAAGTTGTCTTATTCAATGCGAAGTCAAATTAGTAGTACAGTACTGTGTCGATGTGAGTTTTACATTTTCAGCATATGCTCAAGCCCCCACGATCCAACCTCTTGTTAAGCTGCAAATTGCATGGTAACTACCTCCCCCATAGGAGGACAGCGCAACTCACGAAATTGTTCAGGGATCTGTGGTTTAGTTGTAGATCTAGGCCAAAACAAACAAGTGCTCAAATCTCCATATACAGATCTTGGAACATTTCTATGCAAGACCAAGGTCGGCACTGGGTTGGGAATAGCCTAGAATCCATCCTATCCTAGCTCCAGTTCACCCCTCTAATCGCATATAAGCAGAATATGACTTTCCAAACTACTCGAACAATTTGCAAATCGGAAACTGCTGACCAGTATATATCTGCCAGTATATAGCACTAACACTGGTATTTGAGTAGTCTCAAGTTACAATAATGCCAATAAACGGTCCTTGCCACATGTATGTTTCCTATTTCTTTACTTACTTGAAAGTATCCTTCGGGCATGAACTTGCAAATAAACCTTCAGTATCCTAACACTGTTGCCCTTGCCTTTTTGCTCTTAAGGCCAAAACTGCAAGTAGTGCACTGAAGAACATTTACTTTGGGTTCTGTAATACCAACACCTGGTTGAGTAACGTGTATAGCCATGGCTTTTCGCAAGTAGGCGCTGTTACATCATATGCAGTGACGTCAAATATGTGACGTCAGCTTCTAGCTGTTATGAAGTTTGTCACGTAGTACTTTAATCTACATCGCAATGTACAACACGATGTACACAATACATGATATCATACGCAATGATGACATCTTCAACATACATGGATTCAGCCAGACTACGGTGACTCTATATGTTTCCAATGTTTACCAATACAATACATACAAGTGTTTATTGTCATTGCAGATATTAAAATCTCTTTCTCATCTTAGACATCCGGACGTTTGGCAATGAACTATTTGCTTGTCTTAGAATCAATCTATTCCTTATTCATGCATGAAAGCACCCACATGCAATTCAAGTCCGAGACAATTTGCCCGTATCATCATATTTTTGATATGACACATGCGTTATTTACACATGTACACCTACGACTGTTTTGAAATCCCCCCCAAAATTCTCCAGCAGCTGTGATTGGAAACAAAACAAGGCAAGTGGCCCGTATGATCATATCTTTGAAATGACAAATACATGCGTTATTTGCACACCTAAGACAGTTTCGAAATCCCCCAAATTTCCCTTAAACGTTGTGAATGGGACCAAAACAAAACTTGAAGTATGAAATGCTAACGCTTGTTTGACGCATACGCCCTCGAAAAGGTGTGAAAGTTAAACGACGTCGGTGGTCTACAACCTCGCCTCGGAACTGCAGGTTCGTAAGACGAACTCCGCCCCCTTCGGAAGGTACGTCCATGTAGGGGGTGCAGTTTGTCCGAGAAGACGTTACAAACCTTGTAACGCACCTTTTCGACATAATTAACATATTAAGGAACTGTATCTGAACCACTTTGTCCCTGATATTTTACAAGACAAGGTAACCAGGGACCTCCGAGTTTGGAGGCCGTGTCCACGGCCATAATGCAAGGGTATATAGCTAGGTACTTTTATAAATCATGCAAATTGCACCACCACTGCAATTGCTTGTACAAAATACGTAAGAACAAGTTAGTTGTTCTCTTGAATGATATTCTCTTGAACTGACGCGACTGCCTTGACAGAGTGGTTAAAGAAGCTTTATTGACATAAGAACTAAAGAGGAGTCCAGTGATGAACATGCATATGTCGCTACATGCAGCAGAACCCTATCCCTTTTGAGGTAAGGGCTTTTCTGTCGAGATCTCAAAAGCCCCAAACCACAAAAAGGACAGGGCACGCCGAGTGGTGTACACAGTCGTATCTGTCAGGAGTCGGGCAAGTCTGACTTTTGCACAGAAATGATGACAGCGATATTGTACCAATACTGTAACATGGTCTTTGTCACCGTGAAAAGTCGATAAGGGATCTTTCAAGATGTAGCTAATGAGTATGCCGAAAAGAAAGGGACACGGACCCAAATGTAAATGTAACCTAGACTTCCAAATTAGGAAGATCCATGCACTTTTTGTACTTACAGCGCTCAGCCTAGAGACACGTCAAGCTCCAAAAGCCAAATGTTATACATGTGGAATTGTGCCTCATTGTCTAAGACGATCAAACCCTCGAATGAGTCTAACGGGTCTAATCTTTAACAGACTCCATGGGTCGCATGCTGTGCTCCCAGGCCGTCTCATATTATCTGGCATGTTATCTATGTCTATCTGGCCAATTTTTGCTATTTTTCTAGCAACCAGTGGACTCTGGTAGAGACCATGAGTCACCATCTAAGCTGTAGGATGACCGAAACAGCAAGTACATGTAGACTACACATATGTTGTAACACTATATCAAATAGTTCTGCTAGCCCTTATTGTATCAATAATTAGGATGTTCAGTTTTATTCTATACCTCTATTTGTACTTTGTTTAATACTTGTTGCCATACATTGTACCGTATACAATTGTCGTGCAATAATGTTCTTCTATGTTATCTTTACAAGAGCTAGCGACATAACATATCGTTAATTTTTGTTAAAGCGTTATATGTTTGCATATGATGCTTTATAGTGCCTATTTCAAAATGTGTTGTATTTTTGTTGTACGGTGTGTTTATGAATGACGATGAGACGCTCTTCCTAGCTCATTGAAAATTATCGAGGCGGTGTAGACCCGTTGAAATATCATATGTTGCAACAAAAGTTGTGATAAAGAGATGCTCTCAAATTTCGGTTTATGATCATCGAACACTGCTTGTGTAGCTTATGACGCACTTTGAATCTTTTGTCAAACCTGACAAGAATAGCAGATAATAGTATAAAGACGTTGAGTAACTAGCTTGAGTAACTATTTTTGGCGAATTGTATTAAGAGATCAGATAGTAAGATTATGATTAACACACGCCTAGGCCTGAGTACAAGCAGAATTAAACATACTAGTATACAACTGTTCAGCACTGACATGATATGATCTACAAACGCAAAAGTTTTAAAGCTAAGTTTAACAGATAATAATGATAATAAAGGCAAGCCATCCGTGGGTTGTTGTCTTGCACGTTGTAGTCATAGTCCAGGATACGTGTAGCCTGGAGTCCAGCCTTGTTAGCTTTGAGATGTTGCGAGCTGGCCATAGCTAACAAGGCTGGACTCCAGGCTAGGGGACGTTGTCCCTAGATATTGTGTCACTGAACTGCACCATCGCGCTGACACCAAGGAACCATCATATCAATTACAAGTACCAAAGTAAGGCGATAGGTGTATGTATCCATTAGCATTGATAGGAATGTACAGGGTCAAATAGAGCTGCCACCAACGTAGTTTCACATCGCAGTATAATCCAAACATTTTGAGGAGCCGAAAAAGAAATGTTATATCACTTGAAAAGTTATCATCGTGTTACGCATGTATTTTTTCACCATGCTGGAAGTCACAAAACTTGCAATATTTGACGCTTTAACTGAAACTTTTAAGAGCCTGTTTGGGAGTTGAACTCGGAACCGCTCCAACCTAAAGCGAGAATCATAAGCCTATGCCAACAGGCCTCGCACATTTTACCTTCTGGTTACTGAGTGTGGAGGGGTGTCTTTCTGCAATATGGGCGTTGTTCTTTTGTTATTGCTCTTTAGACATATGAGATAAACACAAAACATACCTAAACACTTAACATACCAATGATAAACAATAATATTGCACGCATATCTCGCATTCTGAACGCAGTTTGCACTTGCAAGTGATTAATGAATCCTATCACAACTGTGTATCTGGATGATCACTGAAGTCATAGACATGTATAATTTGGCCTTGATATTGATACCCTTTTGTTAATAGGAGATTATCATATGTTTTATCATTATGAAGTATGCGTACAACATTTGCAGGTGTAACACAGGTAGTCATATTTGTTACAGTACTTTAAGAACAACTAAGTAATTTGCAAACAAAAACAAACAAAAATGATTACAGAAAAGCTAACGCGAAGAATTGAGGAATGTCCGAATAATGAATGTTGTCTGCATTTTTACTTGGTAACGGTTGCTTTATAGTGCATCTTTGGCAACTAAATAATTATGAAGCATGTCACGATCACTATCAGGAGTAGTTCAATGTTACGGTCATATATGCCTTTACAATTATTGTGCCATTGTTTAAAGGTATTTTGACATGATGATATGGCTATAGTGCTAAAGGAATCAACTTCAAACCGAACCTAAGTGCATATTTGGAGTCCAGTACGGGTGGTATGCAAAAGAAAGCAAACTTCCTACAGAGACTAACATGGCCAAATAAATTGGTCCCTACTAGTACTACTACAGTGGCCACATCGGACAGAATGTAGAGTTAGCAACGATTGAAAACAAATAAGCTGTTATTGCATATTATGCTTAACACGAAACCAACCAACCAACCCAACACACCATGAACACAGGTGTATGCCTATACAATGTACCTATAGCTATAACGAACAGTACAAAAAGGAACGTGCATGGTTGAATGAAATAGTGACAACAACGTGGATCATGGGTATGGTCTGTAAAATTCCTCTCCTGGGTGGGGCTCTCTATCTTGTCAATGGAACCGTAGAACTCACCAATTGCAAAGGCAATGGTTGAACCGGTACACCTTGTAACTCAAGCTCTTACCACGTTTGGCGTGTATCATTAATACGAAAGAACGTCCATCTCACAGTGTCTATTAAAGAAAGCACCGTTGTACTTGAAGATGCGATGAAGCCACAGAGATGGATGGCCGCACCACAGGACAGGTAAAACGTGTCACAGTGTCCATCTCCACACAGGTAGAGTTGGTTCGAGAGAACGGTGTCCCTCAGCAAGCATCTCCAGTGTATGCAGGATGGCACAGACCTTAGAATATCAATACATAGCAACAGTGAAAGAACACACACGAAGTGGTACAAGATTGTAGATGCAGAAATTTCGTACGCGAAATTAAGAGTCAGTCTCGAGCTAAACACACAAACGTCATTGACCAATCATGGCGTACAACAATCTTGCTGCAAGCAGCACATCGACGTAAAGGACCCGCTGTTCGTCCTGTGTGATGCAAAATACGGAACTAAGATTTGTTCACCAAAATAGCCAGTATACACCACAATTGTACAGCTCACAAAACAACAGATACCATGTTGCTCTAAACGTGCTACAACTGGCGGCTTGTTAATCAAATTATCGTTTAAGCTAAGCAAAATCGACTTCAAAATGATGACATTTCACCATGTCCCGTTTCAACATGGCGGACTCCCGAGATGATGGCGCACGTACGGCAGGTGAATTGTGGGTAGTTAAATGTCGATTGCATTCCGCTTATAATGCATTCCAGATTGTCTGTTTGTTGATTTGTACGTTTTAAGGACGCAATATGAGAATAAAACTAGCAAATACTTTAGATGCGTGGCAAAGTCTACAATCACAACAATACATAAGATCTCACGATTCAGTATGGTAAGCCTGTAGTACGGGAGCAGTAGCGTGAAGTGATGGGGGAACAGGCGACCAAAAATCTCTAGAAATACAGCAGAACAGACGAAAAAAACAAACTCGGATGAATCCAGAGACACCAGGTACGTTCGGTCACAGTAAGTTCAATGTTTCTGCGTGCAATGTACAATATAATTTTACGAAATATGTTTTGCCATGAGATGGATTACGTGAGTTGTCCAAATGTACAAACAGTTATGATAACGTTTCTCTCTAAACCTAAGGGACTACATTGTTGCACTCGCATTGATAGCAAGACCACAAAAAGGGTAACGGTAGGTAAAGGTACAAGGTAACTAACAAACGCACTACCAAACCAACAATAACTTAGCCACACCAGGGAAAGCGTAAAAACTACAGGAAAAAGGCAGCTAACTAACCGTCATCAAACTACCGAGGACATGTTTACCACCTTATGAACCTCCAGAAAATCTCACTGATACATGGTGCGATAATCATGGCTATAAAACTATAATGAATGTTACCAACGTCAACATCAGTATTGGAAGGATTGTTTTACAAATGGTGGCTGTACGTCTTTTTTACGTCTAAATGTTTTTTGTGTCGTGTGATACAATGTAGTTTCAACGTGTGTTCTTTGTATCGTATTTCATGATGAATGTGTCTTCATGACAAAAACACTTGTCATGATAATGCTAACATGGCTGCCTGGACAAATTTGTTTTTCAATCAAGGAACTGTTGATGATTTTAAAGAAAGGGAAAATCCCGACATGATTTAGTATTGCGACTTGTCCACATTGCTTGTTGACCTGGACTGAAGACCATGGTCCAAATTATCCTTCATAACAGCCACCATGTTATTATACTCACATTAGCACTTATTACTGAAATAAACTGTAAAAACTGTAAAGAATATATCTGCTGACGATTGAAAAAATAAGCCGTCACATATACTTGCAAGCACAGTTCAACAGGACCAAGTAGGACACACCCGTTATCGTTGGTGACTCTCGCTGTGATGATACCACGACTTTAAACTCACTATGAGAAATATCTCCACCCGTTCTACACACAAAAAGATCAAAATTTGGAGTGACAACAGTTTTCCAAAAAAGCTTTTTTTGCTCCGCGGGTTGTAAAAGAAACGCCCACGCGCTCCCAGCACCTGGCTATGTCTTAGACAGCACCTGAAGACAGCTAAAGGTTATCCCACGTTTTCCAGGAATGTTTCAAGTCGTATTTGGTAGTACTCTATGAGCACAAATAACAGATTTTAAGACTCTCGATGCTACAGACAGATTTGCATACACTGTAGATGCAACAACCCCCACAATGCGAAAACAGATAAATATATTAAAGACTGTTTTTGTCATTGGAAAAAGATGTCGAAACTAATGGTTAGCCCGACTCGATTGTAACACTATATCAAAGAATTATGTTGGCCCTTATTGTATTAGTAACTAGGATGCTAAGTTTTATTCTATACCTCTATTTGGTATTACATGTATGCAAGTGTTTAATAGTTGCATTGTGAAATTGTCGTGCAATAAAGTTATTTTTCTGTTACGTAGTCAACCTTCATAGCAGGATCATAGATATGGATGTCTGAATGTGCTGATGAATACCTGCATGTCATCACCATGATATTCATTTGACATTAACAATAAACTTTAAACACATGATCAACCTTACCAACCTCGGCACCAACCTTAAATGTACAGTAGATGCCTGACTCTCTTTCGTTGTCAGTTGAAATCTTTTTCTGCCATCATGACATTTTCCTGGAAGTTCTACGCACATTGCGGGGAACCAAACCTTCACATCATATCGATATTAACCTTCAAATCTGTAAACTGTATATCTAAAAGTTTTATCTATCAGATGAATGCTTGTCTGACATTTAGCTTGCAAATTAGACTAACTTTCCCACTCCCATAAAAAGAACACATTCTCATCATTATTTGGACAAAACGTACTGTTTGGGTCCAAGAATCATTTGAAGACGAGCTTTATTGTGGTGAAATTTACCCTTTTTTTATTTGGTTTAAGTTTGTTGAAATGTTTCCTGTGAATTGTTACTTTCAAACTGTGACAGACCATTCTATGATCATCACAGGAGTTTGTAAGACCTGTATTGAATTTCTCTTATTTGCAAAATTGGCAAATCTATTTTTTTCAGGTGAGTAAAGCGTTAGTCGACAACAACTGCTATTTTGTTTGTTTGTTTGTTTGTTTATTTGTTTCTTTTATTAATATCTCCACTAGTGTCCAATTCTATCAAATTTCACACTATTCTACCTTGAGTCCGCTTACATATTAAACACATTAAATACAATTAAACGTAATGTAAAGAGCAAAAACTTATGCAATTGGTGGAAAGAAAATTAAACAAAATCAAACGCTATTTACAAAATGGACAGATATCACACCAAATCTTCATTTTACCACAAACCCCTTTTTAAAACTTATGATTATATCTTTGGTAGCAGGGGGATTCTACACACTCATTGTTGGAAATTACACAAAAACATTGCAGACAAAAGCTGCATCTGTTGTGACACAAATATGCTATTTCTTTTGAATATTGGGTAGCTACTACTGATTTACTAACATACAGTTCAAACTCCACTCATTGAAATGTAAAAAGAGTTAGGATATTTCGTAAGACAACACCATTGGAACAGCCATCTTACCATAGGAACAATAACTCGTTTTACATTTCAATGCCACTTATGCATGACTGTCTGATTTTTCCATGTAAGATCGTTTTTTCCAGTTATTGTAAATAAGTACTGGTTAGTTCTGCTGGTTCATTAGTGACGCTGAAGAAGAGTGATGGATATCCGTATTTTATCCAGTAGTAGAGTTTGAACTGTATGTTAGTATTGTTTACCTGGATGTCTAACCTTCATCAACATGTTGTAATCTTATACACTACCATTCAATATATATCCAAGTAGCTATTCAATGCATTTTACGTTTGTGTTAAAGTTTCGCAATAGATGCCATGGAGGTTAGATATACTCATCATTCTTCCGTTATGTTTTCGTATTCATTTAAACAGCAAGAAATAAGCAAATCAATGAAATTGAATAACAGGTATCTTTGAATCACTCTGGTGGGCTTGAATTGTGCATACGTACCTCAACAGGTGATACACTGTACATATGCGAGCTTCTGAAAGTCTAGTAGATATACATGTGTATTCATTCAGTGAGAATTTATGTTTTAAACGCAACTTAAGAACACTTTGTGAATTAACTAAAATTCATAATAATAATGCATTAATGGCTACATTGTGCATGGTGGATTTTTCTTCAACCTCAGCCGCAACAGGTGACACCTTGTACATGTACATGCAACGTGTTGTTTGCTGTTCTACAGAAATATTAATCTTCTGATGCTAACACTCGTTCAATTAGTACGACATTATGTAAATTCACAAAGAAACAAAAAATGACGGCTACCTTGCGAACGCCTCTGTGTGTGTTCTCATTGTGTACGAACACGTCACTTCAACAGGTTACACACATTCACTGCATCTTCTGTGATCTTCTACGGCATCTTCGGCTTACATGTATATTCTTCTGCTGTTTCCGTACTCATTACCAAAATTACGGACTGTACACTAGATTAAGTAAAAAAAAAAAAGAAATAAAACGCAGCCGCCTCACGAATCCCTCTGGTTGATGTTACCTTGTTGAACACACGCGTCCTGACCAGTAACTACCTTGTTTTGAGGCTCCTTGGCCAGCAGCGACATATCATCATTAAGTTGTGTGTGTGCGTGGGCGGAGATGCGAGAATAACATCACGACGCAGCTACAGAAAGCCTTCTGCAACAGGCATTGCTGGCACGACGACGGGTCGGAAGGTTTTTCTTCTCCTTTGTCGTGAATTTTCAACAGTTCAACCATTTTATTTTACCATGTTTTCTTTCCCTTCTTTTTAACTTGAACTTTTAAAAAGTTATGTAGATTGTTTTTCTTTGATAAATGCACTTCTAAGAAAGCTTCTTGTATACAATCTTTACTGAGAAACATCGGTCAAACATTATACTTTTACCCTCGATAGATATATGTGAATAAATTGAAATATGATTAAACATGATACTTGCAATATACCATGTACCAAGGCATTGCCTGCTAAGGAAATGCATAACGCATCAATCAAACATTCTGCTTTAAAAAAAAACACCTTAAAATCGGCCTTCCTTATGTTTTTCAGCTTAAAATTCACGTGATAAGGGACCCAGTGTAAAACCACAAATGAAGTTGGATTATACTATATTTACAAAGATGCACGGTACTGCACAGTCATAATATGACGTGCGTCCGTCTTGTCAAAACATAGCAGTTATAGATTTGAGGGTGGTACAACTTTGGAAATTGACAAGCAACAATTATCATTCTGTTAGTCACAACCACTTTGATTCTCCAAAACAACGAGGTCCTGTTAACCTACCTAGTACCTAATCCCTGGACCGCCTGGTCGCTTGGGGGACAAGGTAGACATGAAGACAGAGATTTGCATCCAGGTACTGCTAACAAATGTTTGCAACTGCAATGCCATGTAGACCATATGGAACATGTGTGGATAGTGTGGGAACATTTTTCCAAGACTAGCAACCAATTGAATACTTACGCTTTCTACACCAAAAACAGTTACTCAATCAACTGGATAAAATTTTGAAACGTTGATGAAGGCTAGGCATCCAGGTAGTAAGATACGCCAAAAACAGTTACTCAAGCAACTGGATAAAATTTTGAAACGTTGATGAAGGTTAGGCATCTAGGTAGTAAGATACGCCAAAAACAGTTACTCAAGCAACTGGATACAATTTTGAAACGTTGATGAAGGTTAGGCATCCAAGTGTTAAGATAAACCAAAAACAGTTCCTCAAACAACTGGACAAAATTTTGAAACAATCTTTCTACATATCGCTTTACAAAGTATCCATACCAAGTTGGTTTACCTATGCGTCCTGGGTAGCATTTGGTATGGTCATCGTCATTGATGACCGTTTTACTCTGACACTCATGATCTTTCGGCCCACAATTGGGTCGTGGTTATCTTCTGTATAACTTGACTTCATAAATATTTCACAATATTATGATAAACGCTGAAACCTGTTCACTTCTCTTTCTGCTCGTTCAAAAGATTCAATTCAATTCTATGAAAAGGTTTATTAATTACATTCTAGAAGATCATCCTTACTGTGCACAAATAGGCAAATACATTCAAGAATGTTTTGACCTTAGAACCATTTATAATGAAACGTTAAACTCAACATACTGATTTATTCATATGATTTACGAATGTTAACCAATTTGTATACATTTGGTTGCTTGTTTGTTTGTATGTAGGTATGTATGTATGTGTGTATGTGTGTATTACACACATACACACATACATACATACCTACATACAAACAAAACTGTGTATGTATGTATGTATGTATGTATGTATGTATGTATGTATGTATGTATGTTTAGATGTAGTAGACCTTACGAATGTCTTTGCACTTTTGTTGTGTTAATAAAGATTGTAATATTTACATATTCAGGTCTGTTGTATGGAAGGTGCTTAATATCACACTATCTGTAAATGTGACGTGTGTTAAACAACTTCACTACCGATGTTACCTATATTGTAGTCTACATAAACAAAAACTCTTGCCGCCCCTTGTTGCATCTACCTGTATGCTCTCTGCCTTGATGAACATTAACATCCCGGTCATATTTTGTCTAACATACACATATGCCTGACTTGTACATGTACAAGTAGGAGTATAACCCTCTAGTTGATTTTGTGTCCAACCCGGCGCACTACAACCTGCGCCGGGGACCCGTGAACAGGTCCTCCCCTCACTAAGCAAAACTAAGCGACATGAACTATCTTTCATGCCGCGTGCATTGAAGTTATTGTCCAGGAACCATCTATAAATGTTACGAGTTTTTGTACTTTCGTGTTTTTTGGTCGGTTCTCAGCAAATTTTATTGTAGACCTTGAACGTTCATATTTTAAATTGTATAGATTTTAATGTGGACATAACTTATATTGATTGCTGTTGATGTTTTTTAGGCTAATGTTTCTTCTGTATCCTGAGAGTGATTTTACACATGTAAAGTTGATATCAATAAAACTGAATCTGAATCTATATGTTCGTCTTTTTGCTTGCCGAAGTAAATGACCAATATACAAGATGACAGAAGATAGGGCGACACGAGTTCAGCACCCGCAGGACCCAACCGTGTACTCCAACAGCAGCCCTTGCGGCATTCTGGTACCGATACCGGGAAGACCACCCCTAACATGCTTAGACGTGCTGAAAAGAGACACCGGTATATAAGCTGACGGCATGGGGAAGGCTATGCAGGACAGGAACTTCTGGGCGGCCATGGTGGTTCGGGTGACAGATGGAGAATGGCACCCGACATAAGTCAAGTAAGCCAAGTGAAGGTATCTATGTGAGGTAGAGGAGAGTGGAGGGCCGTGTCCCGATTCAGGTCATCCGGCAAAAAAATCAACATGGCACCCATTTATACAGGTGGCATTTCGTACCATGCCACCGTGCGCTGGTGTTTTTAACCTATGCTATATGGGCGTAGTTAGTTAAAATCCTCCCACACCATTATTGATGTATAGGGCGGTGCCCATCTCCGTTTCATAGCCCTGGGCCACACTGTGGTGCAATCACTGCAGCAGGGGGCTAGTCCACTGGCAGTGAAGTGTGTTTAACTTCCATACTGTTTCACAAGTATGTACCATTTTTATAAAGTCTTTGCTATGACTCAATGCGCCTCTTGTCCAGAGGTGTCCTACCTGGGGCTTGAATCCAGTCCCTCTGGTCCAAGTAATTGGCGTAGGGGGGTGTCCCTGTGGTGTAGCGGCCTGCGCCTTTGTCTCTCACCACATCTGGTTCCAATTACTTGGATCAGAAGGTCTGGGGTTCAAGCCCCAGGTAGGACATCTCTGGACAAGAGGCGCATTGAGTCATACCAAAGACTTTTTAAAAATGGTACATACTTGTGAAACAGTATGGAAGTTAAACACACTTCACTGCCAGTGGACTAGCCCCCTGCTATAGTGATTGCACAACAGTGTGGCCCAGGGCTATGAAACGGAGATGGGCACCGCCCTATACATCAATAATGGTGTGGGAGGATTTTAACTTAACTAACTTAATAGCCGGCGTAGATAGTCTGGTAGAGACCAGATATTTTGTCTGGTAGAGACTAGATATCTTTTCTTTGGCTCTAACATTTATCAAACACATTATACGTCAGCGTTGTGTGGGCTCTGCTCTAAGGTCACCACTAAAGCTTTACATCCTGCGAAATTTCACATTCGTAAGGAAAATATTTGGATCATTATCGAGAGAATTATGCTTTTCAAAATTCACCCGCATGTAGTAGTTTGAAAGCATAAGCAAAGTTGTTCATGTTGTTTTAAAAATGTGTGAATTAACAAATGTTGAAACAATGCATGACTGATGCAAACTTCGGCCGCCGAGTCTTTAATTCAGAAACAACCGAGAATCTTAAGGCAAAGAAAAACGGCTGAAAATGCAAAAAAAATCGTTTCACCTGAACTGGACTCATCTGTTCGTACGGTATGACCTGATTTTTCCAAATTAGTCACAACTTCAAGCAGGATCGGCCATCCTTGTATTTAAGAAGGCAAGCGCACATTGTTATGTAAGGTCTGGAACTGACTGTGACATTGGTGTCTCTCTTCTTTTTCTTCAAGTTAATCTGAGGTGTTACTAACTAAAAGTTAGAAAATAAATCCAAATGGACAATCTATTTAGTGTGGTGATTAAACAAATGAAGAACGAAAAAGGCAATCGAAGTGCATTAATCATTTGCTTCGTCTGTTAAAGCGGTCTATTGCATACATGAACTTCTAGCATGTTCGGCATTGGTGTTCGACTCAACCGCATCAGAAGGCCTTGATCATAAATTATGGGGACAATTAGCCCAACACATCATGGACTCGATTCAATAGGTGATGAAGATGCCTACGACAAACACATAGGTCGATAAGAGTGTGATTTAGTACTTAGTACAACAGTTCAAACCATATGACACGACCTACAGAAGGACTTACCATCATTAACGGACAGGGGGAAAGACAGGTTGAAATGTTAGCTCTATGCAGACTCATCTTAGAGCGTCATATTCACATCATTGTTTTTGAACGAGAAGACATGGTTTTTCTGTAGTTTTGTTTTGGAGAGAGGAGAGGTGTGTTATTACTGACATGAATATGGAGGTATAGTTTTTGGCATGTCTGTGTTTGTGTTTCCGGATTTTGTAGTCAGCATAACCCAAGAACCTTTGGATGGATTACGATGATATTTGGTATGTGAGTAGGTCTTGGGAAGACGAAGGTAAAGGTTGATTTTGACCCCCCCCCGTATGTGACCTTGGTACTGCAGCAGAATTTCAGCTTTTGTATCTTTTGTCCTGAGCGTGCTATGGTGTTGTTTTGCTCGGTTTCTTCCACGTCCTGGGCAAGGAAGAAAACAAAATTGAAGCTAGGGCGTGGCCCATACCTGTCAAAGGGGCGGACGAGCAAGCCTGGCTGAAAATTTCAATCAATCAATCAATCAATCAATCAATCAGTCAATCAAGCAATCCCTTGCTTTTGTTAGACAACAGGCCGAGTTTGCGCATCGTGTATTTCCTGATACACATCAATCCTAACGACACACATTTCAGATGGCGCAAACCAGTGTCAGTTGTGTAAAGGCTGGCGGTGTGACTTTCAGCGTATCTCATGTTTAGTAAACAGCTTAGTCATGAGGGCTTTCCTAAGTGTCGTGTCAATATCAATATGAATGGCAATCATTGCTCACTGGAATAGCCTTCTTAATGAGACCTAAAGGTTAATGTGGTTAGCAGACGACATAATCTTGTCTCTACATTACCAAGGTCATTAGAACAGCAAGTTTCACGTCATCTGAAAATAATAAAGCTCACGGTATACACATGCAGATTCAATTAGCGACTCGATTACAGACGTCATTGAAACATGCATATTGCATCATATTCTCTGTGTAATTTTCCAAATTGCGCAGCAGAGGACAACAACAAGACGGTGACGTGATACATCTGGAAAGGTTCTTAAAGATGCTTCAGTGTTCAAGTCTCAAGAGCGTCTCAATGTTATCTTGACTAATTCATTGTTACCTTCGCCAAAAAGGTTAATGTTTTCGGTGCTGTTTGTGTGTGTGTGTGTGTGTGTGTGTGTGTGTGTGTGTGTGTGTGTGTGTGTGTGTGTTTGTGTGTGTTTGTGTGTGTGTGTGTTTGTGTGTGTGTGTGTTTGTGTTTGTGTGTGTGTGTGTGTGTTTGTGTGTGTTTGTGTGTGTGTGTGTGTTTGTGTGTGTGTGTGTTTGTGTGTGTGTGTGTGATGGTGTGCTTGCAATTGTGGACAACATAACCAGAGAAGCTGTGGATGGATCCTTATAATATATAGTAGGTTGGTAGGGGTTTGGAAAACGACGGTCAAATTTACCTCCTAGCGGCTTTCTACAGTACTGCACTGCGGAACTTCCGGTTTTTATGTCTCGTGTTCTGTACATGGTATGGTCGCGATTGTTGAGTGGTAGATACCTCTTGGGACAGAGAGTAAGCGGTGTAGGTGTGGGCCTCCTAGCGGCTTGTTCTGGTACTGCATGGGCTGGTATTGTCTGGGACTTTGAAAGAGAATAACTCTAGTTTCATTGTACGATGGGAAGAGAATTCTTCAGGATCTACAGAATCAACTTTTTCTGCTGATGCTAAGCCGGTTTGGGACTTAATTACCTTCGCCGAGAAGGTTATGCAGAGGGTAGCGTTTGTATGTGTGTGTGTGTGTGTGTAATGTACAGCATAACTCGAGAACGCTTGGATGGATTGTCTTGATATTTGGTAGGTGGGTAGGTCTTGATGAGACTAGGAAATGATTAGATTTTGGGTCCCCTAGCGGCTTGTTACGGTACTGCAGCGGAACTTCCTGTTTTGATATCTCGTGTTCTGGACATGCTATGGAACTGATTTTTGAGTGGTAGATAGCTCTTTGGACAGAGAGTAAGTGGTATGGGTTTGGGCCCCCTAGCGGCTTTTTTTGAACTGCAGGAGCAGGTTTTGCATCTGACTTTGAATGGGAATAACTCAAGAAGGGCTTGATGAATGGCAATGATTTTTGGTAAGTAGATAGCTTGAGTGATGATGAACATGATTAGATACTTTTTATGCAAATCAGTATCTAATTTGCATAATTAATGAGGAAAGTTTATACATCCGCCAAATTCCATGATAGGACTCTGAAACATGTGACATATGTAAGTGAGGAAGAGAGAAATGTTAATTGATATGAACTATGCAGATGAAGACCTCATTTGCATAATTAATGAGAAAATACTATAACTCAAGATGGCCTTGATGGATGGTCATGATATTTGGTATGTAGATAGCTTGTGTGATGCTTAGAATGATTGGCCGATGATTATGCAAATCAGATTCTAATTTGCATAATTAATGAGGCAACTTTAAAAATCTGCTTTGTGCCATGATATGACTATTCAAATTGTAACTGAGGAGGAGAGGAATGTTGAAGATAGAAAATATGCAAATGTGGGCCTAATTTGCATACTTAAATGAGAAACTACTATTATTCCATACTGGTAAATGACGGAAATTTCATGCATTTAATACTTTTTTTGTGCCATCGGGAAGTTATGTGAATGTGAACATCGTTGAATCAAATTATGCTAATAAGGGCCTCATTTGCATAATTGATGATCAAAATTAGCATAACCTTCTTTGTTAAGCTCATACTTTGTTAAGCTCATACTTTGGACATGTCATATTTTAAGACAATCAACTGGTATGATTTATAATTGATGAGAAACACTCCTAATACGTCAGTCACAATGGTTAAAATCATTTGGTGAAGGTATGAGGTCGTGGAACTCTAGTTTGTATAATGCAGTTGTCTCATAACTATTTCTATGGCTGTTTATTTGAATACGATTTAGACCTCCGTAACCTTCATATGTGTGACCGAAAGATGGATGGGGATCTCCGCCCATACTGCAGACGATAGCTAAGGACAAGAGGAGGGCAGTGTTCAGTCACAGCCACCCGGGCGCGTGTGCGTGTACATTAATCTCTGACGGGAGGCTGTCCCCTGGGCTCTTCCAGCTTTGTTTTGGACGGATAACGCGGAGGTATGGAGTGGTTTGTGGCTCACAATTTGCCGCTCAAACACGTCTAAAATGACCATTTTTCGGTCCACTAAGTAGCGGGCTTCCAGCAAGTCCTGCCATTGGAGGATGGGATCGGTAACCATGGCAACCTGAAGGGGAGGGGCATCGGAAAGAAAAGCACCCATCGGTTTGTCGCGTTTTCTAAATGACAGATATGTTCAATTTTCAAAAGTGTCCTGGGTATAACATGCAGTATTCTATTCCCAAATCAGACGGGGGATAGAACAGACAGAGCGACGACATACGGAGAGGGGGGGGGGGGGGGGGGGGGGGGAATACAGACCAGACAGAAACCAGACCAACAGTATAACACCTACCAGTAAGTAAATCGCAATACGTCTGTGGAACGGCATGGTTGAAATCTACAATGACATTAATGCAGAATGCAGCATGTGCGAGGGTAAAAAAAATCACCATGCATGCCTGTGAGTCAGTTTGTGTGCGAGTTAATCTCCATGATGCCTATTCGGAGTCGTCCTTAACGGGTTCATGATGGGAGTGACGTCACGGAGGGCGGCTGGAGGGTGGCCTGGTGCTATTGACTGGAGTGACCTCGATTGTTGTCGGAAGTACGACAAAAATACGTCATTTTGCACGGGTAGGTCTACCACTGTTCATGTCGGAAAATACAGCTGTGTAATTTTTGCACGGAAACCGCCGAAAATGTGATATTTTGGTTCTATATAACTTCTAACAAAACCAGTTTTTGCGGGGAAAAAGCATGAATAAGCGTTATACTACTCTATCCTTCGCCAATGTATCATGATTAATAAGTATGGAATTTGAAATATCAAAAGACAACAGCATCCGTGTTTCTCACATGTTCGGATTCGACCGTTCCTAAGCCGAAGTGGCGACCGGGTCGGTCGGCTAGGACGTCGGCCAGAGGGGAACAGTATAGCCAGTGCTGCTAAGAACACGAAAAGATGCTCTGCTGCTGGTCAGGAGATGCCGCAGTTACCGAAAATGTTCGCAACGGGAGGGAGAGAGAACGTGACCAAGAACTGGCCAAAAATTACATGTTAGTAGAGACACAGTATATTTGTGCAGCAAGCGTAGGTTGCATCGGGAGAGGGGGTACCGGTAGGTATATGAACGGCACCCCCTCTAGGGATGACCAGTGACGTGTACATGGCGCAGTGACGCGGCGATTGCTCGCTCCCAACGGCATCAAATCATTCCCCGATTGCAGGAATATTTACGCAATGCATCTTTGCAGAGCGATGCGAAAAATACGCAAACGGGGCGACTGCGTATCGACCCTGACGTTAACATAAAACAGGTACACATCTCTCTGGGCAGACACTTGTGCAGATCTATCCTAATAAACATGGGTGATTTGGGTGAAGCATTGATGGAGATGCACCTGGGGAGGGGCGCATCCCGCCTTCCCTAAATGACAAAGGTGAAATCCCCGGGAACGTCCTTGTCCAAGTTCAAGAGCACCGCAAAAATGGCTTTCTCGGCGATACACAAATGGGGGAAAACATCATCGCAAAAAAAAAAGCATTTCGAAGCGAACGCACCTTTGCGAGGAGCATCTTCCAGTTCCTCCCTTGACGTCATAGCGCACCGCCATCCTTAGGACTGGCAATGCCGCTCCACGTCTGTCTTATACACCATCCCCCGGTCGAGACGGACTCCGCGTGGCATAGTCCGCATCCCCGTTACAGCATACTCCCTCCCACGCCGGCATCCACCCACTGAATAGTGACCGGGCGGGTAAAAATAGCTCCCCCGATTTCGTCTGAATCTTTATCCGTTCAGCGCTCCCCCACTGCCGCCCACGGGTAGCGGTCTTGCGAGCTCGCGCGTACATAGCCCCGCTACATTTATAGATGCAACGGGGCGAGCACGGCCTCCTCACGAATTCTAATATTAATCGCCCTAGTTACGTGTTGACGTCAGTTTTGGGCTCAACCAATAAGGACCAGCCAAAAATAACTAGAATATGATATTCTTAGCACCGACTAAGCTATATTTAGCATCTTTCCATGACACTGGGGGATAGAATGTTAATTTGTTGGGGTCCAGGCTAGGAAATAACTTTGACTGGTCGTTATACCCCTCGACAATTCCCGGAAAATGATGACCTCGGGGTTAGCCCCTTATAAACATGTCCGATCACAAAACACCTGTGATTATCCAAAACCGCGCGGTACTAGCTGTGTCAACAGAATATTTCTCCAAAACAGAAAATGTTCTGGAGGTAGCGGAGGCGTTGAAAACATCTCCGCGGCTGTGTTTGTCTGATGAGTAGCCGTAGAAATGTTCCGTGCATGCAGGTTAGCCCGGTCTGGGGGGCACACAATGCCCATAAAGCGGGGAGTAGAAGACAGGGAGGGACGGGCGAGGTGCGAGGGGAGCCCGCCCGTTCCCAGCTCACGACCACGCCCACCTGTGTCGGAATGTGTCCGTCTGCAGTCCGACTACGCCCCTTTGTCCTTACACTGTTGTTGAGCCCAGCAGGCCTTTCCCGCCAAATCCAGAACCACCCCTCCCTTCCCTCCGCATTGGTACGCCCCGTCGTCAAGTGACGACATTCCGGGTGCCCGGATCAACCGCTGATGACGTATCTGGTCGAAATTAATATCGTCGCCAAGCCAATACCTTTGTGAGCGCCGGTTGCCAGGGTGATGATGACGCACGTAGAAATTGATGTCTGGCCCCTGCTACGAAGGGTGAATACTAAAACCGTCTCCATCACGAGAAGCGCACCCAGGCCTCTTTTCTCTTCACACTAGCAAAGTCATCGTTCTACACGCCTTATTATCACAGTGACATCGTTAAAAATCGTCTTAAGTGGAAAAATATCTTCCTCACATTCTTGTCGTGACATCATATTTTTCTACATCCATGAGAAGGATTATAAAGGGGCTGAAGTCATGGTAGAGGTGGGAACAACATAGCAGACATGGTCGCCAGAAAAAACACACTGGACGTCTCCTCCGTATGAGGAAACAAACTAGATCATATTGCCACTTTATGACTTCATTTAGTATAAAGATTAAAAATAGATTGACCCAGTTTTCCTCTGTTGAAAGCATTAATATCATCATAATTCCAGCGGTGACCGAGGTTCGGCGCTAACTAGGCTGTGATGCGCATTCTGAACATAATTTTCTGGATTGCTTTTATATGCATTATATACAAACAGAAGCATATTAGAAATTGATACAAAATTCACCTGAAGAAGCGATCACAACTCATATCTTAGACAGGTGAAACAGCCACCTAGTGGGTTATGGCTCCACTTTCTTTCAACACACAGCTTAACTTTGGTCTTTGCAAATGTCTGTTTGTGGATATGCTATATTGCATATTACAGAAAAAATGGAAAAGATTCTTATGGTTGAGAAAAAGGACATCATATACATTCTTAGAAACTGTATATCTACTCTGTAAATCAAGTAGGTATTATCGCTATAGTCGAGAAGCATAGAAATGTACATTCTTTGGTTTCTGTGAATATCTGAGTTCTGTAAACAATGCCATACCCACCTATAATCAGACTTGAAAAAAGTCTATTAGTCATCAGAGATCAAGCATTATTTCTATTGAACAGGAAACAAACACTTTACAAACCCTGGAGAATTTCATCTTACCATTACATCATCTTAACATTGTCAACCTTTGCTTGACCATATCTCGAGTGTGGCAAGGATTTAGTCGATTTTTAAAGACGTCGAATTCACGCCGGCTTGAATATTGCGAGAGTTTTAAACATGCTAGAAAAAAAGCGTCTATTTTTGGTCATTGGGCTACAGATTGGAGACCTTGTGTAATATGGATTCTTGGATTAAGCTGAGATTAGCAGAACGACAAGAGAAAGATTAGGATTACAGGTAAGCTCACGGTTCGAGCCTTAGTCAGGTGCGTTTAAGAAACAGCAAAGACAGGTAGACCTACCTCACAGGTGTATACATACCTGACAGGTGAGTTTTTCTTTAGTGCAGGTAGATTTTTGTCCAAGTTGACATCCTGACTAGGATGAACAAGATACTCAACCGCAAGTGGATCAATGCTCAAAGTGCTGGTCTGTTCTGAACAGGGCAACTTTCCAACATCAATACAGAACACTGCTCTGTGACACCCATGGTCCGGTAGTAGAAACTAAGAGATTTATGATATATTTCTTAACAGAATCATCTGAGACTAGAGAGAATACTTGTAAAACGTGATAACTAGCTGTGTTTTCTGTAAAATAACATATCATACACAATCTTCAATTTAATCTAGAATTTTTTTCTTAAGATGTTTCGAGTTTTAGTACATTATTCTCCACATCTTGCCACAGAATTCAGAAGCGCAAGGCGCACCTAGCTCAGTATGTTGTTCCAGTGGTACATTCTACATCGCACTGAACTGTGTCCGCACACAGGACAATGTAAAATCCATCTCAGCTGTATAATGGCTTTCCAACAAGCGTCCGTGCTCGGGAATGATCTGCCAAACGGAAGAAAACTGGGTCAACCGGTTGGGCGCAACATCGCTTACAGAGCTACATACAGGCGAACTCAACCCCATAACGAACCCTATTATCTTTATACTAACCCGCTTAAGGTAGAAAAAAGCATGGCATATGTACGTTTTATGATTTCACATAATATAGTGTGTTTTACTTGATATTTGTGTTAATTGGCATCCATAAGTAAGGTACAAATGTCGGCTCTAACCTTGTAGAACAACGGACTCTGTTGCTTTACTTGAATGTCTTCTTCTCCGCACCTGAAGTTGAACTGATTCTACGCGTTGAAACAAGGATTACCTTACGATCAAAGTGTATTTTTGGGAGGGAATTTCGTCACCACATCCTTACAGAGTATGGCAGTGATGATTGCTGGGCACAAGATGTGGAAAACTGGACGCATTTGTTGGTGTGAGTCATGTAGCTAGTGTCCCGGTAAGGAGAGCAGATGTACTGAACATGGCGAGTGCACCGTGGAGACAGCACCGTACTCTGGACGGCTCTACACGGCCTAGTTTTAAACCCACCACAGCTAGCGCCTCGCTCGACACAGCTAAACTTCCAAACATCTTATAGCAAAACTGTTTAAATCTAGGCTCACTTTTAAATAATTATTTGTTTGTTTGTAAAGAACGTTTCAATTTTCAACAACACCGCGTTTTAAACAAAGATACTCTGACTAACAACGTCGTATATTTCTGAGCTGCAATTTGATCAGGTTTTTTGGACAACTCTTAGACAATTTCGGTATTTTTAGAACATGCAAATGGAACATTATTCACCTAACATAACCTTACATTATTGATATAATGCGTGGATTAAAATAACGTTCTTTGGGTTGCTTTTTTGGAGATAAACCCCGGTGTGATGCCACATTTTTTGAAACCAACTGAACTTGTTCAGGTCATGGACGTAAATACAGCATATAGCATAACCCTGAACACAATGTGTTGTCTTGCTTATCTGCGAATTGTGAAGTGTTGCTATGTTGAAAAATATTATATAGAAAATGTTGCGATTAAGGTTGAGGTTATATTGATGGCAAAACAATTATTGATTTATCAAGACATCAATAGGCGAAATTCGCAAACGATATTGTAAGCTCGCTACAAAATAAAACAGGTCACATTTTTAACGGGAGCTGCAACGTTGGAAAGAGATCTAGAATTACAACGCTTACGACGTTTCTAGTGTGACGTAAACACATTTTCCATGATCTCTCAGTCAAGAAGTAACATCTAAGGACGAAAAGACAGATGAAAGCGAAACTCAGGAGACAGGGACAGAGGAGGCTACAGATGCAAGTATATCTCACCGGACGTTCGAAACAGTGGTTGGCGTAAGTTGGAATTCAGTGCATCGCCGCATCTTCTCACCTCCACACTTAGGAAAAGAACTCCTGCCACGACAGCGAGGTGGTAAAAAGTGACGCAAAAAGGTTTTGTTGAAAGGGGATGCGAAGAATCGCTTTCTCTTGAATCAAGAGGTCGGCTCGGCACTTCACAACGTGTGCGTCATCTTTTCATTCACAATGACGCCGAAAAGCGATAAATATAGAAATGTACGTTGTATCATCTTGAGTAACGAGCTTTCAAAAGCCTCCGAAAAGCTAGTTAGCGAAGGCTTTACTCCAGTGTCATCTGCGATTTCAAAAGAATTTCCGAGGAATGTGTTTGCTTCTGCGAAAGCCGCCCCGGAACCCATACCTGGTGCGTTCGCACTACATTCGGAGACACTTCGAGTCGAATATCATTTCGCAGAAACAGTGACACCTGAAACTCTCATCAGTGTGAGAATTAAGACTTTGAATGGACGACATTTGATACTTTTTAATTCCTACTTTAGAGGAACTCTCCTTGTTGATGGCATTCCTTGTGGTAGCGGTTACATGAAGAGGACAATGTACACTTACGTGTGTCCTATATTTAGAGACACTTGCAAACAATTTTTACTTGTGCACGTTTGAGATTTGGAAGGATTCCTCCTTAGGTGCAGTAGACATATAGATAAACACTGTGAATATCATAATTGCTTTCGATACAAGAATTTTCTTTTATACGGAGGTTTCTGTGCGACAAAAGAGGTTGCTGCGAAAGCTCAGTTAGCCTGGTACATGTCTCTGTATCTAGAGCAGTCTTTGGTTTCATACAATGGAACCGCTGTCGCTTGCCGTATACAGTTTGGTGAACAGTTAGTTATCACCACATAACAATAGACTTGATTGTTGTAGTGAACATGTTTTGATACTGAGGATGATATTAATGTTTAGAAGTTGAAACTCGCAAAGACACATTTTCTGTAAAAACATAGAGCGTCTGTATGATACAGACATATAGTTGACGTTGGGACGTGAGGAATCAACGTCATTTGCAAAACAAAACACCCGTAAAACAAATCAACTTCGAAGATAATCATCTCGTTTTGAATCAGTTTCTATTTGCATCACTATTTGACATTTCTGATGCGAAATCTACCTTAAGAGTTGTTGTTCATTTTGCCTCGCCTATAATGCACAGTTACGTTGTGATATACATGTACGTATACTTAGTACCCTCAATACATGTACAGTTTTTGTTTAATTGATATTCTTTTTTCTTCGACATTTAAGATAGAAAATATCCAGAAAGATGGCATTCTTGTTGTACTACATGGACTTCTCACATTGCTTTACATATAAGAAAAGTTTAACCTCCTTGTTTAGACATACCATGCAGCGCTAAGCCTGAGCACTAGCAGACACCATCCGAAACAATCCTTACAAAAACAACACAATAGAAGTGACGATCGTGCGAATCCAAAAGGTTGACCATTTCACACACAAAAACTTAATGAACATAATACTCATAAAATTTTGAGTGGCCAAAGTTACAAATTAACCAATCTGACTGAAGCAAAACTTACATCAGTGGGAAGGACATACAAGGTGTATCATATATCAGAGATCGTATACTGACATGGAAATAGTATACAACATGTATCTTTGCAGTTGTCAACCGAAAGCACCTACACTTTGAAAGTAATTCGAAGATGTGCAGATAGAATATGTGAAAGTCTTGCACCATTAAATTATCAGTTTTTGCTTGCCTGTTGGCATGACAACTGGACGACACAGTTTGGATGAAACCAGAGTGCGCACAAGGGAACTCTGACGTTTGTTACAGACTACGTCATTGATCATGTCGTCATTGCGCCCAATTAGCATTCTCAGATCAATTACTTCATGATTAGGCCATAAAGTTGGATTCACACGAAATGTATTGAAAGTCTGAAAGACATTGCTGCAAACGCGGTGCATGTTCAGGCGAAGTAAAACTAAACGTACCGAAGTCAGACCAAGCACACGCATGTTGCCTCTTTTGGTCAGGTTTGTAAACCTATATCCGGGCAGATGTTTTAGATGCCCGAAATTCGTAATAAGTTTTCTAAATGTTTTACAATAAGTTGTTTTGAATAGAACAGCCGTATCCATAGTTCCTACTTCATGAGTCTTCTCAACACAATCTTTACTTCTGTAATACAGACATTCCCTGCCTATCCACTGCGCCTAGTGCCCGTTATATGCATGTTTTGACATCTATACAAGCCTATCAGCCATAATAAAATGTGTACATATGTATCACTTTCTCGTGAAGTTCAGATCGTCGAAACCAACTATCGGGATTCACTAAGATTCAAGAATCTACCGCGGTGTTTTTTGCTCGATATTAACCCTCAAACCACCGTATGGGGTCAAAATTGACCCCAGGTGTATATCAACATGTGCCATTTTGACATTTTGAGTCGAAAACAAAATTCCTTCTATGAGTTTATTTGTATATATGTCTAATAACTTCTCACAAGTTTTTACCGAAATTGGCTCATTGTTGATTAAGTTATTCCAGAAAGTTTAAGCATTGTCCAGTGGGGTCAAAACTGACCCCAGAAATATCTGCACTCATATTCCCTGTTGTTTGATGCTTATCATGTAGTAACATGTATGATAAGGGTTATTATGATCATAGTTACAAAATATAGTTTTTTAGAAACGTGAAAAAACAATTTCTTTAATGAAAGTAATGATTAATGACGTTGCGACGTATTATGACGTCATTTATGTGATTTTATTGACGAAAACCAACAAATTGGGTATTTCCATATAACTCAAAGGTACACGATAGAACTTAAATAGAAATTATGTATGATAAATCATAATATATCCAAAGACGTTATTTATAGATGGCAACAGGAACGACGTCAAAATGACGTCATAAAAATTATATTCATATCAGGTTACACTAGCGAAATCCGCCATCTTGGTTCCGCCATCTTGAATTATTCTAAATGCATTTTTTCATCATATAACCTTATAACACAATAAAAATGGACCATAACGTTCATATTAAGATTGTTTCTGTTTGAATAAACATGGTAATGATGAAATTTGAGGTTGAAATAGCCGGTTATAGCTGATCTAATTATATCGTCCACCATCTTAGATTTTGACCGATGACGTAATCAAATATGCATAGATTATGAATATTAAATCATAAAAGTGATAGTGAATTACATTGGTTGGTATTGATATAAGAAAATAAATGCAGTTTAAAAAGACAGCCCTAGAATTACATTGTAAGATCCAAAATTAGCGACGTTTTCCAAATATGGCTCTCAGAAACCGGTTGCCATAGCAACATGAAAACATTGATTAGTTATTTCATTAAATTCAAATTGTTGCCAACGAAATTTTAGCAAAGGTGACCAAGTTTGGTTGCTCTAGCGTAAGACATTCAGATGCTATATGACATCAAGTGTTGGCACAGGCCTCAAAAGAGCCCGCTTGACTGAATAGCGTTAGTTGCAAAAGACGATGTTCCCTATTTTTGCATAAATTATGATAATAAGCAGAAATTATTCACACCTAATCATGTCAAACTGTCCCTTATAGATTATATAAACTATACATATATACAAACCACAAAAATAGTCACCAATAAAGCTGTACTTGTAGAAAACATCTTGGGGTCAGTTTTGACCCCATACGGTAAGATTAGTCGTAAAAAAGCTACGGTGGTTTGAGGGTTAAACATTGAAGCAAGCTCTGAAAAATAAACATTTCGCCACATATGAGCTACTACTAGTAGCGCTAGTGACTCATTCTGTTTTCATGATATTTTCTGTAAACTAAGAGCTGTTTTCATTTTTCTGTCTTTTGGCGATTGCATATGCTTCATCCTGTACATTTGCTTGTTTGAAAGTTTGCTTCTGCTTTCATAGCTAGGTGCTTCTAATGTCGTAACTATGGACAGGATTGAGTCGCCTTCGAAGTGTAGTTTTGATTACTCAGAATGTATTGTAGATTGTATTTAATGTTCGGTACGGTTTTGTCAAGAGGGAAATGTACATAATTCCATACAAAACTGCCATAATCTATTCTGCAATGTAGCACTTTGCTTAGAAAGATTCAACCCAAGTGCGAGAGGATGTGTCGTACGCCTTGGTCATCTTTCCATGGAGTCTAAAATCATGGAGGAAAAGGCACACCCCATTTACTGAAAACATGGCGGCCTCCCGGGCTAGCTTCTTCCTAGTTGTTAGAGACAGCCTGACTTTAAGACTTCTTTGTTCTTCAAAATCAAATAGACAAGTTGACATTTATGTCTCGATATGTTACGTAATATCCAGATGGTTCCCAGATGAGCTAATAATGTCAATTGTGCAGCGCAAGTGAGTCATGCCAGAAACTAACATGTCTTCGAGCGCTGTGAGTCATAGTCGTCAACACGGCTTGTGCTTCGTCTGTTGAACACGGCCAAAGCAAAATGTCCGCCAAATCATGAGAGAGAATAGAGCTGTAACTCTCTCTCTTTTGAAGTTCACGGCAGCTGGCGTTCCCTGTGATTTAGAATAGCCTCCATCAGGCCTTCCTACGGGGGTATGGACCGTAGAATTCGGCAAAAAAGAGAGTAATTTGCCAGTAGAGTCAGTCCACGGTAAGGTGGCCAAACTTCCCAGGCATATGTTTTTCCTATAGCTGTCGTAGTTAGCCTAGTAGAGACTAGATTTAGAACACAAGGTAAGTGTTTGTCTACTACACTCCGACTCTACAGTCTACACATGTGATATTTGAGAGCGGTTGCTACACCAGTATCACGTTACTTACCAACCGGGGTTCTACCATACCTTGCGGATCCAGCGGGTTCGATTAGACTGAACGGAAAGGCGCTGATAGCTAACCTTGACACCACAGAACGTCCCGACTTTCTCCCCCATGGCCTCCGTTCTTGCTACCCCTGGACACACTGAGGACGATCCTCCAACAAACGACCTAAGACGACCGCGTTCTGTAACTATCCAGGCAGCAATGACGACATTGATCATCGTGATGACGTATCATCGTTACCTCTCTCTCTCCGCCGCCATTTTAAATTTTTCGTCAGTCATTACGATTCTGATTGCTAAATCGTTGGCCGATTATCTTCTTGCATAATCTTCTTATATGTTAATCTCTCTCTTCTAATGCCAATATAAAGGGATGATATCCGTGGGTATATTCAACTAGATTCCGAGGTCTAGTATACAATGATAGTTTCATACGTACACTACCCGCAGTTTGTGTCATATGGTTGTCAGCTTGAATAAAGAGCGTTCTTGATTGTGGCAATTTGGAAATGCATCTGATCTGTTGTTGATAGACTTAAGTTTTTTCTGCCAGTGTTTATCACTAGATCGTCAGGACGTCCCCGTTGCAACGCCTCTGTGGTAAGAATTTTGCAGCATTTCTTTGAAAGTTGGTCAAGAGGCTGTCGTTCTAACAGAGACCGCTAGTAGGTACTTTTGACTGCCAAGATTTATCTTGTGATCCCAGTTTTATCTATGCAAGATGACAACGACAGCCAACATGTTGAAAGCTAATATAAACCGACTGGTTTGTTGTCAGTTTGTATTGTTAACACAATATTACAAGGGAAAGTACGTTTCAGTGTAAAAAAAACGACTACAATCATTCCAGTTTTGAAATGTCATGTAGACTTTGACATGTAATGACGTAACAACTAGTTGCGACTACCAAATATGCCTGTGTTTGTCACTGAAGGAAAACATGTTGTCATGTCATGGAAGTGGGGGAGGAGATGGCCATGTGAACTTGGATTGGGTTTGTAGTGAAATGAACGTAACCCAGGGGACACCTATGCTGTCCTCGCGGGACAAATATCATTGTTACTTCATTCATTACAAAACTGTAGTTTTGACATGTGATACGCACATACGCTAGGACCATTCTCCTTCAAGGCAGACAGTAAACATGGTTAACAAGAGCTATCTACCCACACTCATATACACACAAACGGCACCTAAAACATAACCTTGGTGAAGGAAACTTCTCCTATTCATGTTGCCCACAACACGTCGGGGCGCCGGCCAACGGGAAAACAGCCAAGCTAAAACATGTGCTCGTGGCATGACTCATGATGACGTAAATAAACGTCACGCGCGTTGAGGTCATTGACCCTTAGGTCCTAAAGAATGTGATTTGAGGATTTTGCGTCATCTTTTCTGTGGGATCGTCGGAAATTTCAAAGGACAAATGCTTATGTATTATATTGTCTTATCTTTTTGCTGCAAATGGCATATTGGCACATCCAATTTTACCTAATTGACGATTCACGAAAGGTTTTAGCATAATGAACAGTTGCTATCGTTCAAACTAAAAAGGAAATGGTCATTATTATCTTCGCCGAGAAGATTATGTTTTCGGTTAAGCCAGCTGTTGGGTGGGTCTGTATGTATGTCAAGAACATAACTCGAGAAACCTTTGATGAATCTTCATGATTTTGGGTAACGTTAGGTGTGTAGTGGTTGTGCACAGGAAGGTCATTTACCTGGCGTTTTTCAACAGTACTACAGCGGAATTTGCATGTTTTTGTGTTTGCATGTAGGCAAAAAAAGTGACGGAAACGCCGATGGATCTTCATGATTTTTTGTAGATGTGTAGCGGTTGTGGGGACGGAGGTCAAGTTCGAAAATGGTTTACCTGGCGCTTTCCTACCGTTGTGCAGCGAGCTGTGTATGTTTCTGTGTTTGTATATCACCAAGATAACTCGAGAAGCTGCTGATGGTTCTGTATGATATCGAGTGAATGGGTAGGGTTTACAGAAAGGGAGGTCAAGTTCGATAATGGGCCTTCTAGCGGGTACCTTAGGTACTGCAGCGGAGCTTCAAAATGGGGGGGCATATTTTCCGCAAGTGTTATGGTCATGATTTTTGTGTGGTAGATAGTTCATGCCACAGGAAGTAAGTTGCGTAAGTTTGGGCCCCCTAACGGCTTGTTTGGAACTGCAGTGGGTGTTTTTGTTTTACCTTCGGACATGAATAACTTGAGAAGGGGTCGACGGATCGTCGTGATGTTTGGTATGTAGAGAGCTCAGATGTTGCTATACATAATCAAAGACTAATTATGCAAATCGGGAGCTAATTTGCATAATTAGTAAGGAAAGTTTGTAAATCCACTGCATTTCATAATGGGACTCTCAAACATGTGACAGTGTCCCCGTAAACAGGTCATATAAACAATGGCCTTGCAAAGTAGGTCATATAAACAACAGATGGGGCACTACTGTCCAACCAGAGGAGTGGGTCCGGCTGGATTTCAACGTGTTCAGTTTAGGCAATTTTGTCCAACACACGGTTGGCGACATAACGAAAAGGGGGCAAAATAGAAAGCCCGACAAAAACACCTAAAAACACGTCGAAAACCAGCCGGACCCATTCATCTGCTTGGAGAGTACAATGTACCAAAACTGCACTACTGCTAGGTACGGAAACGTCACATGCACTATGTCTTTAAAAATGTGTATGATATGGAATAAAGATTTATCCTATTCATATATACCAACTGTACCATTTCATCATCACTTTCAACTTATAACACTGCAATATCAAACCTTTGTGGCCCATACTCATACTCATATTTTTTCATGACCAGTTATAACATATCAGCACACTAGACACATATACTAGTCCTGTACCACCAAATGATTTTAACCCTATCTAGGCTGGACTCATTCGCCCCCCCCCCCCCCACCTCATAACTTCCAATCGGTATGGTGTATGATCAAATTTGCAGGGGGTGATAAGCATGTACATATTAATCACTCTCCATAATAAGCTTTGATTGTTTGTCGAAGATATTGTGTTCGTGGAACTCTAGTTCTCTCTTAGATCATCAAATTTCTTATCCGTTCACAAGTCGCTATCAAATATCAGTGCATGAATAATCTCCACAAGTCGTATCTGCTTCTTACTTGATTATACCGCACATTTAATTTGAGCATTGAAGATAGTGTTTGTTCAACAGTCCCGTGGATAATCTTATATTGGACTACCTTGCTCTGCTTATATGAATATATAGATATGTGCTTACTTAATCGCCCACGTATAACTAAAAACGTGGAACTGTTCATTAGCAACTACCTCCAAAAAATAAGTCCCCCCAGCTATGTACGCAGAAACGCCAGATAGATCTACATGTATACAAGGGCTCCCTTGGAAATCAGTTACTCAGTTAACGGAAGGGACCACCCTAAAGATTCATAGATAAATAAAGTAAATAGAATAGACATTCGTTACCTATTTACGTTATCGCATCTAGCCTACGGAGATGAATTTACAATAAAGAAATTCATTATATACAAATGTTATACCTGCAAAAGGAAACATCTCAACATAAAGATTACACAACCGGCCTTAACTGAACACCTACCTGTTTACGGAGAGGAGAATTCTTCTCCAACAAGTTCCGGGCGATCCCACCACGAAACGCTGTAGTATTCCACATCCCACTTTTTCCCTACCCATCCTGTAAAATCCGTTACTCGCGACTCTAGGTCGATGACCCTCTGCTGTCCAATAGAAGACATTTCTGCGGTCACGATGCGACAGCGGTGCGCCCGAGGCCTTCCACTTGACGTTGCAGCAACGATAAACGGGTGCAATATCTACTGTTACTGAAGAAACTCATCGCGCCATTACGAATGTGGTGTTCGTGTGTTGAGGACCGGTGATTGTCACGATCTGGTAGTGGGAAGAAAATCCTGGCACGGCTTCTTATATTCCGTGCGGTTGTTCCGGGAAAACCACGTCACAGTGGTTCAAATCCCGTGACCTTCCCAACTGTGGAGGCCTAATGGCGTCGTCCACTTTACGTCAGGCGGGCGGCGCGGCGCACATTACGTGGTTCCCCGCGTGATGGATCTGTAGGCGCGCTTGACATCACGCCGCCGTCACGTGATGGGCTCCTGCTGGGAAGGAGGGTGATTAAACGGGCGGGAATCGATCGCCTCGAGCCGAGGAGCAAGGATTCCTCACCCCCTCCCTCCCCACCCCCGTGTAGCCTCCAACAGGCCTTCCTACGGGGGCATGGATCATAGAATTCGGCCAAAAAAGGAAAAATTGGCCAGTAGAGTCAGTCCGCGGTAAGGTTGATAATGCGCGTGCAAATGAAACCCCCTGGTGGCCAAACTTCCCTGGTAAATATTCTCCCTATAGTAGAGACTACCCCCGTGCCTGTTTCCATCAAAATCTTGTACTGTTTTTTATCGATACCATTCCACACTCATTTCATCATTTTCAACATTTGGAAAGATAGGAGAAGAACCAGCCTGCGAAGGGAAGTCCACGGCTTCCCAGACCTTATTTGGCTTGCTAAGTCCTCGCTCTATGGCAAAACATTTGCCATGTGTAGACAAGCTCTAAAACCGTATCTCCAAACAGCCGATGGAGTCGGTGGAAGAGCTCGAGACTGTAGTGTCAACTGATGGGTCTAAGAATTCCAGCAAACCATTGTCAGTGCCTAGAAGAGATCTGATACATTTTCTCAGCCCAATGATGGAAATCTAACGAATTCAACCAGTGCACCCACACCATCGGTTTTATGCTGACTTGTGCACATTATTTGCTTTGGCATTCATGTACATATACATTATATGTCTATGATAAATTTACAGCTGTTTTTAACAAACGGATTTTCCACAAATCATTAAAATCAATCGTATAGATTCTATGTAATGTAAAATTTTCATAATTAAATGCTCAACTTCAATTGATAAATGGTGATAACGTTAAAGGCTGATATAACGATAACTATGGTGATAAATGATAATCATGATCAAGAGAATTTGATATCATAATGTTAGATTTAAAAAACAAACAGGTTATCATATGTCATTCGTCAGTGTATCCTTTACATTGATGTTTCCATTACATTAATGGTGTATGAAACAAATTTGATCACGGATTCTACCAACCGCGCGAAAAAGAAACGAGCAAAACAAATAAAAACAAATCGAGTCTCTCGGCATTACGTCGGTGAAGAGAGAACGTGCGTAAGTAAGGAGGAGAGCACGGCGCCTTTGTCGTAACAAGCGTTAAGTACCGTTTCCGATCTTATGCATCAACGCGCCAGATGACGAAATCGACAGAAACTCTAAACCGTATTTAAACTTTGGGTTGACGCACGAGGTGTTTTTTTTTCCAGGCCGACGTTTTTGGTGGGTATCGAATGTCGGCGACGACTAAGAGTGTTTGGCGGTTAAGTCTTATCCAAGGCTTAAGGCTAGACTTGACGCACTTCGTGAATGATTGAATCCCCGAGTTGAGGAGGAGTGACAAAATCCTTTCCCTCCTCCAAGCGATTAGAATCCTCAGCCTGTCAGTGGGTTTTCGGAAAGCTTTGTGAAAATATTTGCAAAACGTATAAACGTTACGATATTGATCAAATAAGAACATATCTAACGATCTATGGTATAATATACTAGTAGTAGCCTGTGGCTAGCATCGGGTGCGCTACAGTTAAGGCAAGAAGTAGAAATATCACTACCAATGAATTTTGGATTGTCCCTCAGTAGTAACTCTGCAGCAGCAACAGTACTAATAGCACCACGGCGTTCAATTATAAAACTGGTTATTTTGATGATTCTATAAATCATTTGCAAATTTCAAGGACAACGTATTCAAAGTCAAGGAGTTTAACTTGGTGCTGAGTCTACAATAGATTTACATTTTTGTTTTTATTGAGCATATCGCTGTTTATTTTAATTTCTATCACATCGTATGGAGGATATGTATTTGACTTAAAAATTTGAGACACCAAATTGTGAACTGTGCTCTGTGTTAACTACAGTCATGATAAGCGTAGGATAAATACTCGTTATGCGAATTTTGGAGCGCCCCCCACATCTGAATTCCATCTATGTTACATATTCCATCGATCGGCCGACTCACCTCCAGCTGGTGCCCCAGTTTTCCTACCCTCCTCTCCGAATTAAATCAGGAAAACAGCAGGAAAAAATACAAGACTGCAATCTAGACGTCAGAAGACGTTTCAAGTCATTTATTGTGATGTAAGTCATTTTTTTCACTTTCGTCACTAACACCGCATGTTGCCTTGGTCATTTGCATAAATAATGAGCAATTAGAATAGAGTTGATGTCATGAAAGATGACGTCAAAAGGGGGTGACCGAGTCAATGCGCATATCATCCCTTTGACATGTTTCTAATTCTGGCCCCAGCCATGGCAGCTCCGTTGATTTGGAGGAGTCGATATTTAGCGCACCGTTTTCAAGTGAAAGGCCAACTCTCTAAGGGCGCGTTGGCGAGATTGAAAGATTCGGTTGCCTGATGACGTCAGAGTGACGTCAGACATGGCAGGCCGCCAGTTGGATTACCCGGCAACGAGGTCTTCATTATAGCAATGGGAGAAGGGGGGTGTTTCAAACTATAACCCCCTGTCGGGTGCAGACGAAATTCTATTTGTTTCACTGCATATCACACATGTGGAAAGTTTACAACTATGAATACATTAAATTTGTGAATGGCTATCTTCATAATAAACCGCGAAATACTCGCGATGCTTTCACCATGACACGAACGCTTCTTGGTCAATTTAGATACATAATTACTTCGTAATTATGTCAGCGACATTGCTTCGTTTTTCCTGGAATATCACCTAGAAGAAGAATGGAGTTTTGCGACTCCCCCTGCCTTTCTTTATGAGTGCTCACATGGCGCACACACAGGTGAATCGCTTTGAGACTAATTAGTCAAATATTGACGAATTGCTCCCAGGCAAGGATGGCAAATTTCCCTTGTAAAAACTAATCGCGGCCCCCTTTTTATCACTACTTGTTCCATCTCGAACTGTCAATAAAACAGTGATTTTCCGCCGGAAATTCGACATATGTGGTGAAGGAAAATGCGTCAGTGAGATATCATAAATACAAAAGGCCGCTGTACCGCCCGATCGTGCGTAAGGCGATGCAGTTGAGGAAACAACTAGGTCGATGCCGCGATTAACTTCGTAAGGGGATTTTGTCGTTTTCACCGCAACGTCGTGAAAACTACATTGTAGACTTTGGCTACGTACAGGATATATGCTTCTTACGTTCACTTAGTGACAAGATTTGTTAAGACTCATATCAACCAGGCTCAACGTGGGTTATACTATCTTAAAGTCGTTTTCTTTTGAAATCTCAAAATAGGAACCCACCTACTCAGTTTAACACCTATGTAAATGTTTGACATAATCTTTGACATTGCATAGTCATTTCTCATTGGAAATCAAATATGGCATCGTTGTATTTTTCCTTCTTTGTGTTAACACTGTGTATAATTTGCGGGTTTTGCAAAACAACACAGGCACGCTGCTTTACCTCTTGTTATTTTTGCTGTGAATATTCCACCAGTTTCCATGTTTCCATATCGCCCAGACCCTGAGGCCCCGCAGCCTTGAACCTCTGACGTCATCTGGTGCTGTGAACTAGATTTGGGCCACGTTTACGTAAAGATCAATCCATCTGAAACATCCAGAGGGGGGGACAGGATATCTATTTTTCTTCGAGGATTTAAAGAATCAACGCACACAACAAACCACACTTAACGACATGTGAAACTTTTTATTTCATTTTCCTATTTCACAGAGAAATGTATTCTATGATTACGGTCTTTTATCCTTATTGTAACAGATATCGCCAATATGCATTACTAAGCTTAATTTCTCTTTATGTTCCTAGTACTTTATCAGATCAAAAATTCAGATGTTCCTCACCCGTGTTGAACAAGTGGCCTAAAGAACTTGCATTACGTAAGAAATGCTAATTCTAGAAACATCCTACCCGTACGCCTCCCACTGCGTTTATCTAAAGCTGATTACAAAATGATACAACCTTATTTACCCCACTAGCTGTGTGTTAATGTATGCACAGTCGTTTGGTGTATCAAATATGTGAATTCATCTGCATATTAAACGTATATCTGGTGAGACAAACCATTGCAATAACAGCTGCATTGATTAAAATGTCATTTGTACTTCAGTACCAAGGACAGGTACACGGCAGAACATTCCTATTTTCGCTCTCAACAGCAGCGCAGAGATCATAATGAATTCGTCCCGCCGGGTTTCTCAATGAATTCTGGAGAGCGCCATTCATATGGTTGACCTAGATTCTAGAAACTAACACATTCCATTGAATGGAGTATGTCAGCGCGGTGGAATAAGTCTACGCCATTCAGCGATCATGGCTCAAGCAGTAATACTACAGACTGGGGATTCTAGAGGCGATGGCAGGGGAGTGTCACCGAGTAAAATGAATGAAAAAAAAAAATATAAATTCACACCTCTACTCACTGATCGTACCATAAAATAACAGAAAACCTATGAATTTACAATCCTGCTAGTCTCACATTCACGCTCGGTAAGCGAGCTTATCACCATTGCTACATTTTGCCTGGTTGTAAAAAAACAATCGCTTAATCTTTATCATCAATATTAATGTGTTACTCATGTGCCCTTCAACGCCAAGACAACAATATGCATGTTTGCTTGAATGCTGATGCGAAACAGGTTTGCAATCAACGTGCCATGTGGGCTCTAGTACTGCTTATCTGTTTGGCGGATGGGAATATATGTGCGGTAGGAATGTGCGTGAAGCCAAGGTTTTTATGAAAATGATAGCAATGTGTCCCAGTGAACAGATGACAATATTCATCAAATGAATGTCTACAAAATCTCACGTCTTACAGACTATCAAGAGGACGTGAGATATTTCGAGCCCTGGTGAGCCGGTAGCCTCTGTGAACAGGCTTCTCGGGCAGTGTGCGACTGGTTACTGGCAAATTAAAAGGAAGGGCTATCCGGTAAAACAGCAGGTTAGCCCCAGTACTAGGCTTCAAATTGCTGACCGAACCTTCTTTGGTAAGCGGATAACTCTTGCACAAATTCACACTAGGCTTCAAAATGCTAACTTTTCTCTTTTTTGATAAGCGATTAATTTTCAAAATAAAGCGGTACAGATTCACTAGGCTTCAAAATGCTGACTTTGCCAGTTTGCCTTCTTTGGTAAGCCACTAACTCCAGAGAAGCTAAAATCCCCCCCCCCCCTCCTTGAAGCCTGAAAGGCTACTTGGCAACCTCTGTGTTCTGCGCATGCGCGCTCAGACGAACAGGTCTCCGTTCGGTAGTTGTGGTGGCGGGATTTCTGCCGGGCTGTGCCTGTCCGGAGTGTCGCGGGGTCTGGTCACGAATAAGTGCCAGGCCAGCTCCAGAAAGAGCGCGATGACAGACAGGGCACACCCCATGAACAGGACGGCAAACACGCCCGCCATCCCCACAAACTCAACCTGGAGGGGAAACAGAGCATTAGACATGTATAAACATGCATTTTACAATTGAGTCAAAACAAGACCACTTATGCTATGGTCATATCTGCACCGGTGCCCGTAGAGGGTGTAGTCCCGGCCGGGCACCGAAGATATAAATTTGTCTCGGTGGACTGCGGGGACGCCGAAAGGGTACCTCTCGGTGTTCTCACGATTACCTCACGGCGCATATTTTTTTACCGTGTTGATTTTAACCCCGTGTTGAAAACTCTCAGGGCCCCGGCCGTGCTCAAAAATAGCCCGGAAGCCGCAGGGTGTCCCACGGGGCCACGCCCAAAAGTGCAAAAAGGTAACTGCCCGGCAGGACCAATTTTTCCAATTTTGATCCAAGCACCGAAAATATCCGAAAATATATAACAGGTGGACACTATATAGACAGGATTCTTAATGGTTGTGTCGATGGGGAAAATCATCTAAAGGACCATGCATAAAAAAGTGGTCATATTGGCCTGGTGGTCCTTATGTAGAGCTGGCCACTTGTACAGGTTTGACTGTATAGTGTTGCGTGGGAAAAATACATCCTAATATGTTTTCATCCTTTGAAAGATAAGTACAGCTAACTTACCGTTCATAACAGTTGCAATTTGCCATTTTTAAAATCATTTTTGTATAGGTGTAAGTATCAATGCTCGTCAACAGGACAAAGACGTTAGGCTAGTCGGAAAGCAAAACACGCGCATTTATACTAAGTATAACTCCAGTCGTTGAAAAGGACCCGGAGGTAAGAGATGTGAGCCCATACCTTTGTGGTCTCTACCATGGTGGCCTCCTCGTCTGAGCACGTGCTGTTGGTGGTCCACCATCTTGTCTGGAGCTTCTCTATGTGACCGCTGCCCTGCATTCGCAGGATCCTAGTAAAAAAAAATAGTAGGTGGTCATTCTTTGTACGCCAAAAATAGTTACTCAAGCAACTGGATAAGATTTTATCCAGTTGCTTGTCATGAGTAACTATTTTTGGCGTATCTTATTACCTGGATGTCTAACCTTCATCAACGTATCATTCTTTATTCTTTAACAAATATTGCAACAAGACAATCATGATAGATAACGTACTAGATGCATGGAAACCCTAGGGGTGTGTCATAGGATACGAAAAAGCAGCAACATCATTTGTGCTGTAGGGACTAGTTCAGCAACTGAATTGATGATGTTGAACTCACCACTGTTTACAGTCTAGGAGGTCTGTTTGTTTCTTTTATAGTTGTTTATAAATGTGTTTGAAAGATCGAAATTAAACATCGGGCAAATAAGAAAGCATTTGTTGCAATATAATGGCATTCAAATACTGCTGAAAGGGTAATGCCATCTTTTGCCGTTTACATACTCATTGGGTTTTACTGTATGCTTAGTTGATGTTCAACGAAACATGCAGGATAACCAGAGGGGAAAAACATGATTACGTTGATATTACGTTATGTAACTTATGTTCTGCTCCTGGGAACGTCTGTATGACTGTTCGCCATCTTTGATGACGTTGTTAATCCGTCCCTTGGGAACGTTTGCATGTCTGTACACCATATATGATGACGTCAATACCGACGTCCCCTGGGAACGTTTGCATGTTTGTCCGCCATTCAATATGACGTCAAAACTTGCGACCCCTGGGAACGTTTGCATGTCTGTCCCCATCGTTCATGACGTCGATACCTCCATCCCTTGGGAACGTTTGCATGCCTGCCCGCCATCTTTGATGACGTCGATACCTCCGTCCCCTGGGAACGTTTGCATGCCTGTCCGCCATCTTTGATGACGTCGATACCTCCGTCCCCTGGGAACGTTTGCATGTTTGTCCGCCATCTTTGATGACGTCGATACTTACGTCATAGACAGGTCATCCCTGTAGGGTGCACCACGTGGCATGGCGAAGCCGTAGCCGCCCTTGTAGAACGGATCTCCGATAATAATCAGGTCACATTTGCGGTTCTTCTCGTACTCCAACACCGCGGTGTCCCACAGGAAGGCGTAGTCTCCCTTCTGAACCCTCTCCAGCCCTTCTACTGTAGTGTCCACGAAGGCAGAGGGCTCGGAACCGACCATGAAGTTCCACATGCGCTCGTACATGCCGCCCTCTTGCGACCGGGACCTGAAACGACACGTGATGATACACCATATCAACGTTAACACCGTGGAACATCAACACAACAAAATCTCCATAGCAAAACAAAACGTCAAAACAGTACAGCACAGCACAGCACAACACAACGTCACCATAGCAAAACACAACGTCAAAACAGCACAGCACAACACAACGTCACCATAGCAAAACACAACGTCAAAACAGCACAGCACAACACAACAGAACGTCACCATAGCAAAACACAACGTCAAAACAGCACAGCACAACGTCACCATGGCAAAACACATCGTTAAAATGGCACAGCACAGCACAACACAGCGTCCCCATAGCAGAACACAACGTCTAAACAGCACAGCGCAACGTCACCATGGCAAAACACATCGTCAAAACAGCACAGCACAGCACAACGTCACCATGGCAAAACACATCGTCAAAACAGCATAGCACAATACAACACAACACATGTACAACATAGCTCAGAGCAACGCAGCACGACACAATACAGCGCTACCCAGCACAACCAAGCAGATCTCCACGGGGGCAAAATCGTATCAGTCAGCCAGCCAGCATCTTCAGCCAAGCCCTTAGATTCTGGCTGGCTGATACGATTTTGCCCCCGATGAGATTTGCTTGGAAATTACGGTCGACACTAGCCTTGACAACAAAGTACAGCGTTACCTAAAGAACGACTGCAGATTGCTGTCTCTGACCGTGCCATACTTGATCTTGGCCTGCTGAGCCAGGTCCTGTACCGAGCGGACCGGGATGTCCATGCGGGACACGGTGAGGAACGCAGCCAGGTTGGCCGTGTAGGTGGCGATGATGATCAGCACGAAGAACCACCAGAACGCGCTCAGGATGCGCCCAGAGATGAAGTTTTGGATGGGCTCACCACCTTCAGCAAAGGCAAAATCAAGTGATCATCAACGTGTATAAAGTGAAGAAAGGACGTTTGGAGGCAAGGTCCTGAGAGAATATCTTGGCGCATGATTTTTTTACAAAGAAAAGGTAGCTGCTTTGTTGCATGAGTGACCCTATGATGAGCAGTACCTTGTTGCATGAGTGACCCTATGATGAGCAGTACCTTGTTGCATGAGTGACCCTATGATGAGCAGTACCTTGTTGCATGAGTGACCCTATGATGAACAGTACCTTGTTGCATGAGTGACCCTATGATGAGCAGTACCTTGTTGCATGAGTGACCCTATGATGAACCAGACTGTCTCCTTCAGGTCGGAATGGTGCTTCTCTGGTCCGTGCGGCTGCTTGTAGGAGCCGTAAGGACTGTACCTGAACACAACATGCATGCATGGTTAGGCTATCGGCATCAAGTACAGTAAACGGTTGAGTGTGAACAACTCCTATTTGTGTTTGTCGTGACTATGCTTTAATTTGGTGTTGGTGGCCGTGGATAAAGGAAATTTTCAAAGATGTTGACAACGATTTTCCTTTAACTAAACATATTTTTGCGTTCATGCTACTTCTGCAGTGCATACTTAAAGAGCACCAGCAGATGAATAACAAGAGTTCTACGACCTCATACCTTCGTCAAATGATTTTGACCTTTATGACTGACGTATTAGGAGTGTTTTTCATCAATCATCAATCATACCAGTTGATCCTCTTCACCCAAATAACATAAGTTGTCCAAACCTCCTTGTTATGACTATGAGCTTAACAAAGAAGGTTATGCTAACATTTATCATCAATTATGCAAATAAGCTCCCTCCTTATTAGCATAATTTGATTCAATGGTGTTCACATTCACACAACTTCCTAATGCCACAAGTATGAAATTGCCGTCATTTACTAGTATGGAATTATAGTAGTTTCTCATTAATTATGCTAATTAGGCCCACATTTGCATATTTCCTATCTATCAACATTCCTCTCTTCCTTAGTTACAAATGTCACATATTTGAATAGTCATATCATGGAACACAGCAGATTTTTAAAATTGCCTCATTAATCATGCGAGTTAGAATTTGATTTGCATAATTATCATCCAATCATACAAAGCATCACGTAAGCTATCTACATACCAAAAATCATGACCATCCATCAAGACCATCTCGAGTTATAGTTTTTCTCATTAATTATGTCAATGAGGTTCTCATTTGCAAAGCTGATATCTATTAATATTTCTCTCTTCCTCAGTTACATATGTCACATGTTTGAGAGTCCTATCATGGAAATTGATGGATGTATAAACTTTCCTCATTAATTATGCAAATTAGATACTGATCTAATCATGTACATCAGCACTCAAGCTATGTACTTACAAAAATTTATGACCATCCACCAAGCCCTTCTTGAGTAATTCCCTTTCAAAGTCTGAAGCAAAACCTGCCCCTGCTATAGCCAACCCATAGGTCTGCTTGGAGACTACCTTACCAATGCCTACAGCTGGCTGACAGCCAATTTGTGTAACTGACGTTTCCTGCCTTCAACATGACCCCTCAGGACCCCTACCCCTATCCATGACGCCTTGGAACAACACAGCCAACAAGTACACATACTTCAGCATACAATATAACACATTTTTACACTTTTCTCGTTAATTATGCAAAACACTTCGCCCAAAATCTAATCATCTTGAGATTTCCCACATACACACCGACACACCAACTACGACAACAAACCATCCAGGCGTTCTCGACTTATTCTGTTCACTAACAGACACACAGACAAGCATCATCGAATAACCTTCTCGACGAAACTTCGTCGACGAAGGTAATTATAATCGTTGAGTGTGCACACACACACGAACGCTGACGAAAACATGAGTTTCTAGGCGAAGATAATGGCCATAAACAACACCCATACCTGTGGAGCAGGTAGAGCAGTACGGAGACGCTGAACACGGCCCCGAGGATGGACCACCACACCGTGCCGTCCAGCGGCGCCAGGAAGCCCCACCAGTTCTGCTCCTTGTCCACCGGTTTCTTCAGGATGAGCCTGACGCCGTAGTCCAGGTACGGCTTGGTGAAGTCCACCACTTCCTCCCGCTGGGCAGAGATGACCAGGTCACTAACGGCGATGTCTGCGTGCTGGGATAAAGAGCCAATAAGATCACGTATTGGAGACTTGTTGAAAAAATATTTACGTAGCGTGTTTTGAAATCAACAATTGCTTTTAACAGTTAAATTGTATCCTCCTTTTCGCCTTTTCTGGAACAATGTGCTGATGAAAAGTACCCACAAAAATCGACAGTTCTGGCGAAAAACGCAAGGCGGCGCGCCAGTGTAGACACATTAAGAACGCTGTTCTCGGAGGGCATAAGAACATATGATACAACTTACCCTGGCCAGCACCTGCCCGATGGCTCCGTTCCAGCTGCCGTTGTCGAGCTGCACACCGAACTTCCTGTCCGGAGTCTCGTAGATGTCGTAGCGGAAGTTGTGGTCTTTCGCCATCTGGTCCAGGATGTCGATACAGAAACCGTAGAACACCGGGCCGGCCGGAGTTTCGCGCTTCATCACGAACGGCTCTTCCTGTGGAGGAATATGTACTTGAAATGAGGCAGTTGAAATGCGGTTATGTCTGGTGTTTGCCTCTGTAGATTGAATCAGATTTTTAAATCCCATCTTGAAATAAAAGTAACCGTTTAAGAGATTCTATGTATTTTCCTGGCGATCTGGTGGGACATTACTGAGTTGTGCTCATGATGTATTGATCACAAGACTCTTTTTGATGTTTTCCTTCGTGGAAGGGAAAAATGTTGTTTTTGCTCCATTTCTTCCTCCTCTTCTTCGCCAAACAATAAGGTTAATGACCTGAACCAGACTAATCTCCAAGCAGATCTACACGGGGCGCGAAAATCGTACATGCTAGCCAGAGATTATGTGGCTGACTGGACCTTCTCTGGCTAGCATGTACGATTTTCGAGCCCTGTGTAGATCTGCTTGGAGATTAAACCAGACGGCTGAGCTGTCGCCGTGGTTACTGGTAAAGTAGCAGACACCCTTTGGTGTTGGATTCCTCAGGTATGTAGCAAGTGGCAGGACAGAGCTGGAGGAGCTGGCCATCATATATCATGTATATAAGAATGTGTCTGTAGTAGTGTTTGTAGTAGTTGATAGTAAACAGAGCAGCAGCTTGTTAGGCTAGATCATGTGAAGGTACACATTATGAATTTGCTTTCAAATGTTACATTTCTTGTTATGAATGTGACTTAATGATTATCAATGTGTGTACCGCATCACAGAAGGGAAGACGGTCTCACCACGACTACGGACACCCTGAGCAGCCGGTCAGTGACTGCATGGCGGGTAAACAATGGCTCCTTCAGCTGAAGTCCGTTCTCAGCGTCCCAGCTACCGATCTGGAACAGCAGAGGTGGATCATTTCAACGACATGGCTGCATATGTCGAATGTCTCCTAGTCTTTTCCTGATACAACATGGCACTTCTGCCTGTTTTACCATTTGCTGCACAGTACAGACTTCTGCCAATAAATGTTAGGTATCCAGGTAATACAATACGCAAGGTAACCCTTATCCACGCAACTGGATAGACTTAGGAAACGGTCAGACGTTTCAGGTAGTATCTACTATCTGTCGTCAGTGACTTGAACAGCGCGAGCGAAAGACCCAGTCCCCGCGAAAGGTAGTGGATGCTACCTTAGACGTCTGACCGTTTTCTAAATCTATCTAATTGCTTGCAATTGATCATGAGTAACTGCTACCTTGCGAGTCATGACTTTCATCCGATAGAGTCACACAACGCTATAGACACCTATGTACAAGCTTTCATGAGTCTCTCTTAATCCCATTCTAAAGTATTAAGGGTTTTGTACTGCATGCCGAGAACCCTTGACCTCAGAATGGCTACATGGTAACCTTGGACTGACCTTGTGCGCTAACGTCCCGTTCTTGGCCATGAACTCCACGTTGATGATCTCCCATCTGGACAAGTTGTTCCAACCCGCCTCGTCAAACTGGATCGGACCGGACAGACCTGTGGTCTTACTCTATGGGAAAGGTAATAAGAAGATACAGGCTGTGAACATCTCTTGGTGTAATTATAAACTAGTCAAAATGAAGGTATTGTTCTCGGTCTGAGTGTTTGTCTGTTTGTTTTTCTTGGTGTGTTTCCGTACTCTCCAATCAGAGGAATGCGACATAAAGAAAACGGGACAAAATAGAAAGCCCGACAAAAAACGCCGAAAGTAGAGTGCCCGTAGTTATTTTGATATTACATCATTATTAGTGAGAGGATGTGAGTCGGAATCTGGTGTAACCAGAGACTGGCAGGATTTAAGGAAGGTTGGCTTGTCGGCTCCTTAGGCTGGCAGGATGGGAAGGTTGTTTTCCTGGGTCCAACGTTGGTCCCGTGGGATGGCAGGAAAACGATAGAATTTGCGAGAAATTCATAACGATAATAAAACGAATCTAAATCCAAATATTTCTCAGAGTATATTGTAATGGAATAGTCGATTTCTTGTGTAATTTTTTGGGGGGAAAGTACATACAAGAGTGCATAATTGTGACGATTGGGGGATTCTTTTCAACACTTGGTTGTGGCAGAAATATATTTCTCTAGATACATATAGCAAAATATCATTCCATCAGTCGTTCTGGTATTAGTACCTATAACATAATGAATAGACGAATTTGAGCGACACAAACTGATGTCGTCAAAGGAAGATTTTACTCACAAACTGCTATGTCATCGCGCACATATACATGACGACAGCAGTTAATTGCGTCGTTCAAATCCGTCTATTAAAAGGTGTCTGGAACAAAGTACAGACTGTGGTACAACGTACCGTGGCGAGGATACTGGTGAGTTTCCGGTCCTCGTTCAGGACCTTGTTCGGGCCGAACCCGCAGGAGGCCGGGGAGGAGGGAGCCCACGCTACCGAGGCGTGCGCCTCTGACACCGACTCGCGCAGTAAGGACACCGCATCCTGCATGTACAGGGAGTGGACCTGCAAAATACGGGCGGTCAAACGTCAATGTACAACTGGAGATGGTAACATTGATTTCAACCTACATGCTAATTACCTCCATGAAATGTCATGGAGGTTGAATATTAGGCAGCGTTTTTGTGTCTGTTTGTGTGTCTGTATGTCTGTTGGTCAACAAGATAACTCAAGAATGGCTGGATGGATTGGTTTCATATTTAGTGTGATGGTAGAATATGACAAAAACTGGAAATGATTAGATTTTGGGCCATCTATCGGCTTCTCTGGATACTGCAGTGGAACTTTCGGTTTTGATATCTCGTGTTCTTGACATGCTATGGTCACGATTTTTAGGCGGTAGATTGCTAAAAGCAGAACCCTCCCCACATACCATACCTTGCTGTGCGGTGAGTAGGTGGCTCGGGAGAACGTCAGCCTGAAAAACGTCACAATCCCTGTAGCGAACAGAGCTGGCACCTGGACGGACTCCTGGGGGGAAGAACAGGCAATAGTCAATACACAATCTATTCAACAGGTTTGTGTTCTGTTGCAAACGTCGTCTATATTACACGCGTCCTAGCTAAAGTTTCTTTACCCGAAATAGAGGATTAACCCGTAACAAAACATAACTTCTCAAAAGACATATTCAATGAAGTGCAAAAATTGCAAATATTTAGGACTTTGCATCATGCATGAAGTATGTGAACATGTCGGTCTATAATTAATACCACTGGTATGGAAACAATCAGGTTGGCGTTTCATTCAAGCTTAAGCTTGAGGTTGAGAATGTACAAAAAAACGTAATTTTTTGTATATAATCCACGCTGTCAATTACATCTTGGAAACTTGGATAAAGCGTAAGGATCTATTCTATTCTTGTCTTGACTTGTAAATGGTACCGACCATGGACTCCCGACCACTCCCAAGCTTCCAAGATTCCGAGCCGGTTGGGAGCAAGGTCGGTTGTGGTTGGCAGTAAGGTTAAATGTAAGGTTACGATAGATATATATATGTGAAATTAAGAGTAACGTTACCTCCTGAAGGATTATCCATTGAGTTTCCCTTGTCAGTAGGCTGTATTTGTCCGCCTGGAACACATAACATTACGTCAAACAAATACTATATATTCATTATGAAGAATTTTTTCTCTCGGCCTCTTTTGACAGATGCTGATCAGTGATATGTGAGGCGTTGGTGGAACTGGTAGTTGAGTGTGGGTAAGTCATGAATTAGAGAGGGAAATAAAGTGCAACGTAGCGACCGTTACCTTCTGCAGAAGGGTCCTTGCCAGAGCGGACCGACCATACACGATGAAGGAGTTGGGTTTGATCCCCTGTTCCAGCAGGTTCCGTACGCGCTCGTCAGTCGTCCGGCCCAGGTCCTCCTCCGTGTCCCACTCTATCTTCAGGAACACGGCCTTCAGCGGCTTACCGTCATCGGCTAACGCTTCCAACAGGTTTTTCATCACAGTCAGGCCTGCAGACGACAACAACAACAACGAATTTGCCACATTCTGGTATAACAATGACAGAGCTCTACTGCAGGTGTAGATTAATTTCTCCTGACTGTCTGACTCTCATTCCGTTAAAAAAAGCTCGAGGTATTTTTGGCGTTTTTCTAGTGATTTATACATATAGAGTGAGTTTAAATAACACCCAAATCTTGAGTTTATAAATACTACATGTATTGTCATTTGATGAAATCTCGAGGAACAACTCTCCGGGCCATTATAGCACACAACTGGCACACTGAGTTATAATTACACTGGTGCCAGCATGCTAAGTATGACACGTTGGATTTCATACTACTACCCGCTGACCGGTTATTTCAAAGTATACCATATAGATGCTACCACTTATGGGAACAACATAGCCTGATTTAATCGCGCTTATAGCGGTCAGCGGGTAGGGGCCATAGAAGTCCCGGACAGCGGGAGTTCGCGTTATACAGACTATGAATAACATACTAGTATTCCCAATAGAAATCACCCATGGTGTATACGTGACATACGTATATACATATATACTTTACAATAGAAAATACGAGGCGATATAGAAACCGCTTACCGTCGTCATGATCGTACAAAAACGTGACCATGGTCCAAGTTAAGGTGTTGAGCATGTCTCTGAGCGCATGCGCGTGCACTTCCGGGCTAGGCCGCATGTTGAACGTGTAGGGCAGAGCGCTGCTCTCGTGACCGGGCATCACCCCCGCCGGACAGGACCGGACGGGTGTGGCGACGTGAGGAATCCGCAAGGTGGCGCTCACACTGTTGATCACCAATAACGACCGACATCCAGTCGCGCTGAGGAGAGCCAACACACCTTCTTCTACCAGCCGACATCCTGAAAGAACACCGATTTTCTACTTTATTTAGTCAAATAATGCCAAAAGTATCACTTCTATATCATTTTGTCATGCACCCGATGAAATTCTACAATGATAAGTTCCATGGTCTCGACAGTAAGCTGTATGTTAAGTTCTTTTTGACAAGTCAAAGAGTATTCGTTTATCGTGCAATTGGTTGCAATGTTCATGGAGCTTGAAAGGAGGCGTTGCTAGATGGCACCAGCTTGTATAGAGCACACCATTGAAGAAACAGTCAATTTGGTAGAAAAGGTTTTAGTGGAAGGCAGGAATTCCGAATGACAAAGAAATGAAAGAAGAAGATGGGACTTCTTAAGAGGGAGAATTCGAATGCCATAAAGATGTGGGGGATAGATGAAAGATGGGAGAAAGAATAATATTTTGTTTTTGCATATTTGTATTCTGTATTGCCATCATCAATCTAATGAAGGGGGAGTTTCGATAATTACCCTGCCAGATAGCTGCTGACGGATCGTCCCCTGTGATGCGGGCCACGACTGGTCTGAGGCCCTCATCTGTAACGTTGACGTCATCGGCCACGTCAAGTCTCGCGAAGAGTCTCGCGAGAGCATCATCGTCGATCTGGGCGGAGTCGTCCAGAATCACACCTGCAGTAACGGTACACATGTACAAGGCTACAGGTCTAGACGCTTATCATATACGGTTTCATTAAAAGTACATGGATATCCTGCACAATGCTCTCCCATCGAGATCTTTTTTTTTTAATTCAGAAACAAGACAGGCCAGGACTCTAACCAGTCATTCCATCATTTGCGGAATTTCGTTGCATATGAAGGAAACAAAATTGACTATTCCATCAACCTTGACAGCTACATGTACAGACAAAATCCATGTACTAATGTAAAACATGTCAAAATTTGAATAAATTGATAGACGTTTGTACAATGTGGCAGGAAAAAGAAGACTTCAATGTTGTAGGATCTCTCCGTCAATGGGAATTGGGAAGATTCGAACACAAATTCAAGCTACATGTAGCTAGAACCCTGAGACAGACTGTATCTTCTGAATATCTAACGAAGCAATAGAATTTCCAAGAATTTGAAAGCTGGCTGATATGATCTCCAAGTAGATGTATGGCTGTTTTGCACGACTTGTTTGGGGCAGTTTGTACGTCTTTCTAGCTATAGTGGTGCGCGTTTTTCACCGATGGCTGGTGTGGCGAGCAAAAAAAAACACGCACCACTAGAGAGCTGTACAAAACACTACATACAACAAAACGTGCCGTTTGGTAAAGACTCTGCAAATTACTCAGTCCCCACTCTCTATCAGCGTTATCTCCAAGCCATGTAGATCAGACTGATAAAGAGTAGTTTTGTGGTTTACTACATTATTGTGACTGCAGGCACGGACAAATGACAGACATTTCCTACGATCGTTCATGACAGTTGGCATTTTCGGACTAGATTTTATACGCAATTTGGGGCAGCATTGCGAAACACAAGAGGCTAGAGTTCAAATGACACATCGCAGTTAGTTTCTGAATTCAGAGGTAAAAGGGGGGTTATATATTATAGACTTTTATCCACATTTGCGTAGTACGAAAAAACAACTACCAACCTCTTTAAAAAAATCACAGAAACAACCCTATATAGGAAAATAGAAGCATTTCGTCTTGCATTGCTTCCATGGATGACGTTACACTCATCAAGACCAGGTCTACTTACAGCCAGTTATTTGACATAACATTCTCGACGTTGGCTTTGACTGATCATGATCTCCAAGCAGATCTATCGGTGGTAAAACATTATCAAAAGAGGCAACCAGTATCCAAAGCAACTGGTGGAGATTAGTCTTCAACCAATGTCTTTGATACTAGCACTAGTAGCAGTTTAGACACGAATTTTCTGTGAACCCCTATGCGGGACATGGGAGTTTTAACTGCGTAGGGAGACTTGACGATATGCACGTTTCACCATAACATGAAGGGGCCCTCTACCAGGGCATGGCGACATCTTGTCATCTACTTACCGATCGCAGTTGATCCAAGAGTGGCTGGAACCGTTGTGAAAAGTAACGGGGATAACAGCAGTAGCAGGGGAAGCGTTTCTCTGGTCTTCATGATGGATATGTGTGAGGTACGTGGTAGAATTGCAGGCAGATGGGAAAAGAACGGCGACAACAGTACTCGTCAGGTTTGTAATTGTGACCATTAGGGCCACATGAATATAATAACTTGTTTGTGGTTCTCGACGCGGTATGGCTGTCCGGACTCTAATCGAAAAATTGATAAAAGATCTCCAGTCAAAAATGTTTACGCGGACAAGTCATGTACGAGTGAACTTTCCATTGTCAAATTTCTTCATGCTTTAAAATATATCCAAAGCCTTCCAAACATCTGTAACGTTGGGCACGCTAAAATCTCATATCCCAAATAAAATAGTTTTACAACAGTAAACAACGATAAGATTTCTCCATATTCGTTACCGCAACATCATACATGACTAAAAAAGTCACGCGAAAATCACCATGGCGTGACCCCAATGTCTAAACATGTTATTAACTTGATGTCGCCCAATGAAGTTCGATTGCAGTACTTACTCTCAACTCAGCCGTAATTACTGGCACTTACATCTGTATACATATATAATGCGGGATATTGGCTCAGCGGTTACATGCAAATAATGTTGACCTACTCTGTCTCTCGGAAATGTCGTATTTGTTCACCTTCTATCTATTAAATGCGAGACTGATTATGTATGTGGGTACGTATATCGTATCTAGCACTTGATTCAAACCAATTCATTTTCTCCTTATTCTGCCCTTGGCATTTATGACGTTACTATGTGCCAAACCCTGAGAATATTTTTATATTGCGTTAGTGCACTTATAGTGACACAAAATTTCATTAGTTCCTTTCAATATAATATCATTGAGTAGTGCATTAGTACGAGACGGATGCACTTTGCAAGTCTATCTGGCAAATTTGCAGCTAGAATACAGAACGCAACCGTACACGGCCACCGAGGTCGGGTCGTAGCCCTGGCAAAGTTTGTCGATATGATTAGCTTGGCCCCACGCTCGAACTCGGACTAGCACTAGCCTGCACCAGGTCTTCCTTCGGGGGCATGAGCAGTAGAATTAGGCTAAGATAGGGCGAATAATTGGGCAGGGGAGCCAATCCGTTGGATGGGAAACATTTCCCTAGTCTCTAGATCTCCAAGCAGAGGGCTAGGAGTGGCCGTCATCTTGAACGTTTCTCTCCGTAAAAATTGCGGCCACCCCTAGCCCTCTCGACCGAAACCTGTGCTTGGACAATATACCAGACTAACTACCAGGCTATGTAGGGAGAATATATGCCAAGGAAGTTTGGCCACCAGAGGGTTCCATTTGCTTTTAATAACCTTATGGTGGACTGACGCTACTGGGCAATTATTCCCCTACGACCCATACCCCCGTAAGAAGGCCTGGTGGAGGCTATTCAACATTTCCCCCTTGGAAGCAAAGTACCCTACTGGGTGGCCAAACTCCCATGGGGCCAAATTATTCTCTCAACAGCCAGGGTGGTTAGTCTGGTAGAGACTAGATCAGCAGCTGCGTTTTGTAATTCCGTAAATGTTCGTGTTGACTGGAGATCTGATAGCCATCATCGTCATGTCAGACATCCTCTTACTCTTGTCCTCGTGGGATCTACGATGATCGATCTTTTCTCCTAAAGGCCATGTTGATTTGATTATAGGGATGACATCCTCTGGAGACCCCAAAAACTGATGCGAGCGTGAGCGAATAGAATAAAAAAAGATTGGCAAAAAAAGTTGCCTTCATTATGAAATCTACGTGGTCAGGAAGGATGAACAAAACTAAGCACACAGAGTATATGGTTTACCGAAATATAGAATCTTCATTTTTGTTCTTTCACATCTTCTTCTTTGACTTTGGTATTTTACATTGGTATCCATTTTTCAAAATATCTTTTTGAAATTAACAGCATACTTTTTTTAATTTTGCAGCTGCTATATACGATTTACATTTTTTCCCTTTTTTGTAACGGACGAAAATTGATGCGTAGGCGGGCATGTCATCCATATAATGAAATCAACATGGCCTAGTAAGGGACTGACTCACTGAGACAGCACCCAGCCTTATCAATTGTGGCAAGAGTACACATGTAAAAACCCAGATAACGGTCCCCGCTAATTCACACTGGCACTGCCAAGCAATCATGAACGTACAGACAATAATCTGGTGTATGTCATTTATTCAAGAAGTCCTGCACAGATATTGTATCAGACCCTCACATCATGTGTCATGACCATGCTGGTGGTTGTGACGATACAGGGGTGACCATTGCAGCTGTAACTGCTGGAATCGGAAAACACCACCATCAAACAAGGGTTATATTATATCAAATATGTTTGCTAAAGCTATTTGGGCTCAACAATGCCATGTATCCATGACCTGGAATAAACTGTTGAATATAACAGTAACTCAAGCAACTGGATATGGTTTTAGAGACGGTCGGATCACTACTACTTGTCAGTGACACTGAGCAAGATTTGTCGGATCAGGTTTTTAACCACGAACTATGAACATTTTTAACTGTTGTACTGCAGCCATCTCACCTTGAATTCGTTTATCCACATGCAGTTAGGTGCGAGGGAAATGTTTCATGAGTTTTAATCTAACGGACTAATTTCACTCCCTGTGTCTGCCTGGAGGTTCCATACTTACCCTTCTGCTGCTGCATTCCCCATTCAGACCACAGGTGTCCGTATAATTCACTGTACATCGAGGATAACCCAATGCTGTTGCTTGTAAATTTCACGCAAGTTTCAAATAATACACATGTTGTGCCCCATCTGACCAGCATTCGTCGTGGTTTTAGAAGTAAGCAGTTTTATTATTAGGCACTTTGCTGGTGAATGTAGTGGCTGGGGTTAAAATGGCAACCACCAGAATTGTTCCATACAGCACAAGGCAATGCAAATACCCCACGGCTAATGTTTCCTTAGTGTTGTATAGATTCTTCCGAAAATTACTTCATCAAGTTGGTAGAACATAGGATATTAAAGTTTTCCTTTTACACAACCGGTTTTATCTCTCACCTACTTACATTTTGATGTGTTGACAAAACCAGTGATGAACCAGGACGACGGGGATACAAACTTAGCCACGTTTGGGATTGTGTTTTCGCCCCAAAAGCGCCACCTACTTCGGCAACTTATAGCAACGAGAAGCAGCACTCCAGTCAGAAGCTCTGAGGGAGGTGTCTGATAGACATCGAAACGTCAGCAGGTGAGATATATTACTGGTCGTGTAAAAGAGAAACTCCAATATCCTACTGAATACAACAGAGCCAAGCAGACCGGATTGGAGCTACAGTTGTACAATTTGATGTCACCAGACAAGACCGCTGTGGAAAAAAAACCTCACCAGCAAAACATAAACATGACAATGAACATATGTCCTTACACTGTATGTATGTAAATGTATAAGTATGGGTTCCAAGCAGTCCACCAGCCGTGGTATGCACATCGATGTGTACATCAAGTTATTACAGCTTCTGAGGCTATTTACCGTGCACTTCCTGAAATATAAAACCTTAAGATATAGCTACTACAGAGGTAAAATCTCAGATGTGTGGAATACATGTGTGAAAAGCTGCGTATGCAAAACCTTTTATCAAATTGCAAAAGCATTATTACTATTAGTATGGTGTCATCTTGCAAAATCTGAGCTGTGAAACTTATGAACGATATCATGTTTGAACCTACAAGTGCAAATGTTTGCTCATGCTTTGCAGTCTTTACAGAGTTAAGTATGAGCTCTATTGCAACTTTTTTTTAGGAGACACTAACAACTGATGTATCAACCAATGTTATTATAAGATCTAAAACAACACAATGTTAGTCTTTATAAGAAAAACAATGTGATTAAGCATTTATGAGGCAAAATGTAACAAGCTGCCTGGTAGAAGTGGAAAATGCAGTACCGAAAAGTATTTCCTTAATTCAAACTACGCGTCTGTGCTATGGGCTCATCGATGTATGACACGGTTACAAAAAACGGCAGCCTGGTTAAAAATGTAAATACCGATTAGGACTTAGATCTAGACTCATTGAATCCACCACCTGATAATCCCTCAGCTAAAATATCTCACACATACAACTACAGGCTCGGAAAATACAATGGCATTACGTAAAAGTACACAAATATATCTGGTGGTTCTCAACATTAGACCGTTATTTACATATGCTACCTAATACAAGGAAGCAATGCTGAAGTTGATGCTTAGAAAACGTCTGCTGACATTACACATAAAAAAACTGACGTTTTTGTACAGTTGGCCACATCCCACTGGGAGTACTTATTTGATGCTAAATACACATCCTACAAAGTGTCTCCACAAAAAAGGAGAACTAGTCTTTTTCTCTTCCACAGGAAGTACTATGCTTCTTTCATATACATCTGCCCTTACCACCTGATTCGAAATGCAAGCAAGCTATTTCTTAGAAATTGGTTCAAGCATTTGCGATCTTGGTGTGATCTTGCAGAGCTGGTAGGACGGGGAATACAAGGGTCCCTTCAACCACCCATCATACTACTAGTAACCTCATTGTAGCTCAGGTATCCTGTGAAGAGACAACAACACCATGAATGGAGAAGTCAGGACATAGAAGGAAACTGAGAACAAACAGTTAAGAAGATAGGTAAATAGGGGGTGATAGGTACAAGCTATGGACATATGACTGTAAAATCACACAAGGACGTTGGTATGTCGATGTCAAAGCTCAGTATCGATAAAACGTTGTTCAATACCTCATCACTTTTCCAATAGACATTTAGAATACTATAAGCACACAAAAATGTGTTCTATATGGCCCTACAGATTCTGTATATTCAGCCTTGCTACATTATCAAGGGCTGATGACAACATTAAGTATGTCACTATGCTGAGCACTGGTACCAAGGCATCAGTGATGTCAGTATTTGCGCACTCACATAATTCTTACATTACTCAATGTATTTTTGACCCGTTGACCATGTGTCATTCATGCATTCTTCTTAACACACATGAAAAAGCAAAAGTCAACTATATATATATTATAACCTGGTTATGTACACATCCCTATATAGTTTAAAATGGATACACCCAATACCAGTCATAGCTTAAGAGTTGTACTCGCATTTTGTTCTATGGTCATTTTGTAACCAACTTACAAGGAATAACTGTTCTCCTTTGGATGACAATTTTGTACCAGAGCTTCACAAAAAGGGCTGTTAACTTCTGTGACAATAGAAGTGTTTATCTAAACAATTGTCAAACCTTGGTTCAATGAACAGCTTACATCAAACAACTTCACAAATGTACAAGAACAACCTGCCTACTTCCATGCACTTCTGAAGAATCTGAACAGATCTTTTTAGAACTACTAATGTTATAGCTTTCGATGTAGGGTCTAGGGAGTCTATCACGTCAGTCAACTTTTTGGCCATCTTTGAAAACATTTGCTGCTACAAGAATAACATCTAAAATCAACTCCGTGATCTATCTATGCATGCACTGTTACGATACGAATTGAACATGGTTCATAATCCTTTTTCAAACAATAAAGATAACACTGGAATAGCTATTCTTATGTTCACATTATTGCATCAAATAAAATGAGTGGAAATGCCTTTCTTTATCTGGCTAAGGGGCCATCATTAGGAAAATCACCATACCCCTTCTGTAAGTCAGCCTTGGATAGACATATGTGGTTAATATTTTGTTTGTTTCTTCTAACCTTCACTTTTATCATATTGGAGCAATGAAACTTCATATGTCTATCAGAGAATAACTGACAAGGGTTGCATAAAAACTGTAGACTGTCAACATCAAGGCTTATCTTGGGCATCTAGGTATCAAATAAAACTCCTAACCATTAAATATGTTAATCGTTGACACATACAATAGAACGTTCAGATGATTTTCAAACCGAGAGGCAAACATTGCTGAAGGACTTCCACTATACAAAAAATAAATGAACAAAAAACGAAATGTTCCTAGAAATGCTCATCATAAGAAATTTGTTTCAACAGTCATATTTGTAAAATAACTTGGCATAAAAATGTATTGTTTATTCAAAGACTAATAACAACAACTATATTTGGGGTTCAATTGTTTGAAAAGATATTGGTCTTGGGAAAGCACACTGTCCTAATAACCCTGTTTTGCATTAATGTTTAAACATGGAAAAGCTATTATGGTACAGAGGCAATCGATAAAGCTATCTACAGCAGTTGTGGGAAACAAAAACGCCATATCAGGTCTAGTCATAATATGGATTGTTTTCAACCTAATTGTTATATATTGCTTGTTTCATTATATTACTGTTTGAAAGTAGTTATAAATACAAGACTAACAACTTGGAAATATGATAGCATCATAGTAAAACCAGGTTAACGACACATTTGGACAAATGAGTTAAACAGCCAGCCATCTAATAGCTTGAAGCCGTGTACTTAGTTTCTTTTAACAGATATGCCAGTACAGCATAATATTTCTTTGGCCACTTTATGACAGGAATGTGTGGTTGTTCTTAGTCATATCCTTTGTTAAAAAATAGCAGGATGAACAGAAAAACACTACATTTATCTTATTTTATCTTTTATGCAAATGTACTTATCAATACCATATTGCTTTACACATCTAAGACAGTGATTGTAGAGATTATACAGAAGCAAGCTTAGGTCAGTGAGGATGGTGGCATCCACATATTTTTTGTACACCTAATCTTTTTTTCTTCAAATTCAAAGACATAATGCTGACTACCAACGAGTGTACGTAATACACACTTCTCTATAAAGCAGTGCCCACAAACATGTAAGAGTGTTTAAAACACTGACGAATACAAAACATGGAAAAATGCTCAAGGTGTAAAGCTCCTTCGGTAAGATTTCTACCATTACAAACTGTGAAGCTGTTGCGTAATAACTGTTGTGTTATAAATGCACGCACAGCTTTGACACAATGCCGCCAACACTGTGAAAGGCAATACATGAAGGGGAGGCCGACTCAAAAACTTGATATTTCAACACCTACGTACCTGCATAGACTACAATATAAGGTAGGTTAACGAGGTGGGCTTCATACATAGTAAATAAATAAAGCTGTTTACAACGTTTCTTTTATATCAGATGTAGAAAAAAACGAATAACAACACTAAGGAAAAAATACAAAATTCAGAAAAAAAAGCATTTATGTACACATCCCCCCTAAAAATATGCATATCGTTGTTCCTACAAGTCAGTCTTCTGTTATACCTTTCCTTATAACATATATTTGGAAATGACTATACAATCACATGACCTCGTGACGTCTGAACACATAGTTTTGCTTTAACTCCCTGGATATTTCCCTTTGCCATAAGCCTAGATTTCTAAATGGTCAAGTCTAATGCAAGTTATGTTTTAGTAAAACATAATTAGCAATACTATAGTGTAGCCTGTACAGTAAGCAACACACACATCAGCTACAGTACAACAAAATAACACCCAAGTAAGAAATGACACACTTCATCACATTTAGGCCTTTAATATCATCCTATCATCCCTAAATCGACAGTAAAACTAAAACTTGATAAATGACCAAAATTCAACATTTGATATACGCTACAAAAACGTCCGGAATTAAAAGACTCGTCACTTTACTGATTAGGAGAATACTGACACTACTTTTACATACTTTTACAATACGTGTAAAACGACAGGTACTAAATTTTCCGCTCATAATTGCGTAGTTACGAACAGACGACTGGGGTGAACCTTGTCACCTTCCTACAGTGAAGTTTCTGGATTTTACGACGTTCCGTCTGTCTTTCAGTCCCTTTCCCTTGTTCTCTGCTGTGTCTCCAATCCCACACTGCCTCCTGTTGTCTCTTCGCTCCGTCTTGTTTCTCCACACGTTTACGTTATACTTACAGTCATAACATCTATGGGTTGACTAAGTCATTTAGAGTGAACAGTACACGTCAGTAGACCTATGCTGACATTCCTAAGGAAGGGAGAGAAGACGGAGATCATGTGTTGTTAGCACAGGCACACCGACACAACAGGACACCTGCCCAGCACGGAACAACTGGTAATGGGGGAACCACTCTGAACCTGTCAATGTATTCCGTTGGGAGGGGGGGTGATATAGTGATTTTTTAACCTCTAAAATGTTTAACCAATAGGGAATTGGGTGCCAAACAGCTATTCAGTGTGCTAAAGGTTAATGTACATGTATATGTAACACCTAGTACTATTCTGTAGTCTTTTTAGATTCCAGCATGTATTATAAATGACAGAAGGTAAGAGAAGCTTAGTTTTTTATGTGTACTACCCTGGAATACACGGACAGGTACAGAATGCAGGGGTCAGTAGATAAGGGATGGAACCTGAATGGGTTGTGAAGAGGAGTGAAAATCTTATTTTTGTCAGACATAGTATTACATTGTTTCCTTTTCTTTTGTACTTTTTCCATTAAATTCTTCCTATATTAGTTTTTTTTTCTAAATTTCTCAAACTGTCTTCACACACAAACCTCCCAGCTCCATCCCCAACTGGATATTGTTATTCTACAGACCTTTTTCAAGGTGATGCCTAAAGGCACCTTTGGTTAACAACATGTTCACAGAATAGAGGGGCCGCACAAAATCTCAATGTTAATGATTTCAACAGCAAAGAGAGGAAATATCAACAAATATTTTCATATTTTCTTTCAAGAGTTTGCACACATCTTCAAGTTCTCCGTAAATTTCATCACCAGATCTTTAGATCTTCCATTTGAGCAGTGTAATGTCAGAGTACATGCCTTTTTCCTTGCAAATTACCTACTTTCCAGCATATGCTAGCAGTTTAAATTTGAAAGATTGACCAATGCAAGAACATGTGTCTTTTTAGGTACAATTCCAGGTGATTCAAGTAGTAAGTGATTTTCTGTCTTTATCTGTTTAAACAACAGTTTTTCAAACGTACCAAGTGTCAGGGATTAAATTCAGATCCCCAGCACTTGGATAGGCCAAGGAGGTTATATTGACTTTAAAACCTCCTTGGATAGGCACGGTGTCAAAACCACATTTGTGTATCCCGATGACATACATTTAAGAATATCCTTTGCAATCTGTGACATGGTCATACATGTACACATCATTGTAAACATGGTGAATACAGAAAATGCACAAATACAGGAATGATATTACATAAGTTGTACAGCAATACTGACATACCCCAAGGTTCTTTCCACGGCGGGTATTGCCTAAAACATCCTATTATAAAAAAACTTTCAGTCACTATCCATGGAAAACACTTTTGACCATTGCCAATGAAAAAAACAACTTTTCTTCAATCCAGTTTTGATAAAAAATGTCACACCCTTCAAGGAACAGAACATAGTGGTAGGTCATGTGCTGCTGCCTCAAGACAAAGACTACACTGCAATGTTACGCTGCTACAATAGATGTCCTTATTCCAACTTATCCATCTTTCAAGAATATATCAGGCATAACAAAAGCCATTACATCTACAGTCACTCTCACTAAATATTAAACACTTACTACTTATAAAGCATGTAAAAGACAATCAATTCAGATTCATCACAACAGTTTGTTCCACCTTTAAACCAAGTCAAGGAGAGCTTTGACTTAAGTTTCAAAGGAAGGCACCCTTTGTTGCTTTTCATATTCAAGGATTTCAGTGCACAATTTGGCCATTCATTAAAGCAATTGTAACCAGGGCAATAAATTCTCAGCAAAAAGAGAATTCATCTCAAAAGCATTACATATCAGATCCCGAGTCAACATTGAACATCTATGGACAGAATCATGTGAACCATCTCTAACAACCATCATCAGATTGAAGAAAACTGAAACAACATGGACAAGAGACACAATGGTGGGGCTTACCTGACTACTACAAGACGTTGGGTTGTCCAGGGCTGCCTCCTAGCGGCGGCGATCACGTTCGCGGTCTCTGTCGCGGTGCTCCCGGTAGTGGTCTCTCTCCCTGCTGCTGCGCTCGCGGTACTCTCGGTAGTCCCTCTCCCGGCTTCGGGAGCGGTCACGTTCGCGGTCTCTCTTGCGGCTCTTGGAGGACCGGCGGCTCGGGCTGCTGTCTCGCTCGCGGGAGTGTCTGTCCCGCTTCCTAAAAAGCATCACAAATTGCAATGGTTATGGATTGAACTTGATATAAAAAAGAATAACATAAAAAATCAGTGGAATGTCGCCATTTCGGATGGTGACGTAAAGCCAGCAGCTGTGTATGAGAGAGCTTCAGGCATAAGCCTCAAACCTCATTTTAAAGAACCCAACACACTTATCAAGAAGAGTAGGGGTGACCCGGTGTGCTTGGCCAAAAAAGTGAGCCGTAGTGAAGCCACATTTGGCAACCGCTAGCTACTTGAAAAAGCCTCAGTTGACGATGACTGCTTTTATTACCTTTTTACGGAATGTTGTCAAGCTAAGATTTTGTATCAAGTTCCACCAATAACCGTGTACATACCTGGAGCCAGAACCGTACGACTTTGCCTCAATGCCATGCAGACAATCCTGCAGAGAACTGATCAAAACCTGGGGAAATATGTTCAGATAACATGTCAATCCATCATCATAACAAACCTGTCAGTCACAATTGTTTCCTTTTTCCGTAGCATTTGTAAGATACTGTAAATGCAGGGATTTACTATTGCAGTAGAGAGAAAATGAAGTATTTGCAGTAGTGTTAAGTCCACAGTAGTAACAATGAGGTAGGCAGGCAGAAGACAGATCAAGAATTTTAACATTTACAGTAATGTTACCTCAATGTCTTCACTTTACATAGCTCTCATGTCATCCTAGTTCTAAAATTTGTATTATAATTTCATGCTACTCATAACCACAGATGCCATTTCTCAAGTAACAAACGTTAAAACTGATGTCGTACCTTGCACCTGTCGTCTGACGACACCTTGGACTGCTTGATGAGGGAGATGGCTGTGACCAGGGTCTCAATGGCACTGCCATACTCACCTGGTGAAACATGGACCATCAAGTTAGAAACAATCTTTTGTAATTTCAGCAGTCACCTAGCTTCAATCTCCTTTACCCACAACTGAAGTATATCTGTTGAACTGTACCATGTTCTAATGCTCAACTAAGTCCATGTTCTCAACAAAGTCCATGTATGGTAACCAAAGAGCAAACCAAACAAATTGTCAGCTGTGTACCTGTAACATCACATTCTCAAGGTACTCAAAGCATTTTTCCACTAGAATACAGCAGTTATGCTAGTGGGCCCACTAAATAAAGGCTTATGATGATGTTGATAATCTTTATTTGCACGTTCCTAACCTGTTGATAATCTTTATTTGCATGTTCCTGCCCACTTGGCCATTCGCTAGTTAGGCAACCCTGGCTGTTCATGCATCAGCGAACCAATAAATAAATAAATAAACAGTTGTGTGAAGAGGACGTACCGGCGCTAGCATCAGCCACGGCCCGCGAGATCGCGCTGCTGGACACGGCTCGGTTCCGGTTCATGATCTCCTCGAACTCCGCCTCGCTCAGTGCTGGCGCGGGAGGGGCCGAGTCGTGTCTGAAACATTCAGGATAACACATGGCGTCACGGCTTAGAAATATGAATATTCAACATTGCCCCATGGTCCAAGCTGGCTAACAGCCATTCACAACACAGGCTCATGTACTCTCCTCAGACATAAAATCATAGATATGACTCATGCAACTTTTCCAGTCTTTGGGCAGTTGGATATGACCGGGTTTGAAATGCTTTTCACGTGCAATATGTGATTCCCAGTACTGTGATTATCCTTTAAGATTCTTATTTTCTACGCCCTGTATCTGTATCTCACTATGTGATTCCCTATATACACAACCGATATACCTTCTCTGTCTTTCAAATTGCAAGTTACCAAATACTGTAAATGCAGAAGTGTTTGCTGGGATTTAATTTCGCGGTAGGGAGAAAATTGAGTGTCTGCGGTGGTTTTGAGATTGCGTTTGAAACAATGGTGGCGCTACAGTTACACAACAGAACGGCTTTTTGCAGTGGTTCTAAGTTCGCGGTGAAGAGTTTACCTCAAAAACAGTGAACGTTAAACCACCGCGACCAATTCTGCATTCACAGTAGTGTTTTTCTGCAAATTGTAGGTGAATATTTCAAGCCTTGATATGAAATGCACAGCAAACCTCTCTGGCGGTCGCTGGTACGGTTCCCTGGTCGCCGGTGGGTAGTGTTCTGGGGGAGGGGGGCGAGCGTAGGGATCACTGGCTGCCGAGACTGGTGGGGGCTGCTGTAAAAATAATAAGGAATCAAGTTATGCATTGCAAGAAATACAAGCTAGCTGATAAGTGTAACTGCTTTGCCACAAAGGATGCTAAGTATTCAAAAAGCTCAACTCTTGATAGTATGATCATGATGCTGAAAACATAGTAAACGAATGGAGCATCAAATGTAGATTTGTTTACTGCAAACAAGTTTTAGGATACTGTAAATGCAGAAATGTTCACGGTTTTCGCAGGGAACTCTTTACCGCGAACTTAAAACCCCTGCAAAAAGCTGTTTCATTGTGTGTCTGTAGCTCTACTATAGTTTCAAAAGCGAACTCAAATCCACCACGAACACTCCATTTTCTTTCTACCGCGAAATTAAATCCCTGCGAACATTTCTGCATTTACAGTAGTCCAAGGCTAGATCTGGAGCACTTACTCTGGGATCAGGCTGTCCTTGTGGTGGTGGGAAGAAGGCGGGGTTGACGTGGGGGGCAGGAGGGGGGTTGTGTCCTGCGGGCGGTGGGCCGGCTGGAGGGGGGCCCAGACTTGTAGGGGGGCCGTGCTGGGGAGGAGGAGGGGGTCCTGGGCGAGGGGGTAAGGCTGGGGGAGGGGGGCCAGGTGGTCCTTGTGATGGTGGAGGTCCGTATCCTATGAAGGACAACAGAAATGTCATCTTTTTTCTTTCACACGTTTTTCATGAGGTGAAACATCTAGTCTAACCTGAACCCAAAAAAATTACAGTATCTTTACGACATGAAAGAGGTTCAGTGAAGGCAAGTAGTAGTCCACTGTGTTCTACTGCTGCAGTAGTCTGAACACCCTGCAGCTGCAGTCAGTCTTTCTTCAAATCTCTCCACTTTGTCCGGTTTATGGTGATGGCTCCCATAGTTTTCTTTCTGACCGTAACAGTCCTAGTTCTTGGTACATTGACTGTAAATTGTTTCTTTCCAGTTCATGGTTAGGCCCCTTGATGAAAGCGAATATACCAAAGCAAATTTGAAATTTTCAAAAGGCGTAGAGGGTGAAAGCTTACCTCTGTTATCCTGTGGCGGAGGTGGCCCATGGCCATGATGCCCATGCGGTCCGTGTCCGTGTGGTGGCCCGTGGTGCGGTGGACCCTGGCCATGGGGCGGACCCTGGGGCGGGCCGGGCGACGGTCCGCGGGGCGGTCCCGGCATTGGACCCCCTGGGCCGGGAGGGGGAGGCAGCTGCATGCCAGGGGGTGGACCTCGAGGCGGGCCGGGCTGACAGAGAAACAACAACACACATTAGGTTGATGAAGGTAAGACATTCGGGTAATAAGATACGCCTAATGACAGTTACTCAAGCAACTTTCGAAACAGATGTTTCAGAGAGCATCGGCTATCTTTCGTCAGTGACTAAAGTGAACTACTGGAGAACCAGGTTTTATACCAACACACATTATTTTCTTCTTGGACATCACCATGTAGTATGTATGTAAGCTTGAGGGAGAAACTATACAAAATTTTAATAATCTAACTATCAAGTGCCAAACATTGTTTATAACAAGTTTATAAGAAATGTTTTTCTAAACAAGCAGAAAACTGGACCCACCTCTGGTCCTCTCCATGGTCCATCCATGCGCTGTAGGAACAGAAAATTTAGATTTAGCTTATAAATCTTAATCTTTTCTCAGTGCACATGCAAAGTACTAAAGATGTGCAGAACCTTAAAATTTTACATTTCTACGAATGAACATCACGTACAATGCAATTCAAATAGCAAATCTCAAAACGTTTTGTAGTACATGATTTTTTCACTTTGAATGATGAGAAATACTGTGTAATAGAGGATTTGAATGCCATGGAAGGGAAAAAATCTTTAACTGTTCAGAGATTGTATATCTACTAGGTATTTCATTGCCTTCAAAATAATTCAGTGTTTACATAAAGCACAAAAGGATTTCAGCATTTGCTAAGCTTTCCCTAAAATTCTTCCAGCTAGAATACCAACATGGGTGCTGAGGTTTACAGAAAGCCAAAACCACAACCCTACTTTTCTATCCATGAATACACTGAAAGCACAAGTCATGTGATTTTGAGCCATTGTAGCACACTATTTCATCGTTGCTTAACTTGCTATCTCTATTGGCATTTTGTCTTTAGAAGGTTGACAACAGTGCAATTTTAATACATAAACAATTTTTTACAGTGCTCCTAGCTTGTGAAATTTGACTGTATAGCATGAAGTTAAAATGCTATGTAATATATAAGCAGATATACATTGGTAACTGTAGGAGAATCAAACTGAGCTCAACATATACTGTTGCAAATATAGCAGGATTCTCTTGCAAAGGGCATTTTGAATGACAGATTCAGTCTGGCTCACTTATACAAAGAAAGCTCATGTTTGCCTAAACTAAGTATCTATGATAATATATATATATACATTGCTACATACATGCTGTGTAAACTAACATTATACATATACATTTAACAAGACAGGGCTCAAAACTAAGCACATCCTAGTGGTTTGGGGCCAAGAAACGTTGACATCTGGGCTAGGTAAGCTTTCATTAGTGCCACCTTGGACATCCACAGTAATCTAATAGTAGTACATACACGTCCGTGGTCAGGCATGAAATGGCGTGGTCGCTCAATGTGCTGCACAGAGACGGGAAATCAAGTCCCAAAGTAACGTTAATTTCAACTTCATAGTAATCATACATGGTAATTGTGGCATTGTCATGAGCTACTAATAACACAGTACAGTCAATACAGTTTTTGAGACCACAATATTGTGATTGTTGCCATCAAGTTAGTTGTGTAAAATTGTTGTTTTAACTAAATGCCCAGGGTTATTTAACGGAGAGGTCAAAATGATTTATGTGTGCTCTTCCAGTGAGATAAATGTTAAGTGAAGTGTGCTTATTTGGCCCATGTAAAATCCACCAGGAAACATGTTAATTACGAGCCCTGCCGTAGGTCCCAACTTGATTAATTAACTGCTGTGTATTTACTGCCACTGCCCCCTTTTCCCTACTTACAACCAGTATATCTAAAGCTTCACTCTACATTGAGACAACATTGGCCAGCTACATATAATAATGGCTCTTGATAATCACCTAAAATACTTGTACACATTGCTGATTAATTCCAAAGAGTTTATATTCAGTTTCATGACTACAAGAAACCATGTTTCATTGTGGCTTTGTAGACAGATCTTTCTGTATAACAGTTCCAATCTGACTATCTTATTCATCTTGCATATGGTATGAATGGCAAATTCCTTGTCAGTGGTTCACGGCTTATAAATAGTGTACATAGTTTCTTAGATGTGGTTGAATATCCATCAATGCGGTGTGAAAATCTATACATGAATGACAACATTTGTGATCCAGGATCACAAACAACAACCTTAGCACTGTTGCTACTTGATAAAGTTTGCTATACCTCATTAGGTGGTCCCCATGGTCTGTCTCGAAACTAGGGTAACAGTCAATGGGAGAAACAAGTGTCAGTTCAACAGGAAAACAATTCATGGTAAATTTGTACTTCTCCTTTTTTCCTTCCATTACAACATCGTCACCATGAAAATGGGGAGGGGGAACACATAATACATGTTTTTACAGATAAAGCAAGAAACATTTATTCTACAAACTCTGACTGCTATACAAGTCTCCTTAGTTTGAAAGACTATTCCATTACTTTTGTCACAAAGGCTACACAATTGATAAGACTTAAAAATACTGTTTTGTACTCTTCTTTTGGCTCTGAACTACAAGTCAACCATTACAAATGTGCATCCATTCAAGACCTTGGCTTAACTGTCTACACAATTGTCATCCCTTTCATATCTACACCTGAAAGTAGTACATCTATGTCATGTTTCTACACATCACTAACATATCTACAGATGGTCAAAAATCGGTTGCAGCGAGAAAAAACGACACGCTCTGTACGTACATCTGTATCTTGATAGAGTTCTTTATTTACAACTTGGTGGTCATGTATCCTTCTGTAAAGGCTGTCTAAAGGACTACTCGTACATAGTTTAGCTTTGCTGCACTGAACGTTGTCTAGGCATTTACATGGGTGGAGTACAGATACATTGAATTAGTGCTAATCTTTCCATATGTTGTGTCCTCTGTTCCTATTCATTTTGGCACATGTCATATACAGCCATCGCCAGAAGCTTGCACACTACTAGTTTCAGCAACACAAAGTACTAAGGTGCTAATGTCTGAAGCAGTTAAACTGGGAAGCAATCATGGAACGGCCTACAAGCTACACTGATTTCAATTTTGTGGGCTTTCTTCTGATCAATTTTCTGCTTTCTTCGTTTCTTTTCAGGTTACTTCTAACAGTATGCCTGGACCTGAAGGACTTATAAGACCCTGCAAAAAGTGACGAGAACATAGACTTGTACTTACCTCCATCCTGGGAGGGGGTGGTCCTCTGTTGGGGGGTCCCCCCATGCCAGGGGGAGGGGGTCCTCCAGGACCGGGTGGGGGGCCAGGGGGTCCTCGGGGAGGACCTGAAGGACATCGAAAAGGAGAGGATGACATCAATTCTGGATTTTCAATTTTGTTATCTTTATCTTTTTTATGATACATATATAGCACAATTTTGATGACTTAATAATATGTATCTATCCATGTTCCTAATCTTTTGCCAAATTTGACTTTTGACAATTTTCAGTACCTATTTACAATATTGCTCTTCAATACTGCCAGTTTAATCTCTAAGAAACACCAAACTTGTACACAATACAAAAAGGTACTCAAACAACTGGATAAGTTTTGTAAATGGTCACTGACAAAAAGATAGCGGATGTTGTCTGAAACATTTGTTGATTATAAAAACTTTTCCCATTAAGTTACTTTTGTGTATCTTATTAGCTGGCTGCCTAACCTTCATCAATATATCTAACTTGTACTAAATCTTCTTGACAGAGGTGCTAGCTATACCCTGACATAAAAATGATTGACAACTGACCGGGAGGTCCCGGTGGGAAGGGCGGCGGTCCTCCGGGTCCGGGCGGGCCGGGGAAGCGGTCAGGATGTGGGTGTGGCCCCTTGTCATTAGGGAAACGGCCACGCCCGCGTCCTCTCCCCATCCCGGGCGGAGGTGGACCGCGGTTGGGCGGCCCCATCCCTCCCCGCTGCTGGAAGCCCGGCGGGCCCCGGTTGTCGGACGCACCAGTTGCTGGAAAGGTGAACAAAAACATTGTCATTCATACCATTGACATCCTAAATTCCTTTACCAGCAGATTTATTCTTTAACCTTAAGCACACTGAAGTAGCCGTTTGGCACCCCATTCTCTTTTGGTTACAGAGTTAGACAGCAGGGAGAGGGTTAATCAATAACAATCAGGGCTTCTCTGGGACCTGTCCCTCTATTCCGGGATAGAAATGAACTAGTTAGGACATACAAAAATTTCACACTGTTGGTCCAAAAAATCTGACCTTCATGACATGAAATTTATGAAAATGTATTCTTGCAGGGTTAAAACGGCAGATTTAACAAGGAAAATTGACAACATGGGCTCCCAAACAATGAGTGGGAGAGACAAAAAAATTGAACAATGAACAGTGTAGCTACTTTGATAATAGCATATGCACATTCACAAGACGGACTCCATTTTTACATGGATCAAAAGTCAGTACTTTATATAGGTGCTAGTAACTAACTAATGATGGCAATTCCATTTAAGTGTTCCACAATATTTCAGACCCTTTACGTTTTTGGAAATGTTCAAAATCCAGCCTTACTTTTCCTGGACTGCATTTCGAACTCGTTGAGACTCTGTCGGTTACAGGGACGTACGACTGGATTCTGTCCATGGAGGTCCCTGAAACAGAAGCAGTTATCATTACAGACATGCACAGAAAGGTTAGCACTCATAGTCATACACAAGAAATGTCATAACATTGTCATACTTCGAGGTTGCTAGTCTGGAGTGATAGGAAATATGTAGCTACCCCAGTCCAGCAGTTACTGACTGTGCCTCTGGAAATAGAGTTCAGCAGTTTGAATCTGACATGCATGCTACTATAAAGGGTCACAATCCTCAGGAGGGGACGTTAAGCTGTGGTGTGCTGTTCATTTGGCAAGTCATCAAGAGTTTGAGGAATTTCCCCAGTGCAGTGAACATGTAAATACTGTACGGAGCATCTGTCTTATCTGTCACGACAAGATGGAGCTCTCAGCAAACCAAACTGGTTTGAGATCACTTTTCACTATAATAGGATATTCACAAGTAGCATAATACTAGTCTGTATAACACAAACTCCAGCTGTCCGGGGGTTTCTCTCCCCTGCGAGGCGTTTACAGGGCGGCAAGCGGTCACAGGAGGCTTGATTGAATTCAGGCTAGCATAATACATTACAGATGTGCACATAAGAGATCTGGTGTCGGACTTACTTCCTGGGTAGTTTGTCCATCAGGATCCTGGGAGACTGCTCAGACCCAAAGTGGCAGACACAGAACCTATAACAGAGGCAGACGCATTAAGAACTGTGCAAACATTTTCACATCGGGTACAGTCAACCCTGCTCAAGAAGACCACTCAGGGGACCCAGAAAATTTGGTCTATGTGGACAGGTGGACAGTATAGACAGGATTCTAAATCAGTCAATGGGAAGAATTATCTAAGGGACCACCATACCAAAAAGAGGTCACATTGGCCAGGTGGCCTTTCTGTAGTGGTGGTCACTTCTACAGGATTGACTGTATTTTCATATAGACAATACAGCTTTCTTGTAATTCAATTCATCTTCGAAATGACACATCAACTTCTAGACACATTTTCCACACCATTCTGATCATCTAGATCACTATTACACTATCAATAACACTTGTGTTCTCGCCAGGCTTTTTCAGCATAGGGGCCCCCGATGCTGTTATCTGGACCCCCGATGCTGTGATCTGGACCGCGATGCTGTGTTTCAATGAGCATAGGGGTGTTTCTTTCTGGGAAGAACCTTCATAAATCTTATAAAAAGTTCATATTTGGCTTTAGAATGAGGATGTGACAGAGGAAAAACTTAAAATTGATCCCTCAAAATGCAGGAAATAGTGTCTTATTTGGTTATGAATTTCAAAATTTTGTGCTGGAAAATGCCAGACTCCCAACCGTTATCATGTCCTTGGCACTCCTTGAGTGACTTGCGTCGCGCAAAGTTGGCCTTCTGTACCTGACCGCTATGCTGTGAAAAAATCCTGGTGAGAACATTGAACACCCACCCTTTGGACTGTCCATTTGCTCTGTTCTCGTAGAACTTGATCTCCAGAAGGTCCTTCACTCCGACTGACAGGATGGCTTCAGACAGGTCCGCATCAGTCGTCCACTATAGGGAGAGAACAATGTTTCAGTACAGAAATCAAACAAACATAACGTTGATGAAGGTTAAACAAACATAACCTTTGGCATGCTAGGACCGACATATGTTCCCATGTATGAGGGCTTAAAATTCTTTTGTTTTTTCTACATACCTGCACCAGAAAAGTTTTACATACACCCCACAAATCAAAATTTTTCCTTTGCCTTTTTCCATCACAAAACAATATATTGATAGTGCCATATTGAATCCTATGTTATAATTCATCTGCTGAATGAAAGGATACCAGTATATATCACCAAGAAGAATGAAAGGCATTTTGGGGGCCACAACTGTCATATGTCTCAAGTGTCACTGCCTGTACCATGGGCCAGTGCAGGTAGACATAAAAAACAGCACGACTTCAATTTCACCTGCACTAACCTGCATATACAGGTGGTATTTCAAACTCTGAAGATGTGGCGACAGAAACTTTGATGCAAATGTATCTGATATTGTTTCATTTATGGTTGCAACCTGTCATATGAGTATTGCAAGTATCAAGTTACCCACCCAAATTCATCACTAAACATTACAAAAGCAGGGCACAAGAAGTTGATCCTTTACCAAATCATATTTCAACAAACACACATTCTGTGTATAGCAACTAGGCCTTTCAAAAAAATAAATTCACCGCAAACATGAAATCCTTTAGATATCAATTTGCACTCTTAATCTTAAGAAAACACAACAGACAGTCTACAATGAGTCTGTACTTACCCAGGTGAGGTTTCCGATGTACACAGACCACCGCCTGCCCTGGTAAGCGCTGTGGGAGGGGACAGAGCTGGTCTTGTGCTCCGTGGGGGTGGTGGGACCATCCATGTACTGTAGGGAGGGGATGGGGAGGATCAACATATGGTCTGTATATTCCTGATTCACAAAATCACCTGTCATCATCACAGCCAATGCAAAAACACAGCATCTGGTTTAAAAGCACTACTTTTTGGTCTACAGCAAGCAAATGTGGTAAAGGTCGAACCAAAAAGGACTGAGGGCACATCAAACTGTCTATATTTTCTTAAATCAGCAGTTTGCATCAACTTGTTTTTCTTAAACTGTGCTACCAATTTTTTCAATCATTTTATCCATCTTCTAACCAATTTCTGTTCACATCTTTTGCCTGGACTTTCATAAAAATGATAAACATTATCATTTTCAGAACCCATCCCCACCCATCCCGTTAATATTTATTGGTCCGTCCCTTAGCTGGGAAAGAAATAGTAGCAACAGGTGGGCATTCGACCTTTGACCACCATGTTTGTTGTGGAGGAACATATCCGGAAGGGGAAAAGTTACAACGCAATATCTTCAAAACAACAATGATTAAACCTAAAGATCTGATAACCTTTGGTAATGGAAATTGGATAGCCCATACTGGGATGGTGATGTTTTAGTTGGCACAAATCGAAGCTTATATTTCAGGAGAGCAAGCTATTTACTGACAATGCAAAGTCGTGTCCCATAATTCTGACCTTGTATTCTCATAAATATTTGATAATTCCTGTTTTGTTATCAAGATCAAACTTGCATACATGTCTCTTAGTGTTATCACAGAAAACCAAAGATTATGACACTCAGTGGCAAAATATTAGTTACAACTGCAAAAGGGCAAATGTTGGGATTTGATTTCGTGGTAGGGAGAATATGGAATTCATTCGCAGTGGTTTTAAACTCACTGTTGAAGCTGCTATGCAGGGTTTTACTGTAAAACAAAAAATGGTTGCGGTGGTTTTATGACCGCAGTAACGAGGTCATCGTTAAACACTCGGACATAAAACCACTGCAAACATTTTTAATTTTACAGTATGAAGCATTTGTTACATGTCAAGCAGAAGTGAGGGGAAAAGGATGTGTTTACAGGGAACACTTCACCACCAACCTTTCTTACCTCCCCACCCTCGCCGTCGGGACCGGCGTTCCCAGTGATGACATCGTTGTACAGGTCTGCGTCGCCGAACTCACCCTCCTTTAACAAAGGTGTTCATTGTTACCATGTCTGAAGACTCTTAGTCTTAGGCCCGCTTAAGACTGATGACGGTTGAATATATCATCCGACTGTTGTTATTGTCCGAGAAGTCTCCAGCAATAGTCGTACAACCGAATACTGTTGTCAGGTCAGTGTAAAGCGGGCCTTACTTAGTAAGCAAAGAGTTGATAATCTCCTTGGTCAATGACTTCAAGATTTTAAGAAACTGAAAGAGAAACTGTTTGGACAGGGTGGATAACTTCACATAACAAGAGGTGTTTTCTACTTCAGCCGGACACTTTTGATTGCACATTATTTACATCAAATTCTGTCAGAATTAGACTTTACGCAAAGGTGCTGCTGGTAACAGGTCAACTCGCCCCAAGTCCAACTCGCCCCAACTATTTACGACCAACTCGCCCCAATTCTATATATCAATCAGGGCTTATTAAACTTGGTTTTATATGCATATATCCTACTTCTAAATATTGCTTTACATGCTAACAAAGTTTCGTGACTTAAATCTTAACATTCTCTTCTCTGTTCGGCATTTAACACCGATGAATGCCGGGGGCGTCGGCGGGCCATGTAGCGAGCGGCACGCCGGGTTCACCGGGACCTACGCCCGCTCGCTATAATCTCAAGCATGGCTCACTGCTGACTCAAATTATGATTCAAGTATATGCTCAAAGACGCTTAGTTTCCTAGCACATACGGTAAGCCAACAGTCTTTCGGATCGCCATGCTTGAGACTATAGCTAGCGGCCGTCGGCACGGTGACACGGCGGGCCGACATGCCGACCGGGTCCGCCAGCGAATCTCGAGTTCGTTGCTAATACGTGCCCAGCGAAAAAATATGTTAAATTAGAGTCACGAGGTTTGTTAACATGTAAAGTAATATTTAGAAGTAGGAGTCATGCATATAAAACCAGTATAAGACCAAGTTTGATAAGCACTAATTTGGGGCAAGGACATTATATACTATATAATGTCCTTGTTTGGGGCGAGTTGGTAGTAAATAGTTGGGGCGAGTTGGACTTGGGGCGAGTTGACTAGGATTCGTGCTGCTGGTGATAAAAAATAATGACATTCACAGACAAAAACAACAAATTAACAACATTCCGTACAAAATGTGGACTAGTACTTTCATTTCAAAATAATTTCTTTCTCAACACACACACAACATATTAGTTGTACTCAACAAAAATGATACACAAACCAACACAGAATGGGATAAGATTCAAAAATTAAACCCTGCCCAACCCTTATACTTTCTGCTGATTCTGCCGTGTTTGGTAAATTTTAGTTTAAAAAATTATATTTTCGCCTGCAAAGCCCAATATTTTCTAACACAACAACTATATAAATCACCATGTACAAAAAAACTCCCAAAACATATAAACAGATGAAACTTCCTTGCTACTGGATACACAAGTTGTTGTGGTTTTGGAATGTCTACTTTTTTCGTGGCCATTTTCTCGAGAACTTTGACCTGATTTTGTGACAAGGCTCTGTGACAACAAAAACGTGTTTCCGTCTAGAAAATCAGAAAACTTCTGCAAAAACTACGACAAATCTGAACAATTTGCAAGCACCACACTTAATAACAGTAGTATCTAGTTTCATTTCTTCTATTTCTTAGGTCGTGCCCAAGAAACATCGCAGCTACTTCTGAGACAAAAATTATTAGGCGGCGTGGCCAAAACAGCATGGCGTCCCTTCTTTGTCAAACGACATTTTTTGCAAAAACACGTCGGATTTCCTCAAAATATGCACACCCTCTAGCTCGTACGGCAAGCCCATGCTACTCAAAACATTCACTAATCTTCTGGGTACAGTTCTGAAGCAGTTTGGTTGTTGTTTGAGGTCCCTACCTGGGTGAATTCCTGCTCCAAATCGTCGGCGTACAGATCTATATCCACTCCGTCCGCCATCTTTCTTCACTGTCTGCCGATCAGCGATCACCTGGTGCATCATGGGAGATCACGCACAACACGTGGTCGTTTTTTTCCCGCCAACACAAGGTGGGGCCAAATTTCAAAAGCATAGCCTATAATACTATGAAAAAAAAGGTCATTAAAAAGACACCTAAATTAAAAACTAAAAAAAAAAAACTCTGTAGAAGCTACCAGATTTTTCCAGATGGAGTCGTAGCCAAGTTGTGAGGCTTCCTGTGTTTTCTAAAGTTTATTTCCATTTTTAAGTACCATAAATACATATTATTTATAAGTGTTTCCATTTATAAGTACTATAGATGCAGGTTGTGATATGAAAAAAATGACAGTGATGTCACATGGATATCAATATACCATTTCTTGTAATGGCAAGACATTTCTTATAGTTAATTACGTCATACAAACATTCAAGTTATGACAAAGATTTCATGAAGTCACTGACGAAAGACAGCGGATGCTGTCTGAAACGTCTGACTGTTTCAAAATTTTATCCAGTTGCTTGAGTTACTATTTTTGGCGTATTTCATGAAGTTGGTTTGCTCAAGTTTTTGGTTTTCAACCTCCAAGATAGTCCGAGCAGATGTGTCTTTGTGTTAGCAAAATTTATAATAGAACCTCCTTGGTGGCCCTTGGTGTTAGTAATGTTCATAGACTGTTGCAATTAAGACAAGAACTGTATGACAATGTATTCCACAACATCTGCCTGAAGACTATTTATTCATCAATTAATTTTCATGCCATGAGATGTTCACATGACCAACCATTTGGAGAACAAATACAAAATGCAGATGACTAAGGTGACTTGTAAAAGACTATTGCACAAAGGTGAGAGTGCTACCATCATATCTATCGAATACTCTTCTCATGAGGGTCTGCATGCTCTTTTCCATAAGGCAAAGGCAGCCTGTATTTATTTCCCGTACATCATATTCAGACATAGGGAAAGCCATTTTAGTCACTTAATTTGTAGCAAGGCGAACAAATTTTGCAAAATCGCCTTCCTTGATTTTAGCGTAATACGCAGGAGGCTCTTCTGAATTCAGCGTAAAGCGTTTTCGGGACCCCCCATGCAGACCCTCTGACAAGGAATGGTCGTGGGCAGAAAGAGAAAAAATAAGTATGTAACAAAAATTAATTATCAAAAAAAAATGACAGGAAAGTAGTAGAAAATGAAATTTTTTAAAAATGTGAAAAGTGTTGACCTTGAAAAATTGAAATCTCCAACTTACTACATCCTGACACATTGTTAACCTATTGTATTTCTGCTATGTATGTCGGTCATCTTTTCCTATCATCGTTCAGCATCTAGACCTCCATGACTATTAACACTAGATCTCTAGCTGTGTAGACGAATGCTAAGGCTGCACACCTGTGTAGACTAGTGCTAGCCTCTATAATGAACTATACTTAACACTTATCAGCTAAACTGTTTGCTACTACATTGTAGTACTCCACAGGTGTTCCTATACAGAGCATGTGAAGTTGGATGTGCAAAAAAGTTTGGTTTCTACAACCCCATCGAGTCTAAACATGGAAATACAGAATTCATAATTGTACGATGTACACAGACTTTGGCAGCCACAACACCTGATAATAATGGATACAACTTTATTATTCCTTATAGTGTTAGAAATGCGTTTTATCAAGATTAGCATTTTTACTAGTATCAACTTTTGCTGCCTTTCCTGCCAAAATTGACATCCAGATACAACCATATGAAGTTTCACAGTGTACATTTCTGGGGTTATCAAATAAAATTCTGACCAATGAGTACATCTGGTGTGAGCGAAGTGTGATGCCAAGAAAAATACACTGACGCTGTAGTCTATCAGCTCTCATTATAACATCTACAAAATTGCAATGTTTTCAGATACATGTGCTATTATACAGACATGACTTTTCACACAGTGTGACAATACTCTTTTTAGTCCATGCATCATAAATTGACATATTTAATACTCCACTACACACTTGGAATTCACAGGACAATATTTCAATCTTCTCAGACAACATCAGCGATATATCTATAGTTTGGATGTGGCCTGGTGTCCAGCCTTTTTAGCTTTGGTCAGCTACTCCCTCAACAAGACTGAGCACTGTTACCATTCAAACATTCAGAATCTCTGGCACAATCAGTGTACCAAAAGCCCGGACTAAGAGCCTAAACAATTCCTTCCTTCATTGCGACCATTCGGCTCTACAACAAGACAATTAATAAATAGAACCATCAGCACTTAGCCGGTACTAGTACATGCACTGTTACGTGTTATGTGGAGTGTTACACGTCATTGTTTTAATGTGGTCTATACTGTATATCCTCAGTAATAAGGACGGAATCCAAGAATAAAAACCATCAAAAACCATTCAAAGATTTGACAATGACGTCACATTGGTGGAGTAGTGACCGTTTGGAGCGGACCAAAGCTGCCAAGGCTGGACTGTAGGCTAGTTCGGATGTAGTGCAATCTAGTGGGTCTATAGTTCACGGTGTGCCGTTTTTGGAGTCCTCCCTGCTGAGTGCCATGGCCAGCTCCATGTCCGCCTGCTCCTGTTTCTGCAGCTGCTCCAGACGTTTCTGTTCTGCCTCGCTCTCAGACATCGCCCAGCCCAGCTGGTCCTCCTCTGTTACCTGGGCAACGGGCGCAGCCTTTCGGTAACACATTTTGTATTAATCACAGGGTTACCACAGTCAGCAATAGACATTTCTAGATTTTACTCTGTTTCACCCTCATTAAATCAGGACCCCTATCGCTCCACGTTACATTGCTCACGAAAGGGGCCCTGATAATAACCGCCGCCAGACATGGTGACGACGCCGACACTTGCTCATGAATAATTAATGAGCTGGTCTTATTTGGCAATGAGCGGACTGACGAACTCATGTAACGTGGAGCGATAGGGGTCCTGATTTAATGAGGGTGCTCTGTTTCTGTTACTTGGGAAATGGGGTAGCCTTTTGGTAACACATTTGTGTTAATCATGATGTCACAACAGTCAGCAAAGAAGATTTTCAAAAGTTACATATGTAATAAGTTAACACATTTGTCTTTTTTACGTTAGGCTAGGGAAGAAATTCAGTACTATAGAAATGCGTCCACCATTTTACATGTATGTAGAGTGCGTAGTCCAGTGGTTAGCGACTCTTCCTCTGGACCAAGAGGTTGGGAGTTCGAAACTCGGCTGTTGTCGCTCACCCGACATGCACGCTACTGAAAAGGGTCGCAATCCTTAGGATGGGGCCTAAAGCTGTGGTCCACTGTTCATTGCATTTGTCAAAAGAGATAGCAGTGCAAAGAACCCGTAAATACTGTACATAATGTCTGTCTTCTCTGTCACAACCAGTGGGCGCATTAAGCTGTTCATTGAGCTAAACTGGTTCGAGATCACTATCACTACGGTATCACTACTGAGGACTTGCAAAAACTATTTCAAGAAAAGAGGATAAAACCACAAACCTTGCCAAAATCAGAAAAGTCTGCAAAGAAGTCTCCAGCACTGGACTGAGCGTTGCTGGAACTCTGGAATGGATCCGCCCCACTGCTGAACGGGTCGTTGACAGGTGCTTCGCTGGATGGCTTGGCTCCCGAGAAGAAGGGGTCGTCTGTCGCGCCAAAGTTGAATGGATCTGATTGGCTGCTACTGAAGGGGTCCTTCTCTGTGGTTGCTGATTGGATACTGGCGAAGGGATCATTGTCCATGGTTGCTGATTGGCTGCTGGCAAAAGGATCATTATCCATGCTTGCTGATTGGCTGCTACCGAAGGGGTCCATTTGTGCTGCTGCTGCCGTTGTTACAGGGGGAGGGGCGGGCCGGGGGGGTGCCGGGCGGGGAGGGGGGTTCTTCTTGGGCGGAAGTGATGGTACCGGCTCTGGCTCTGCTTCAAATGGCTGCAGAAGGAAAATTACAACAATTTATATCTCCACTGCAGCTTTAACTTAAGACATTGTACCATGAAACTTGCAATCACAATGACAGAGCTACAATAGAAAAAGGGTCACTTGGAATGTGATTATCATGTGTTTGTGGAAATGTCAATGGCCATGAACTTCAATGTAGACTGCCAGAAATTCAGAGGGAACATGATTGTAACTAAACATGAGAGACAGTCACAAGGTCACTGAAGTTAGGCTGCTCAGAAAGAAATGAGGCACAAACATAGAAGGTAAAGGTGGTGGTGTACAACTATAAAATGGGTCAGAAATAGCTTCTTTGAAGACTTCTTGGTGCGGTGGCATTTAGTTTTTGCGTGTGAGCGCTGGTATGTGATTTACACGGACCAAGAAAAGAGAGGCGATGCTCCAACGGTGACATAACTCGGACATAGTCTATCGCCTGCGAAACTCCCTAATTATATATTAAGTGCCATTAGAGTAGTAGTAGTAGAATGGTTTATTATTATTATTGCACAACTTTTTACAGACAACAGCATCGCAGGTTTCCGTACGGTTACCTGAATTGCGCTGGTGTTACAATGTTTAAAATCGCAAATATTTTCAACAAATTGGGGTCATTCCCTTTAAAATACTACTACTAGTACATTTACGTATAAATCACGATCGCAATAAAATATAGATGCACAAGTACAGTTAAGAATCTACCATAGATGCTTGTTACATTACATTAAACACAAAATGTCCGTGGGCATTGCACTATCACAAGGAACTGGCAGAGTCAACATTGTTCAGAAGCATAGTCATGTAGGGCATCGGGCTTTTCTTAAAGCGTTCTGTTCTTGTTTTGAAGGAGTCAAGCTGGTTGCTAGACCGTGTTTTTCGCCCGCTAATGTCACCCCTCCGAGGAGGGAACCAATGACGGTACTCGTGTGATTGGAGGAGTTTTCTGGCAAAAGCCAAGCACAGGTGGTCTCTCCGTAGCTCCAAAGTCTCAAGGCCAAGTAGGACACAGGCATCTGCATAGTGTGTGTAGTTTTTACCGAGGATGGTTCTCAAGGCACGCCTTTGGATTTTCTCCAGCTGGTTACGTTGTGCTTGAGTGAGGCCCGGATGCCACGCTGGTACGGCATACTTGCACACCGGTCGGACGTAACTTGTGTAGATTGTGACTAAATCTTCTGTGGGCAGTCGGAATGCTTTCAATTTTCTAAGCAGAAACAGTCTCATGCCACCTTTCTTTACCATGTGGTCAACATGGGCGTTCCATCGCAGGTCTGCTTGCATGTACAATCCCAATAACTTGGCCACTTTAACCTCCTGTAGGGGGTGATTATCTATCTTGAATGTTGGTAAAGGTGGGACAGTTCTTGAGAAGTGTAGGTGCATCACCTTGCACTTTTTCGGATGAAGTTTCATTTTGTGAGTCGCAGACCAATTATTTAGCTCATCTAGATCGTGTTGAATCGTAGGGAGTGCGTTTCTGTGACGACTCTCGATCATATTCAGATCGTCAACGAACTTCCAACGATTTGCCATCGCGTTCTCAGCGGCGCTGTTTATTAATGCCAGGAACACTATGGGCCCCAGTACTGTCCCTTGGGGAAGACCGCATGTCGTCTCACTCCAATCCCAAAAGGAATCTTTGTAGCGTACCCGTTGTTTCCTCTGCGACAAAAAGCTGATGATCCACCGGGCCACTGGAGCGCGCAGTCCAAGTTTGAGAAGGCTAGTCACTGCAATGGTATGGTCAACTCTATCAAACGCTTTGGCGAAGTCGGTCAGGATAAGAGTGCTGACAGTGCTAGGTTGGTCCGATATCTTGGACAGGTGATGTACAATGTCTACAAGGCAATGTGTGGTCGACTTTCCTGCCACGCAACCGAACTGTGACTTGTCAATCCCGGGCTTGATGTCGTTGAGAGTCCATGCAGAAACAAAACTTTCAGACACTTTAGCTAAGATGGGAGTCAATGACACTGGACGGAGCTCATTTAAGTCAGGAGGGGTTGTCTTGGGTAGAGGGACTACGTTGGCTCGCCGCCATTGGGTGGGGACGTACCCTTCAGCTATTGAAGTATTCAGTATAGTTGACATGGGCGTGCTCAACTCGTATGCGAATTCCTTTATGATCCTTCCTGGAATGCCATCAGGGCCTGCAGCTTTTCGTGCCTGGATGTTTTTCAGATTAGAGTACATCTCCCATGGTTTTATCTCCGGCATGGGTTGTGCTGGGAGGAAGGCAGGGAGTAGGCCGGGGTCCAGCGGCGGAAGAGATGTAGTCACTTGGCACAGAACGTCGTTGACTGCGTTCGCTATTGCCTTGTTGTCAGCCGGGTTGATGCCATCCACGTTAAGAGTAAGTCCTTTATTCTGTGTGTTGAGCATGACCTTAATGTCAGCGTACCACTTCGCCGGTTTTTCTTTTTTCAGTGATTGTACCTTGTCCTTGTAGAATGACTTTTTAGCTTTTTTGATCTTTGACTGTATCTTGTTACGTAGTCCACGCCAGGCACTGTGATCATTCCGAGCAAAGGCGTATTGGCGCCTGCGTACGAGGGCTTTCACTTCAGGAGTGAGCCAGGGCATGTCTTTGATGTGCATAGTGACGGTTTTCGTCGGGAAATGTTCTTCGATTTTATTGCAAATAATGTCATAAAAAGCATTTGTTTTCGACTGAGTGTCCGGAGCGTTCAGAACTTCATCCCATCCATGTGCTGTAATCCACTGACCGAAACTTCTTATCTTAGATTCAGGTAGTGGCCTGACCGTCTTTGTTTGGGTCTTGTTACTGTGGACGGTTGCCCGTGGTCTTAAAATGATGACGTTGTGGTCGCTGTTCCCTATCGGTGGTAATGAGGTTGGTTTATCGTACAGCTGACGTAAATTGGAGATAACTAGATCAAGTGTGGCTTCCATCCTTGTTGGGATTTCCACGATCTGTGTGAGTTCGTTACCTCGGCAGATCTGGTGAGTGTCTAGTCGGTTAAAATCGCCGGCGATGCAAATGCCGACGTTGGGCGTCACAACTCGGAGCTCGTCGACGGAGTCTGTTAAATGATCGATCAGTGCCGTTCCATAAGTTGAGGCGGGTGGCAAGTATACCGCACAAACAACAATGCTTGGTACTACACGAGGGAGACGTTTTGGTCTGACCTTAATCCAAAGGCATTCCAGTTCGTCGGGGACTGTGATGTCCAGCTCCTGTGCAGGTATGTCGTTAGTGACGTAAACCGCGACTCCGCCCCCCTGTCTGCCTGAGCGCGGTTTGGAGTACAGGTGGTAGCCATCAATATCCCACCAGGTGGTCGGCACATCAGCGCTAAACCACGTCTCGGTAACAACTGCTACTTGGATCTTGTTTAGGAGTAAGACCATTTGTAGCTCCTCCATTTTGTTACAAAGGGATCTAGCGTTACATATCATCACAGAGGGCATGAACCTTGGCCCATGTAAAAAAAAACGGCGCCGCTCCAAGAAGTCTGCAAAGGAGGCTAGGTCATAAAGAGATTCTTACCTTACTGTTTCCTATATCTGCACTGAAGGGGTCTTTCCCGCTAAAGGGGTCATCTCCAAATGGGTCAGTGGAAAAGCCAGGGTCAGCAACGCTAGACTGGAACACATCTGGGTGGAACAAACATTAAAGAAGAATAGTTATGGTTGGATCAGCAGGGGTCTTTGGGGGGAAATGAGTTGTGTAAAATTGTGGCCAACTGACAGTATCTGACTGAGGAACTCTCTACATTTGCAGTATGCCTGTCTGTAGTGGTACATGTACATCATATATATACTATTCTAGGCAATCTTGTTTGGATATTAGTCAAGTATCGTGCGTACATACAACAGTTACTGTAGCCAATACCAGAAGCAATCCAGAAGTTCAACATACCTGTTTTAAAAGGATCCTCAGCCTTGAACGGGTCATTGTAATCTGAGGATATCAGAAGAAGTTAAGCTACAACCCATATCAAGATAGAAGTATAACAAACAGAAAGCAGATATCGAATATTATGTATTCAGTCTGTACATTGTACATTCATATCATTATTGATAAAGCTGTATACATACCAGTAGTAACACTGGACTGGAACATATCTGTATGGAATAAACGTAGAGACAAACTAAGAGCATTGAAATATAGGCTACCTGACCAAGAAACTTATTTATAAACTTATTTTCAGAAAGTTTTATACTGAGATATTCACCTAATTATCAAGAGAAAAGTAGAACCATTAGTAAGTTAATATCTTGCACTGCATAATGCATTCATAATATTATATAAAACTGTATTCAGACACTTTGAGTTTCATTTGGACGAGATAAAAATCCGGAACATACCATTTCCAGCTGTTGCAAAGGGGTCCTTGCTACCAAAGGGATCACTCTGCAACAAAGAATGAACATTTCAAATTTATAATTCTGTGTGTAGGCTGACACCCTCAGGCCGAGGGGCTACAATTCCACCAATAGGGTGCAGAAATCAGGGTGACGACTACACACTTCTTGCAGATTACTGTGCCCAAACCCTGGTGAGATTCAAACTCCGACTCCAAGCATTCTAGTATGAAAAAGGCCATAGAATACCAGCCTCCTGTGTGGACAGCACCTTTTATTTGGGGGGTGGGGTGGGGGCTGATCTGCAATGTTCAACAAGATCCAGGTTCTCAGGGCCAAACACAAATTAGCCCCCCCACCCCCCAAATAACAGACTGCACCTAGAAGGTCTGTGCAGGAGGCTAACAGAATATATGATTTGCTAATAGAATACATGACTACCAGTAGCAGTCTATGCAGTTTTAGATTCAGATTGAGAGAATGTTTGTATAAAGGAGGTAAGAGTGTTGACTCACAGCCCCAGTGTCCCATGATGATGATGATGAGGTGGTTGGGATGGACATGAGACCGATGTCCCCGACCCCCCCGGGGCCAACCTGGGTACTCAGGTTCCTCTGGGTGTCCTGCAGTTTGGACAGCTGATCTCGCACCTGAAACAGACAAACCACATCAACGTTCTGTTATAATGCTGGAAATGTAGAAATGTTCGCGGTGGTTTTACGTTCATGGTTTTTGCCATGAACTCTTTACCACGAACTTAGAACCACCGCGAAAAGTCGTTCCATTGTGGGACTGTAGCGCCACCATTGTTTCAAACGCGAACTCAAAACCACTGCGAACACTGCGAATTTTCTCCCTACTGCGAAATTACATCCCCTCGAACATTTCTGCATTCACAGTAATACAAACGTCAATCTTATATACCCTTATAAGTTATAAGGGTTATTCAATCTGTTATTATGGTATTAGCAAGTAGAGGACTGGTAGTAAATCTAATGTCGGTACATGATTCTTTTCTTCATTTCAGACCATGTTTAGGACTAGTACTACTCCTACATGTACCTGTGCTATCTCCGTGTGTGCGGCTCTGATGGCAGTGATGGTCGCCTCCAGCCGAATCTTCCCCGTCTCCAACTTCTGCTCCAGGTTCGACTCTTCTGACCGCAGGTTGTTCAACTCTACACGAGCCTGCAACAGTCAAACAACATATGATATACATGTATATTCTCTACATTTGTCCATCATAATATCAGCCGTGAGATACATCTCAAATAAAATTCAAGGTTCAACAACTTTGAAAAAATTCACTGTCCGGATAGGACATTTTCAATGGCCTAAAATCTTAAAACACCTACTACACCTACCAGCCACACTTTAATCAAGAAATGCTTCTGAAAAATTATATATTGGCATACAGATTGGCAATATAGAAGACCAATGTATAGAAACATGGTGATGACCTGATGGCACACGCACCAGCACATGCACATGCACTGGCCTGATCATGATCGGCTCTTCCACTAGCTTGGGGCCATTAGGGCATTGAAATTGTGGAACCCTGAAAATGTATTATGTATGTCATGTATGACTGGACTGGTGTAGTGACCTTGTTGAGTTGCTGTTCCTGGTTGTGTGAGGTGAGCGGACAGCTATGACACACTGTACTGTACCTTGTTGAGTTGCTGTTCCTGGTTGTGTGAGGTGAGTGGACAGCTATGACACACTGTACTGTACCTTGTTGAGTTGCTGTTCCTGGTTGTGTGAGGTGAGCCGACAGCTATAACACACTGTATTGCACCTTGTTGAGTTGCTGTTCCTGGTTGTGTGAGGTGAGTGGACAGCTATGACACACTGTACTGTACCTTGTTGAGTTGCTGTTCCTGGTTGTGTGAGGTGAGCCGACAGCTATAACACACTGTACTGCACCTTGTTGAGTTGCTGTTCCTGGTTGTGTGAGGTGAGTGGACAGCTATGACACACTGTACTGTACCTTGTTGAGTTGCTGTTCCTGGTTGTGTGAGGTGAGCCGACAGCTATGACACACTGTACTATACCTTGTTGAGTTGCTGTTCCTGGTTGTGTACAGACGTCTCCTGTGAAGTCAGCTGAGACCGTAGCCTGCTGACCAGCTGGGTCTCCTCCTGGCACTGTCTCTTCACCTCCTCCAGCAGCCTCTCAACTTCCGCCTCCTGGAGACATTATACATAATAAACGTGATGTAAGAAATATGATCCACAATATATCTCCTCAGACCAGGACAGTCTCCTGGACCCAACCCTACGTCTCGAGATGAAAAGTTTCTTGTTGGGACAGAAAAAAATCTCACCATGTCCATCCAAAAATCTGAATTTCATGGCATGAAACTGATGAAAATGTATTTTGTAAGCCTAAAATGACAGATTTAAGAACAAAAACCAAAGCTGGAGACAGCCTCTGCTAGAGACCTATGGGAAATGAATGGAGATGGTCCAAGTCTTATAAACTGCTTATAAACAATTACTAGTATATAACTTCTTCCAGTAGTCACTCAACTTCCGCCTCCTAGAAACAATAAGTGTTGTGTTAGACTTACAAATACCACCATGATAACTGCAGACCTATGTGAAACAGATGGAGATGGTCTTAGTCTCACAAACATTGCTGTGCAATAACCTCTTCATGCAGCTTTTCAGCCTCTTGGAAATAGACAGGCAGACATGATCGAAGACGTAACGACAATGCCACCGTATCATCAAACAGTTTCACAACAGTGACCTTTAGCACACTAAAGTAGTCATTTGGCTACTAATTCTCTATTGGTTACGGGGTTAGGCAGCAGGGAGAAGGTTAAATGGTAATTCTGGGATCAAATTCTATGATGTATGTAGCTCTTTGTTAGCAGTCAAATTGGGGTTTTCAAACATAGGACGGCCTCAGGTCACTCTCAGGCAAACACTGCAAAACGACAGAAAGAAACTGGGATTACATTAACTGGAGGAAATGGCAGCAGCAGCACTAGACCGCAACCTTTGGAGGAGGAGTATCCAAAGCCAAGTGGACCTATGCAACAAAGTTGCGGGAAGATCTAAGGTCTAAGGTAAGGTAAACATAGTGCAACGTTCTGAATCTGACCTGCTTGTCCAGTTTCTGCACAGGCAGGAGTGTGTCGGCCTTTTGTTTCTCCAGCTGCTGAAGGGTGGTCTGACTCTGGTTCACCTCAACTTCCAGGTTCTACACACACAGATACAGACACAAAGGATGATACACATGTGCTATAATTTCTATTTCAAACATATAAACTACCCATAATGATATCACTTACAAATAAAAATAAAAAGTAGCTTTTACACCACCTATATATTGGAAGTCGGGTAATATTTCTGGAGTGTAGTATTATAAGGGGGTCCTGTGTTTGAGGAGAGTCAAACCTCGAGCACGTAAAAGAACCCACCACACTTAGAGTAGGGGTCCTTCCTGGTGTGAGTGGATCAAATAAATCTGTCCAGATATGCAGCCCTGGTGTGTTACGCCATGTCGGTTTACCAGGTATGTAATAAAAACAAAGAAATTTCATATCTTACACCTCTTCACATCCTATACCTCACTATAATATTGCTTCAACTTCAACAGTGATGTAAGCATGAAAGAGACCTGTATATATGTGCAGTGTCTGGTACTGTGCCTGACACACCGTGTACTGACCATTAGAAGACTGTTGATGTCCAGGATCTGCTGCTGCTTGTCTGTGATCTCTGACTGCAGGCTGTCCTGCTCTCTAAGATAAAACACACACAAAAATAACATATACATTATACACCTTAGTTATGTTCAACAGTCCAGGACCATTTGGACTCAAGATTACTGGCTGATCTATACAATTTGCTGTGTGATATTTATAGCATCATAATACTTTTGTTACAATAATAGCAATCACTTTCTATTATTCTTTTTTTTTCCAAAACCTGATTTGTAATATATAAACTACTGGAAACAGACAAATGGAATTGTTCTTTTTTTTAAGGTAAAGGAAGCTCAAAGGCATGGTATTGGAAGGTGAAGCCCATCCCTCTCCCACCACCTTTTATCCCCAACGGACGTCAGGTATCCATTTTTATACCTGGGTGGAGTGAGAAATCTGTTAAGTGCCTTTCCCAAGGACATAACGTCTAGCCAGACATGCCAGGAATCGAACCCACGACCTCTCAATCTCAAATTCTCTATCCTCGCCACTTGGCCAGTCAATGCCACACAGAATAGACCCCTTTCCAAATAACGGCGCCATTTTGAATCTGGCGCGAGCGCGCATTATTTGAGCATGGGAAAAGTAAACAAACGGTAAGCGGACAGCGTGGGAAAGGCTAAACAATGGCGTCCCCAATAGAAAGCAGCGTTGAGTCATCTGAGTCGGCGGAGATATGCTCTCCTCGGTGAAATCGGTCGATATATATGCATGACACAAGTAGATAACATTGTTGTGGACACTTAGACTTGATATCAGCCAGTAAAAATTGTGAATTTCTGATGATTTTCCACAGTTCCTGACAGGCTGTTGAACGCGTGCCACGCATCGTATATGTTTACACCGTGTGCTTGTAGTGTTTATTAATATTACAAAATTTGGTATTTGGAAAGGGGTCTATTGTTAAGGACAACTAAAACTGACAACACTTGATAGCTCTGTCCCCCATTAGCCTCCATGCCAACCATACCAGCCCAGCCCATGTACCTGGTGAGGTCCCGTATCTCGCGCCCGATGACGTCCATCTCCTTGGCGATGGTGGTGACGTCGGAGCCAGCGGACTTGGCCTGGCGGGAGGACGGGGGGATCATCTCTGGGGACAGCTGCTGCGGAGGGTCAATACCCTTCACCTGGAGGGACAGCCAGGGCAGGGGTCAGTTTTACACACACAGGACAGGGGTCAGTTTTACACACACAGGACAGGGGTCAGTTTTACACACACAGGACAGTACAGGGGTCAGTTTTACACACACAAGACAGGGGTCAGTTTTACACACACAGGACAGGGGTCAGTTTTACACACATAGACAGGGGTCAGTTTTACACACACAGGACAGGGGTCAGTTTAAAACACACAGGACAGGGGTCAGTTTGACACACACAGGACATCGGTCAGTTTTACACACACAGGACAGGGGTCAGTTTTACACACACGGGACAGGGGTCAGTTTGACACACACAGGACAGGGGTCAGTTTTACACACACGGGACAGGGGTCAGTTTGACACACACAGGACAGCGGTCAGTTTTACACACACAGGACAGCGGTCAGTTTTACACACACAGGACAGCGGTCAGTTTAAAGCACACAGGACAGGGGTGAGTTTTACACACACAGGACAGCAGTCAGTTTTACACACATGGGACATACTGAACAGTTTACACGCTACTACAAGGCAGGACTCAAAATCAACCAAAGAATCATTTTCTAATAACTATGGCCACTTCATAGATATCAAATTTGTGCAAAACTATGTTTGTAGCTTTGATCATTATGCACAAGGAAAACATAGTTTCATTGCAGTGTTATGTACCAAACTGCTGTATTTTATCTTTGAAAAAAATCATATTAAGGGCAGTAAAATTTGATGATGTCATTCATATGGTCCAAAAAAGCAGATTTAGAATTCTTTCACAGTTAAACACATATTGCTACCAGCGTACTAGCCCCCTGCTGTTGATAGAGACCTGCACAAAGTTGTGTGACCCATGGGCTGTGAATCGGCGATATGTGCCGCCATAGGTTCCAACAAGTGTCGTGGGAGGACTTAAACTTTTAACATGCTGGACTGAGAACACACCTGTTGCTGAAGCAGCCACATGGCCAAAGCAAACTGCTCAGCGTTTAGCAGCCCAGCCTGCTTCTCATCACACAAGGTCCTATGGGTGAGGCAAAGCACATGTCATGATTGTAGATAAACTTCAAGTACTGAGCATCATCCACAAGCAAACAGTCACAAATGCAATAATATCATGAAATACTATGAGCCATCAAGAAAGTTGGGCTTTCAAACCCAGTAATGCCTCACCCACCTAAAAGGAATGTATAGATGTGCAAAAGAATAAGGTACAAAATTATAATAATGCACACTCTATGTATGGTCAAACTGCTGATACTGATGAACACTAAAGGTCGTCTTTTTTCAAGGAGATATATATACGTCAAGTAGCTGACAAATTGGATGGAAATGCCTTGGCATTTGGTAACACCAACTTGACTGGGGCCGATGTTGTCAATACCATCTAGACAAACTGTTTGTCTAGGAAAAGAAAATGTCCGTCTACTTGGTCGTTGGAAAGGCTCTGCAAGAGAAGGGGGTCAACCTGGGAGAGGGAGGAAGAGTATGCCTTCGAGGATAGGGCAGAAGAATAGCAACACAGCTGAAAATGGGAGTCATTACAATCAACGGACTAAAAACATTGTTGGACATGATTGAGGGGGAAGGACCTAGGTGGTTACCAAATTGAAAGTCATTTCTCCTGTAACGTTTTTTGGAAGAAGAAGAAGACAAATACAGACCAGATGTGTGCTAGCACGTTCTGCGGAACTCCAGACTGCATGAAGACGTCCTTGACCTCCCCGCCGCTCACGAACCCGTCCTTGTCCGTGTCCGCCTGCCGGAAGATGTTGTCGTACTTCATCTTGTCACCAGGTGTCACCACCCAGGGGGTTGGCTAGAATGTAAAACAAAGTTACATGTATTTGTAAATTACCTTTAGTTGTTATTATCTCCATGAAAAATAGAGATATTGTTTTGTGTGTGTGTGTGTGTGTGTGTGTGTGTGTGTGTGTGTGTGTGTGTGTGTATGTATGTGTGTGTGTGTGTTTATGTGTGTCTGTTTGTGTTTCCCGATTTTTGTAGTTAGCATACATGTAACTCAAGAACCTCTGAATGGATTATTAATAAACGATGATATTTAGTATGTGGGTTGTGAAGACAAAGGTCAAGGTCGATTTTGGGTCCCCTGGTATGTGATCTTGGTACTGCAGCAGAACTTCCGTTTTTGTATCTTTTTTATGTAGAGAGCTACCTTTTGAAGACAATGGTTTTCAGAACACCCAATTTCCAGCTCCATTATTAAATATAAAAATAACACCAATATTAGCAAACAATTAGATTCTACACAGAAGTATCTACTTGTTGAAATAACATTGGAAAGTGTTGACATGTGGGTAAATTATAGAGCCTTACCTGTGCATGTAAAGCATGTGCTGGTGATGTGAGTGCAGCAGGTATTATAGTGCCTTACCTGTGCATGTAGAGCATGTGCTGGTGATGTGAGTGCAGCAGGAGAGGGACCAGGTGCCAGTCCAGGGCTGGGTCCTCTCTTGGAAGGAGGGATGAGTTCTGGGGGGAGGGTGGTGGGGACTGGCTGTTTGTCCAGCGCACGGTACACCAGATGCATCGCCTGTAATGACATCATTCACTCTAGATCAGATTGATTATAAGCCTACTGCACACATAATGTCTGGAACAGATTACCGCCAGACACACGTATGCCGGTATGGCTACGGATCTGACTTCCTTTTTAATAGACTCAAGTAACAGAAATTACAATATGAAGGGACAAGGACCATGAACCAACTTTTGCTATATGTTGTATACCATGTATATGTACTGATACATGTTGATAGAGTTATGAGGACTTAAATATTGTAATCTGTATCTCTGTTATATATTTGTCGGAGCCTTCCCTCTTCCCTCAGTGAAAAGTGGCCTGCAGGTCGACTTGAGCTTCTCATGAAAAAACAATTTAGGTCCACACAAACTCTTACAAAAAACATATTCAACATAACTACTTTACAACCAGGTTCTTTGTCGTAAGATCCTGCATCAATAGCTCTTTGACAAGACTTCATTAAAAAGTCAATATGCAACTTTTCAAACCACTAGATGATATGATTAGAGATGTAGTCATCATACTTACCACCGCAAATTCCTCCTTATCCAAACAGCCATCCTTGTCTATGTCACTCAAGTCCCAAACCTGTCAATGCAATGAAAAAATCAATAGTTTCCCTCTGTTGGTATCTGAATATACATGTATATCACAAAATGTACATTATCAAGATTTTCATAATATTTGACACAAACGAACTGGAAAGAAATACTGAAAAATTGTACTTACTGTTCCAAGTATTTCTACAGGAAGTTTGGAATTCAAGAGAACCTGAAAAGGAATGTGCAAAAATGTAAACAAATCTGTCCGCACTCATTTTCTCGCACTTTAGAAATGACAGAACATCATCCTTCAGTTAGAAGCGCAACAATCCAAAGTTTTACTCATTCATGCAAGAGGAGACAACAAGAGCATCCTTACTGGTCTGACTTTGTCTCCCGTCAGTATACCATTCACAGGGTCCAACGTGTCAAAAATAGTGTCAAACTTCAGCTTTTCCTCTGTCTGTAAAACAGTCAAGAAAGTCCGTTTTTAAATACAGAAATGGTGACAGATATCATAAGTGGCAACTTGACGGCAATAATCTTGGATTCCAAATTTAAAGAGTGGCATCGTGTGGCGCGATTTGGTAGGGTGTTTCGCCCACAACCGAGAGGTCCCGGGTTCGAAACCACCAATATGCCCAGATGTTGTGCCCTTGAGAAAGGCACTTAACACGACTTTCCGGTGAAAATGAGTACTGAGCTTCGGTTAGGGACGTCTCTCGGATAGGACGTTAAATGGAGGTCTCTTGTTTGAGGAGAGCCACACCTTGGGCACGTTAAAGAACCCACCGTGCTTATCAGAAAGAGTAGGGGTCTCAAACCTTACAGTATGGTCCGGGTTGACATCTTGAAATGGTGACAGTCACAAATGTGGTAAATCTCAATAAATGAATAAAGAGGATATATATCCCCATGCTTCAAGTGTATTGAGAATGAAGCAGTGTAGCTTCTTACCTTGATGGCCCATGCTGCTCTGGTAATGCCAGAAATATTCTCTGCCTAAAAGAAAATACACATTTGTTACATTTGTACCTACTTCATTTTTATTGGTTTAGGAAAGGATTAATAGTTTTACAGTCAAAACTGCCAAAGAATACCACTCAGGTTACACTTACAGATAAAATCTGGCATATTTGAACAGGTGGTCACTACAAAGTGACATGAGTCTTACTACCTGTGTCAATGGGAAAAATAATCTGAAGGGACCACCAAAAAAGTGGTCATATTGGCCAGGTGGTCCTTAATTACATAATTATGTAGAGATGGTCACTTGTACAAGCTTGACTGTACATATATACTATTAGGTTGTTATCACAAAGGTGCACGTGGTTGATGTGCTTGCCTTATGGCTAAAAGTTAAAGGAAGAAAACAGTTGCACCCTCACCATGGTGGGAGGTGGAATGGAGGGGGATAGGTTCTCCAGACTGACATCCTGACCATGTTGAGCCAGGGACACCAGCTGGAGAGCTACAATAAAACCCTGAAACACAGAAAGAAAATCACGTCAACACGCTGGTCAGGTGTAGTCATCAACATCATGTCTGAGAAGTTTGAGACAAACTGCTATAGCTAGTAGTAATCTCCAAGCAATGTAAATTTTGAAGCTTATTTGGTTCAGCCATACCTGTTAAAATTGTTTCGAATGGTAAACGTCTTATATTCATTGATCTGGCTAATTATAACAACATTTAGCATCAGATTCTGTACTTGTTCCACAGTTCATCTTGGAATAAAACATATCCACCTATTAAGCATAATGTAATCATTCCAATGACTTACATTCTTATCCAGGTAGCCAGCCCCTTCCTGGTCTGCAAGGTTCCAGATCTGGTGATGATGATGATGAAACACACAGTTATTTAGACTTAGAGCCAAACAAAATCATGAAATTGTGCATTTGCTTCTTGCAATGGCAAACAAGCTCATGTCCTTTCATTGTGATGCCACTACAGATATATTCACCATGCAGTTATTAGGCAAATATAAGTAGACAATTTCAAGCCAACCATATATACTGTCTTATGTAGTCATCATGCAGTTAAGTATTAGTAATACCAAACATGGTATGTAATCGTGACATGAGGATCTGTACCTTATGAAGGACACTCTCCCTCAGACCAGACCTCTTCAGGAATGCAGCTGCTTCACCTGCATCCACCTTACCATGACCCCAGGGGTCCAGCTGGGGAGGGAAACATACACTTTTGTTTGTTTGTTTGTATTGCATACCAGGTAAACTAAGTGTAACATACCAGGTTTGTATTGAAGAGTACAAGCATAGGCAGAAGAAAGATGGGTCATCATGGTATCGTTCAGGAACCACGTTTAAAGTGCTTTTTAGTCAGTTGCATGTATTAAAAAATCAACAGAAGTAACACTAACAAGGAGACTTTGAAAACAGCTACCAAGTAAACTAACTCCCTCATTGTATGTGTGTCATGTTCACAGTACACTGTAATTTCATAGTATGACTGTCACTAGTGCTAGATCATCAATATACATATACATGCATGTAAATTGTGACAATTTAGCATAGCTAACTGAGATTAGTTCAGTCACTTCAGTGACATCACAAGGTATCTGATGAACTTGTCCATCCAGACAAGATCACTTGGAGTAGGATGTCTTCAATGCTCACCTGTCGGTAAAAACCCTCGTAAGCAGCCAGAGACTCTCCTGATGCCATCTGTACAGACAAGACAAAATCTTGGGTGTCAAAAGTATTCTTCTCTTCTTTGAGCTTCACATTGATCCAAATAACTAATGAAAATAAACCAAGCCGGCTATTCTCGACTGTTTTCAATCAATCAATTTACATGAGTAGAGTAGAGTAGATCCTTTCGGCCAGGTAGGAAGGTCATATTCCAATTTAGGCCGCTCATGCATGTGCTACAACCTTCAATTGAATTATGCTACATTGCAACTATAAGTATAAACTCATTGATTGCAAGGTATCTTATACTATTAAGTGCTCTACCTTCATCAAGAAAGGTAGAGTCTTGAACAAATAAAAAATAAACAGGCTAGAGTAACAGGGGTGTGTCAAACACCATCTCCCTATTTTATGTCATGAACAGCTCAGCCGCAGCCACCCTATTTCAATAACATTACTAAGTAAAGTACTCATAATCATCAAAGTTAATTTGTTTCAGACGAAAAAAATAAAATCAAATCATCAAATATCCTTTTGATTTTCTAGTCTTGTTTTTCTTCATTTTATTTTTTTCACACGAAAGGACATTATGTGACCTCTTTTTCTTTCTTCACTTTCTGGCCTAACCCCTATGCAAATAGTATATAGTGGTTTCTTATTGGGACATTACACATCTCTTGATATGGTCATAGCATTCGGAAAATCAGATTAAACTTCAGGATGGTAAAAGGTATTCCCCAGACGTTGATCAGTTGATTTTGAAACAACATGATAATGAACATATTTCTAGATCTGTTTCTTCTTCATTACAACCCGCACAATTTACAACTCATTCATTTTCCGTTTCAGGAACATCTACAAGAACATAACACGAAGCTTAAGGTTGCTAAATTGTACGGTACGAAAGAAAATCATTAAATTCTAAGCTTACCTTCGCTTCCTCCACAAAGGGGTGTACCCTTCACATAGAGGTGACCTCGATTAACCTATTACCTCACTTCCGCTATTTTAGAATACTCCACAACTTAGAAGGTGACACGCAAAAACGTCAAAACAAATAACTATTTCCTTTTTTCATATAAAATGTCAAATTTCCATTCAAAATCTTATCAATTTTGACTGAAATTGTACAAAATAAGTTTATTTGATATTTTGATTTATCTATCTCGCTCAAAATATTTACAATGGATATCCCTCTATAAATAGTGGTAAGTTCCAAGCTCCCAAACCGGATGTTGTGCACTCGAAAAATGCCAACATGGCGGGGCGTTGTTGAAAATATGTGGAGCTCACGTCACCCTTGCACTAAATCGGAATTTGCCGTAACATTGGGCCGTTATTTGCACCAGGGAAAGAGGATAGGGGACCAAAGGAAAGATATTTTTTTTTGAAAGGACATTTTTGTCGTCTGCAGAGAAATGGATCGCGCCGCGCGCCGAGAACTTATTGAAACCATCGAACAGCAAAAGGACCGAATTGCTCGGCTAGAAAACAGACTGAGAGGTAAACATATGACTTGTTGTTGTTTACAAGTACAAAGTTGGTTACTACTGTCGCCAACTCCTATAAATCATTTTTAGTCATTCTTTTAGATAAGGAGAGACACGTAGTCACATTTACTTCTGACTTGACAAAGGACAGAAACAGAAATCCGTGTTCGTGAACTTTGACCGTGCCAGTGGGTGTATCTGCACTTGTCAATGGAAAGCTAGAGTTAACATGCATGTGTGGGGTTTAGGGGTTGAGTCGGAGGTGATAATTCATCGGTATTTGTAATACTTTTCCGATTAATTAAGGATTTCATTTTTTTATATATTTCTGTTTTTCTGAAAAGTGAAATTGTCTACTGGTGATACGATGATTACCATCTTTCAACTTTTCAAGGGGACAAATCACACGGAAAAAGCCTGGGGCAAACTATGCCGTTCAACCAGATAGTACAATATGTAGTGTGATGATTATCGGTTTAACCTACTAATACTGCACAAGTTGACGTCAATGTAATGATGGCATTGCGGAATGATTACACTGGATAAGTTGTTGTATTTGTGGTTGGTACCTGTGTGAATATGATTGGCCTTGCACGTATTACTATTAGTATATTAGTAAGGCAAAGCAGTCATCCTCAATTGAGGTGAAGCATGGTGCTTTTTTAAGTAGCTAGTGGTAGTGCAATGTGGCTTTGCTATGGCTCACGTTTTTGGCCAAGCATACCAGGTTGCCCCAACTCTTCTCGATAATTGTGTTGGGTTCTTTTATATGCAGAGGTTCGACACTTGAGGCTTATGCCTGAAGCTCCCTCATACAGGGGGCTGCCAGCTTTACGTCACCATCCAAAATCACTTATTAGTAAAATGAATTAGAACCGTGAAATTAATCTAATCTACTCTACTAGTCCTAACTTACTAAGTACATGTAATAACACATTGGCATGCAATTGTAACAGTGGGGTTCAAGCTCCTCCAACTGACCAGTCTAACTGGTCTAGACCTTTTAGCCAAGTGGTTAAGGCGTGCGTGCCTGTGTCCTGTGATCTGGCTGCCCGGTTTCGGCATGGGTTCGAATCCCGGCGCCAGGATCACTTGTTTCTACTCGCTTCTTTGTTTCACTGGTTTCCACACCGACCCGGTGAGCCTGGCAAAATGTGCCACACAGAGATATCGAACTCAGAGATTCAAGGATGAATCTTTAAAAACAAGGGGGGGACTGGTGTAACAGTGGGGTTCAAGCGCCTCCAACTGACCAATCTAACTGGTCTAGACCTTTTAGCCTAGTGGTTAAGGTGTGCGTGCCTGTGATCTTGCTGCCCGTTTTTTTAGCGTGGGTTCGAATCCCGGGGGCCAGGATCACTTGTTTCTACTCGCTTCTTTGTTTCACAATGTACATGTAATTGTAGTCCAACAACTGGCACAAATGACATCACATGAGAAGCCGGTAGCTGCATCGGGTTACTTAATAATCCTTTAATCCTTACTCGTTTTCCCCAGATGTTGTAACAGCATACAAGGGTCTTGCAAAAGAGAAGGAGGCTCTAGAAGCCAGCATCAAGGTCCTGAATGTCCGCTCAGAACCTCACAGGACGCAGAACGTGGAGAAGGCGTCAGCTGGAGCTGATGACTCCTCCGAGACTGCATCGGAGGCGAGCGGGGATGCACAGGCCGCAAACGCAGGAGAGGGCGGTGCGGAGTCGTTTGTGGACCCCCTTAATGCCACAGGACAGGTAAGTCAGTTGTGAATGTCTCATAATGGAATTCAAAGTTCTTGTAACACTAACAGTTTGCTATAGAAGGTAACTGGCCTGGGGAAGGTGACAGACAGTCACTGAAATGTCAGTAGAATAAAACAGTAGGTTGTGTACAACAATTCACTCTTTTTATTAAGGTACCTATAGTTTTTTGGTCTTTGAAATAAACAATGAATAAGTGTATTCAGAAATTCTTCATAATTGATACCTCCATACATTCACCATGCATTAACCAAATTTTATGACAACTTTGACTCTGTGTTACACTTTTTGGTTTTCTTATTTGAGGGCCACTTAACTACATGTAGTATTCCTCCATGAAAGTCCAGTGTGCAAATTTCTAGCAAGTTCTCATAGATATGAAAGTGTAGACTGTTGCATGTGTACATCATTCAGGTCGAATCTACGTCTGCGAACCAGGATGAGATTCTCCACCTGAAGGAACAGCTGGCCACCCTGACCAACGCCCTAGCAACCGTTACCGACCAGAAGTCTCAGATGGAGGCCAGTTTCCAGGCTGATAAGAAACTCATCAGGGTAAGGACACAGCCTTAAGATTATGATAAGTAATCAATGAAAACATGTCTTAAGGTGTGGATATACATCCAGCCTTTTGTTGTGGATATACATGATTGACAATGTGTATATCTCAAGCTTTAGGTGTCTTGGCATAGGAGGAATGGAACTAGAGCCTTTTTTTTTAAACTCATACTTGGTCTAAGAAGAGCGTTAGCATTCTACAACTCAAAAATATGATTTTTATTCTTGTCTGCCATGAAAAGATTTGCATTACAAACTATTAAATCAGCTAGATTTGTGGCTAACCAAAAATTGAGTTAGCCCTTTGAGTCATCGGTATACGGTTGTATCATGTTTCACTTTCTTCTACAGCAAGAGAATGAGAACAGCAGGAAGCTGGCAGAAGAGACACAGCAGAGGCTGGAGGAACAGCTGGCAGAGGCCGAGGAACAGCTCAGCCAGGTGGGTCTTCTATAAAGCAGTGTTTCTGTTCTTGATAAAGCTAATAAAGTCCTTTACTATGACAACAACCATGTCTCACATTTCAGTAACTCCTTAGCTAGGGGATATTCAATGATTTGTTATGTAAAGATGGTGTCCCCTTCTCTAACTTGTAACTTTTTCAATATGGTATAATTGCTCAATCTTACTCCTCCTTATGGACAACATGAATTGCAATTTTATACTGAAGTATGGAAGAGAAATATGGGAGCCTTTGTCTCAATGATTCAGACTCTAGATGTGCAACATTGTCAATTTCTCCTGTATAATGCTGCCTTTGTTATGAAATAAGTATAATTGTAGATCTCACTGTAAGAATGTTACATGTTGTATTGTTCCTGTGGACAGGCTAAGTCCCGTATCCGTAGTCAGCAGCAGGAGAGAGAGAAGGAACAGACCGACCACGCCATGATGCTGAGGGAACTACAGAAGGTTCTGTCAGATGAACGGGCTTCCAAGGAACAGCTAGAACAGGAGGTATGTATCCTTGTGTTGTCTGCCTCACCATGTTTGTAGTTCATGGAAACTTTTTAAAGATTGTTTGAAGTACAATATGTACTTTGAATGTAGATTGGCACCGATAGGTATACTTCTAGGTATAAGTGGTGATGTCAGAAGTTTAGCATGTGACTGTAATCATCATACATTTTGTACATTTTATTTTTTCCAGCTCTTTGAGACTAAGCTGAAATTGGAAGAAAAGAAGGCCACACCTGACCTGTAAGTAAAGGAGTATTTTTCCGTTTAACTAAAACGAAGTTACCACCACCACATCTTCCCTACAATGCCTGTGCACACATATTCTGAAGTGCCTTAGTTGTTGAGCTGAAAACAGAAATAAGTGATGCTGTTTGGTTGCATAAAGATACTGTCAATTTTTTTTGTATCCATCATCTCAATTGCTTCAAATCTAGCCAATCTGTCCCTTCAAATTCAATGTTTTCAGGCTTACTAAAGACTGTATGAAGAGCAATCTATGCTTCAATAAATAGGAAGTGACTGATTGAGTTCTGCAGAGTATGATCTGAAGATGCAGGACTTGTCTGCAGAGATGGGGGGGTTAGAGTCAGAGTTACAGTCAGAGTTAGAGTTTACAGGAATAGATTGTAAGAATTAATGTTTGCCTCAGTTCTGCAGAGTATGAGCTGAAGATGCAGGACCTGTCTACAGAGATGGAGGGCTAGAGTCAGAGTCAACAGCAAAAGTTTATAAGGTTGACTGTTTGCCTCAGTTCTGCAGAGTATGAGCTGAAGATGCAGGACCTGTCTACAGAGATGGAGAGTCAGAGTCAGAGTTAACAGCAATAGTTTATAAGGTTGACTGTTTTGTGTCAGTTCTGTAGAGTATGAGCTAAAGATGCATGACCTGTATACATAGATGGAGAGTTAGACTTAGAGTCAGAGTCAGAGTTAACAGCAATAGTTTATAAGGTTGACTGTTTGTGTCAGTTCTGTAGAGTATGAGCTGAAGATGCAGGACCTGTCTGCAGAGATGGAGAGACTGCAGACACGACTGCAGGCTGCGGAGGACGAGGCAGCCAAGCCTGCACCACTGCTGCTGCAGCTGCAGGAGGAGATGGCTGAGATGAGGGTAAGGGTGCTTTTTTCTCTTTCTCTCTCTCCCAACCCTCTCCTTCCACTGCCTTCTACCCCCCCAACCAAAGTCAGGTGCCCATTTTTACACCTGGGTGGAGGGAGAAAAGTCGTGTGAAGTGCCTTTCCCAAGGGCACAAGATCGTTGATATGACAGGAACCCAGGACCTCTGGGTTCTGGGCTAAACACCCTGCTGTTATGTCACATGACGACTCTGCATATTGTGTGCTGTGCTCAGACAGAAAAGGCACCTTTCATTGTAGATATGCTGAATTTTTTTGCTGCTGTAAAAGCTTTAAGTTTAGACTTCTTAGATTTAGAGCATCTTGTCACCCATAATTTCAGCCAAACCTGGATTCAGCAACCACTCAAGGGACTAAGAATAACTAAGTTAATGCAGAAATGTAAGTTAGTGGTGCTTTTATGTTAGTGGTTTTTGAGGTAAGCTCTTTGCCGTGAACTTAAAACCACCGTTAACATTTCTGCCCATGTTTCTATAGTGCTACTATTGTTTCAAACGCTAACTCAAAACCACTGGCCGGGAACACTCCATTTTCTCCCTACTGCGAAATTAAAACCACGCAAACTTAAATGCATTTACAGTATGTAAAAATGGACGAGACTGTTTTTATTTTAATGTGGCTTGTGACTGAAGGTGTTTGCCTGTGCCAGATGGTGCCCTGGCCAGGCTTGGCTGTTGTTTGAATTCATTTCAAACCTGTCCTCCCCCAGGTCCACCACAGACTGCAGATCCAGCAGGAGCAGACGAGAGCCAATGAGGCGGAGTCCAGACTGAGGCAGCTGGAGGCGGAGCGCGAGGCCAGGGTCGCCAACCTGGAGTCCAAGCTGGCGGAGCTGTCCGTCGTGGTCGGGAACTACGACAAGATCAGACAACAGGACCAGGAGGCTATGGAGTGGGTTTCTGTGACTTGATATTATCATCTCATTTCAAAAGAAACAGTATGTAAATTTTACAGAGAATCTTAAATGTTTGCCATCTAAAAATTTGACTCTTTCCTTAATTTTGACCGCATCACACCGGGAAGGACCCCTACTCTTTTCGATAAGTGTGATGGGTTCTTTTGTGTCATACCTGGGCTGCAAAAACGTTTGTTCCAGACTGGATGATAACTTTGGGTTATCACACAGACTTCCATAGAATATTTAAAATGCATTTTGAGTGCGCCGCTATTGAAAATTCGAATACCGGATTCGGTCGTTGGAATGTGCGGCTGTTACAATTTTTTGTTCGAGGACACCAACTTTTCTCACCTTCTGGCGCATTCCGCACTGAAATGTGTGTTTTCTCTAGTGGGCATGACATAAATAAGATACACACGGTGTATTCCGCATCACCCTTGTCCCAGCCCTCCCACGGGTCGGATCGCCGGATTTTACCCGTGATCCGGCTGGTACCTCAGGTGATACGAAATACATGTACCCAGTGTTTTATTCTATATTTATGTGCCACAAATTGGTTACAGAGTTAGGCAGCAGGGAGAAGGTTAAGCCTGCCGAGTATATGGATTCAAACCTCTGAACCTTTTCTGCTACAGAAAACTGAAGGAGAGGATAGCACAGCTGGACATGGAGAACACCGCCCTCGCCAGAGTAGCCAACAACAAGGTGCAGACTGACGACCCGGACGACTCCAACCTGGACGTTCACGCCTTGAAGGAGAAGGTCCTGAAGCTGATTGGTCTGATGAAGATCGCCAACGAGAGATCCGACCAACCACTGCCAACTGAAGGTGACTTATCTCTCAAATATTCTTAGAAAAGGTAAAGTTAGCCTTTTTGCTGTAGGGGAGGTGGGTTGTTATCCACTGTGTCTAGGGCACGATATTGGAAGGCAGAGCCCAGCCCTCTTTTTCCACCGCCTTTTACCTCCCAAAACCAAAGTCAGGTACCCATTTACACCTGGAATGAGGAAAGTTGTGTAAAGTGTATTTCCCATGGACACATCTAGCCGAGAGTCAGGAATCGAACCTGCGACCTCTCAATCTCATGTTCATTAGCCTAACCACTTGGTCATTCTACGCCACCAGATAGTCTTGCTAAAAACAAAAGTCTCAAGAAAATTATACCCTATTGAAGGTAGCTGCTGAATTAAGACAGACATTACGATACTAGAAAGCCAATGCACAGTGTCAGTGAAAACAGAAAATGTAGTTGTTGGGAACTCAAAATAAATATTAACTTACCATGAACTTGCATTAAGATAGATGGTTGCAGGTAGGACATTTTAAAACAAAAGGGTGAGATACTTGATACTTAATCTAAATAGGGAGATGCTAATTGTATAATAAGTAAGGAAAGGGGAGGGATAAAGAATCTGTTGAAGTCTAACTCCTCTGTATGTTTATGAAATGCACTAACCCCAAACTTTCCTGTTTCATCAGACCTGTACACCTTCATGAATCCTGGAGGAGATGACTCGGATGACTCAGGATCCCCGGTGTCCCACGACAAGTGTCAGCAGGAGTACAGGCAGCTTAAGGACGAGTTTGAGAGATACAAGATGAGAGCACAGTCTGTTCTCAAGAACAAGAATGCCAAGGTAACATACAATGTCACAAATACATGTGTGGTAAACTGCACGTGTTGTTCACCAGAATTTTTGTACATTTATGTCTGATGCCAGGCTTTTTCTTTAACTTGCTTTTATTTTGGTCTGTAAAAACTAAAAATTCAATCGTGGTGAAAAAGTCGAAGTGATCTCAAACCAGTTTCACCAAAGAGCTAATGTTCCACTGGTCGTGACAGAGAAGACAGCTGCTATGTATAGTATATACAGGTTCAATATACCACAGAAATTCCCCTTGCTCTTTTTGACAAGTACATTGAATAGTTGACTATGGCTTACCATTTGGTCCTAAGGACTGCGACCCTTTCCAGTAGTGTACATGTCGGGTGAGCAACAACAGCAGAAATACGAACCCCCAACCTCTGGGTCCAGAGGCAGGGCTGCTAACTACTGGACTACACTGGTGACTGCGAAAGTTGTTTTTGTGGAAAGGTGTTCATTGACCCTTGGTTATCTTTTGCTTTTCCTTGTTTATCTGTATCAGGACAGTTCAGTCGGGAAGGAGATAGAGACCCTGCGCGGTCAGCTGCAGGAACTGCGGGATAAACACATTGCACTCAGGCAGTACTGTGACGAACAGGAACTCAAGGACAAAAAGAAGGTCACTATGTTTAACACTAATGACTTTAAAGCTCTTTTGATTTGATTGGTTAGAGTAAATCTTCATGCCTGTACTGTGATGAACATTCAAGAACTCAAGGATAAGTAGAAAGTCTTCAAGTCTAACACTAATGACTTTACAGCTCTTATGATTGGTTAGACTTAGAGCGAATCTTCATACCTGTACTGTGATAAACAAGAACTCAATGATAAATAGAAAGTTTTCAAGTCTAACACTAATGACTTTAAATCTATTTTGATTTGATTGGTTAGAGTAAATCTTCATGCCTGTACTGTGATGAACAAGAACTCAGTGATAATAGAAGGTCTTCAAGTCTAACACTAATGACTTTAAATCTCTTTTGATTTGATTGGTTAGAGTAAATCTTAATGTCCTGCTATGGGGCAATGAAACATTATTTGAAATAAACTCCAGTGTACTGTTGATGATATTGGGGATAACTGAAATATGCTGCACAAAGGCAGTATAAAGAAAGACAAATGAGAAAAGCATAAAAAATACTCTTTTTTTATTGGCAGCAGTTTAAAAAAATCAATACCAAATCTCTGCCTTGATGTTTGGTGTACAGTTGTAGTGTATACGGTTAATGTCACTATTTTTAATGTTCAACCAGGATGTGCCTGTCAGTAAATACTTCCTGGATAAACAAATAGAGTGAAGTGAAGTAAAGGGATAACTATTGTTGCTTTTCTCTGACATTTCATCTCTGTCCCATCAGGTTGAAGACTTGGAAGCCAGAATAGCTAGAATAAAGAATGAACACAAAAAGGAGCTTGATAAAGCAGAGGAGGAATACAGGGTGAGTTTTTCACATAAACAGTGAAAGAAGTGGTTGGCATTTTGATTACAAATCGTATAGTTTCCTGTAATCACTTCAAATTGGTACACTAAATAGTTGTTGTACTACAGTTAGCAAAAGCACAGTTATACTGTATTAAATGCATTTAAGTTTGTGTGGTTTCCATTTTGTGGTAGGGAAAAATGGAGTGTTTGCGGTCTTAAGTTCGTGTTTGAAACAATATTTGTGCTACAGTCATTGGTGTGAAAAAGTTTTGCGATGGTTTTAAGTTTGCACTGAAGAGTTCACTGCGAAAACCGCGAACATAAAATCACCGCTAACTTTTCTGCATTTTCAGTATTGGGAGTTCTACAATGAAGTTTTTGGTAGTAGTACATTGTAGCTGCAGTAGTAGCACCAATACAGCTACATGAAGGCTAACTTGAGCATCATGACTAATTTTTCATCATGTTCATTTTGTTTCAGCAAAGAGCAGCAAAACTGGAGACAGAGATGCACAAGCAGCGAGACCGAACCATCGAGCTGTTGGCTGAGAAGGAGAAAGAGGTCCAGACCCTCCAGCTGCGATCCCACAGTCCTGTCACACCTTACATGTTCAGTAACCAAAGGTAACTGTCATAGTGACATCAATGTTTCATAAACATATACTATTCAAAATTGATATGATTTATGATTTGTAGGAGGTGTGTCTAATGTTTCGACTTTCATGCAACCCAATGTAGACAAACTGAATTCATGCAGAATGGTGCTATGTTTAGCTCAAAACAAAGCTCAAAAGGAATGGGGCAACAGTAACCGTCAATATTAAGAAAATTGGCTTAAAAATGCCTCTGACCATTAAGCCATAAGTGGCATTGGTGTGAAACAACGGTTAGAGCGTTGGACTCAGAACCAATAGGTCCTGGGTTCAATGCTTACCATGCCCGACATTGTGCCCTTGGGAAAGGCACCAAATATGACCTTTCCTAGCGGTGCATGGAGTGACGCCCACTGAGCCTCTTCAGCTAATCTGTCTAAAACTGTGCCAAAAAAAACACTACAGATTTGGTTGCCTATGTGCCAACATCTAGCACATTTGCCACCAAGAATCACACAATTTTTTTTCTAAATTCAGCCATATAAAAAATAAAAAAGTTTGACTGGGGAATGTGTGTGACTCAGTCTGTCCTGTCCTGTCCATGTAGTGAAGGCAGCGCCCACAGTACTAGTGCCTCCCCCAGAGATGAGAGGTCGGAAGCAGGAGTGGACGATGATGATGACATCAGGTCCGAGCACTCCGACACTGTGTCTGAACTACTGGTCAGGCCACACTTCACTCCACTCATGGTAGGGTCTTTCAGTTCTGGTTCTGTTTCTTTCAATCAAAATGTCAAAAATTGTTTACATTTTGTTTGTTTGTTTGTTTGTTTCTTTGTAATGAAATGTTAAAAACAACTACACATTAATCTTAGACTAATGTTGATTAATATAATCTTTAGCACTCTGAAGTAGCTGTTTGGCACCCAATTTCTTATTGATTACAGAGTTAGGCAGCAGGGAGAAAGTTGAATTGGGGGCTGACTTTACTAGTAATCATTGTAGACTATATTTGCAATCCACTTTAGATGACTAAGATTATAGGAGTCATCTTGGATACACCTAGTAGTAACAGCAGTGGAGTTGTGTCTCTTAACTTTAAAGAGAACTGTGAGCTCAATCAAGACACCTGTTACAGTAACATTTTGTTAACAACTGATTACCATCACTAAGTCTATTATCTTTTTTTGTTCTTAATGGTATGATAAAGAAAATCCAATTTGTTTCCCAGTCAGCTTATTACCTTACTTGTTGCTTGAAACATACATTCACCTTCATTATGTTGATTTCTCCCATTCTATAAACATGACGAGCAGACACATTCACGGTTAACAAGAAAGGTACCTGACACACACACTTGATGAAAATTAGCTGGTGGTAGTTAAGTGGTAGTGTTGGTGAATGAAGGTTTTGTTGTAAACCACATCAAAAGTTCCAAATGTTTGTGGACCTCATCTAATAAACATCATAGTGGCTGCATTCATTATGCCATGGTAGAACGGACATGTGGTGTGGTGTGGTTTGGAATATGGTTTTAAGGTGAATACAGTGGATAACATCCATTCAAAGCAGTGCAATTCCAGGTATAGTAGCTGTTTGCTGTATTTAAGATTGCAGAGATTTGATTTTGCAGTAGGGAAAAAATAAGGTGTTCATGGTGGTTTTGAGTCTGGGTTGAAACAATTTTAGGGGTGGGCAGACAGAAAATAGAACAGGCATTTTTGCGATGGTTTTAAAGTTCGCAGAGACAATGTCACCACCAAAACTGTGCACATTAAACCACCACGTACATTTCAATATTTACAGTACGAAGCACTGGCCTCTCTTTTATTAGCATATTTGCTAATCTGTAGAGCCTAAGCTGCTGTCTAGATGCATCAAGTGAGACCAGCCTGACTAATTTGTTATGTTGTTGTTGTTGTTGTCCTGCCAGCCCAGTCCAGGGGAGGGGACCATTGTGCACTATGCGGAGCAGCTGGCACGTAACGAAGTCGAGCTGTCTGCTGTCCGTAAACAGAAACACCATCTAGAGGCCAGCATCCACCAACTCCAGGAGGAGATAGCAACCAAGTCAGTAAACTGAAATGTCTTGAAATGTTCCAAACCTGGAATTTATAGTCAAAATGCCCCAAAAAAAACAGTCAAGGGACCAATGAATCTGGTCTTTGTAGACAGATGAAAAAAGTGATCTTGATCCAGTTTAGCTCACTGAAGAGTTAATCTTCCACTGGTTGTGACAGAGAAGACAAACTCTTTGTACAGTATTTACAGGTTCAGTTTACCAGGGAAATACCCCTAGCTCTTCTGGACAATTGAAAGCACAATGAACAGTGGACCACAGCTTAACGTCCTGTCCTAAGGACTGCGAGCCTTTCTAGTAGTAGTAGTGTGCATGTCGGGTGAGTGATACAGCCGGGATCGAATTAATGGCTTCTAATTCCAGAGGCAAGATCGCTAACCACTGGACTATGAACGCTACAGGTGGTCGCTTAAGACAGGATTCCCAATGCTTGTGTCGTTATGAAAAATTATCTTCAGGACCACTAAAATTGGTCACATTGACCAGGTGGTCTTAATGTAGAGGTGGTTACTTGTACAGGTTTGACTGTACTTATTTTTTGAAAGCTCATAGGGAAATATTAAGTAAAATAGTTTTTTTACACTAGTTATGTTGCATCGTTCAATGATGTACGCAATGTGGAAAGTGACTTGCTCTCTTCTTGTGTTCAGGGAGGAGAAGTACCAAGACCAAATACAGGCACTTAAGAGAGAGGTGGACAGACTAGAAAGGAACAGGTAATGTCTTGATATGGTCACAGGTGTTTGCTGGTGGATTTCTGTTAGAAACAGATGTGTTATTTATTTCTTCAAAGTGAAATAATACAAGACATAGCTGCTCAAGTGTGGTAACTGTGTAATCATTTATTCAGTATCCTTTTACAGAAATTTGTCATTTCCAGAGTTACTACAGAGTGGGCTAACATAGTGGTCAGTGAGTGATTTCCTGTGTATAAGGCCACACCAATTTAATTTCTTGGTTAACATATTTTTATTTTCAATTTTAGCAACAAAATAAATCATGAAAACAGAAGGTTGGGGTGAAAACTTGCACCTGACCCTTTTCACACCCTGATACTGTGTGCACCAAAGTAAATACCTTCCTCTGAGATTCTGTTTTCATGTTGTTTTTCCAATCTAGCATTTTTTTATTTATTTTTTATTCTGTTAAGTTAACCAAGAAAATGAATTGATGTGGCCTAAACTAATATCCGCAAGAAAATAGTTACTCAAGCAACTGGATAGATTGACTGAAAGGTATAGTGGATGCTAAATTAAAAATCTGACCGTTTCCAAAAGGTATCCAGTTGTTTATTAATAACTGCTTTCTTGCGTATCTCATTACCTGGATGTCTACCTTTCATTGACGTATAAACTCAAATCATTTTGAATTTTTGCGTAGGTCTCGAGAGAGCGCGAACCTCGAGTACCTGAAGAACGTTGTTCTGCGCTACATGACGACCAGCGACTACGCTGCCAAGGACCAGATGTTCAAGGCCATTGCCACCATTCTGCAGTTCACGTCTCAGGAGGTAGGGACAGAAATCTGCCGCTGTGCTATAGGTTGAAATACTGTAAAATGCAGAAATGTTCACAGGGATTTAATTTTCATTGTAGTAGGGAGAAAATGGAGTGTTTGCACTGGTTTTGACATCACGTTTGAAACAATAGTAGCGCTACAGTCACACAATGGAATGGCTTTTCGCTGTGGTTTTAAGTTTGCAGTTAAGAGTTCAGCTGCGAAAACTGCAAACACAAACCCCCAGCTAACATTTCTGCATTTACAGTATTGCATTTACCTTTAGCCAATACCATTGAGTTGCCTACAGGCGGCATCCTTAGAATACTAAAGCTTACTGATGTTTGAAGATGTCCAGTTCTTCACTGAACAAGATACCACCATACCAAATATCATGATCACAATCCATCCAGAGGTTCTTAAATTGTGCTGATACCACAAATTTCCAGAGACACAAATGCACACAAACACAGAGACAGACAAGACCTCCATTTTTCATTGACAGAGGTAATAATGAGGTGCTGAGAGATCATAGACATAAAACATGGCTCTGTGTATATCTATGATTTTCAGAATAGCAAGGACCAACTGTGGCCAAGAAACTTTGATTCTTAGAGCTGAGGCATGCTGGGCTTTTTAAATGACTGAAATTCTGGGTAGCTATTGTTAATGTTTGATAGACATCTGAATGGAAAACTCAACGTATTGGTGTATTTTGATTGTTTCTCTTTTCCAGAGGACCAAAGTGACGAAGTTCAACAGCAGTTGGTGGTATGCGTCTCCAAGAAAATAGCTTTGATTTAGAGGTCATGGGATAGGTTAGGTGAACCCACAGCTTATCCACCCTGTGACACACGGCATGGCTAGGTGACGGACATACGGGGCTTCCCATGCTGTAGAACACGTGTGGCATTGACGCTAAATGGATTGTGGAGTTGTGCTAAAAGTATAAGGTGTAAAAAGTGGCTAGTGTGCTGCTAGTGTCTACACAGGGCTTGAAATGGCGAGCAAGTGCACACTGTCAAATGCATTAATTACGTTGAATGTGACAAAGGCAAGCTTTCCATGCTGAAATAGTTCTCTTGTGCCATACTGCCTTTCCCATATGGTGGATCCTGTGAAAGTGAAAGTGAAGGAAATGCCTTTCTTGATAATCAGCACCAATAGGCTCCTGTTGACCATTTCTGACATTTCGCAGCATTCACAAAATGGCTGTTGCTTAGCTGTATCATCATGTGATAATGGCAATGGAAGACTATATCGGATTCCCCTCAGTGGACAACACTTGTGCCATCATGATATCTGCAGCCAACCCATACAGATTCACTCACAGAACATCAAAAGCTCCAGGACCTACAAAACCTATCTGGGAGAAAGAGTCTACCATTGCCTTTTCTATGGTCATTTAAGTCATTTGAGAAACTGTAACAGTACTGTAATACCTAGTTTTATGCACCAAACAAATCACTTCCATTCCTTATACCACTGTTGTTGTTGAGCCCAGACCTTTTGTAGACAAGTATTTGTCCATTCTGTTTAGAACTGATATTCTGTAAACAGGGAAGTGTGGTTAAATTTATCATGGAACCGGTCAGATATCTGTACCCTGAAATCCCCACTACCTTCCCCTAACCTCTTCAGGTTTACAGTGGCAAGTGCATCATAGCCAAAACATGACTCTCGGCAATTGTGGGATAGTAAATGTTGATATTTCTACTAATTCATATTTTCGGGTGTATGTATATATATATATATATGTCTTGATAGTCACCAAATACCAACATGTACTATGTATACTGTATAGTGGGAGTGGTACATAAAGTTATATATTTGGGCCATCTTTGTGTTATGGGTTTTGGTATTTAGGTGAAATAAGATAATAAGTGGAAATAGTGTGTGAGCAGGGAATATATTTATTGACAAATAGGAATCCCTATATGAGATTTGACTGGTGCAGATATGAAGCATATTTTCCATGAAACTGCCATGTTCACTTCATAAAGCAAAAAAATGGTTTTGCTACATTCAGTTATACAGGATATATGGGATAGATACATCATCAATGTTACTGATAAGGCCACACCAATTTAGTTTCTTTGGTTAACGGATTTTTCTTTTAAATTCTAGCACGAGGACATCATTAAAACAGAAAGCTGGGGTGAAAACTTGCTCCTGACCATGTTCACTCCCTGAAACTGTGTGCACCAAAGTACAAACTTGCCTCTGAGATTCTGTTTTCATGTTGATTTTCCAATCTAGCATTTTTTTTAAAATTCTGTTAACCAAGAAATCAAATTGGTGTGGCTTAAACTGTGTTTAAATGTATGATTGGATGGATCTCACTGGACTGTGTGCCGGTTTGCACCCTCTATAATTCAATGCCTGGTGCAATTTGGTGTACTGGCAGTCTTGTGAGATACCCGCTTTGCAGAAAGAAGGGAATGTTAGATGTAGCCTCTGATTCTGAAGTCTTCCATCTTGTAATAGAGAGGCTTACAAAGTCAAAACTGGGAAGACATCTTGAATTGTAATACATCAATTTGAAAGGCTGCCATGCATAGATAGGTACAGACTTTTCCGTAGATTGTAGGGGGGTGTATGGCTGCAAATTGAGATTATTATTTCTTTCAGCACAACTTGTGGAGTCTTTGTTGCTTTAATTTCTGCCCCTATCCACAAATTGTTGATTCATATATGACACATTTTCTTGTACTTGAAATATCATAAGCATAGAAGAGAGTAATGTAACCGTTTTGTAACATCACGATCATTGGAGAAAATGGAGTTTTGAATGAGACTCTTCAGTAATGGCATATAAATGTATGTAGGACCAAGACCTGGAACCCTTTTCATTTAGCATTCAAACTCGATTTAGTGGTGTAACGTTAAGTCAATTATCTATTTTGGGTTTGGAATCTATTTTAGTAGAAAGGTAACTATACATGGAAAGGCCCATGTCATGTAGCCTACAGCTAGTCATTTTGGTCAAGACAGTGCAATAAAAGTCATGAAGAGAGAAAAGAACCTGTGAGAGTCATTCTTCATAGTATAGGTAGAGCAGATATCAAGTTGAAATCTTTAGAAATGTCTACCTGATTGGGGCCTGAAAGAGGAAATTCTACAACAGACCCCCCGAGATAGGGGGTCTGGCACCCAGACTAGCATTTGTAGGAACCAATGGAGGCATGCATAGTCCAGTGGTTAGTGATCTTGCCTCTGGAACTAGAAGCCGCGAGATCGACCCCGGCTGTGTAGCTCACCTGACATGCACGCTACTGGAAAGGGTCGCTGACTCGCAGTCCTTAGGACGGGACGTGAAGTCGTGGTCCATTGTTCGTTGTGCTTGTCGAAAAGAGCTAGGAGAATTTTCCTGGTACATGTACAATGAACCTGTAAATACTGTACATAGTGTCTGTCTTCTCTCCCACAACCAGTGGAAGATTAACTCTTCAGTGAGCTAAACTGGATCAAGATCACTTTCCTTATCATAATTAAAAACACATTTTCAAAGTGATAAATCATGCAATAAATACAGACACAAAGCTTGATGTTGTCATTGGGAAATGACACTTTATTTCTTTGAGCTTTGAACAGGGGTCTCTGGGTAAAATGTTTGAAACATTGATGAAGTTTTAGTACATGTAAGAAGGATCAATCACGATACAAAAATAGTTATCAATATTTCTTACCACGCAACCCCATGAAGAGTTTCAAAAGGCAATTTAAGGCTTCTCCTTCATTATGGCTGCAATCAAGAGTAATTTGAGTACCATTTTGTAAGTAAGCATACACAAAATAAGCTAATACATGTACAATGAAATGAATGATAACATATGTCCTGTGTTTTGACCTACACTGCTGTCTTCCATTGACTTCCATCACACAATAATAATGCATAGGTTAGTGTAGCATGCACTAGGGCAGGGTCTTGCAATGAAAAATACATTTAACTTAATAATACTGAACTATCTACTTTTCACAAATGAGCAATCCATTAACACATAACCTCCATTAACATTAATCAGCCAGGTTACATAAATCCGCCACTTTGAAAAATAGTGGGTTTGAGATATCTTTAGTGCAGCACCCCCCAGGTATACACAGTTTAGATATACAGGAGTATCTTTTCTCGGTGGCGTAATTATGTACCCTAGTGGAATTAAGTTAGTAGACTTTAATACAAATTCAATCTAACAGTAACATACTACTGTCAAGTACCTGTTTGGTTTCTAACTTACTACAAGTACAATTATACTGTATTGCTTCTCTTAGTAAGAACATGTCAACATGGACTTTACACAAGAATCAAAGCAGTCATATAAAATGAAGTTAACATATAGTGGCTTATCATAAGCAACATTACTATGATGGTACATGTATAACATTGATAAAAATTATCAACCTAAACTTTACTTAACATGTAGCACTTATCCATGTAACAATCTTGAACAATATGGTAAGCCAGTTCCTAACCACAATTCAAGTTCCTATCCACCTTTCAAGACAGTTATACTAGTGCCAATCATATCAATGGTACACAGTACTTCATTTAGTAGTCTTCAACTGCTATCCAATCTGTTGTTGAGTTAACATACATGTAGAAGTAAAACAAAACTTGCATTGTCACTGTTGGGAATATGGAGTCACTGGACTCAAGAAGAGGTGATTTTCTTTGTGCCTTCTTAGTTACAATACAATAAATTTGGTCCCCCAAAGGTTACATGTTGTAAGCCTTGTATTCACTTATCTATGATGTAACCAAAACACATTTTGTAAGCAATTTAGCCCACTGCAGGCCTATAGGAGGAGAGTTGGCTGTCTGTGTCACTCCATATCTATGGGCACTAGACCAGACATTGGAATGATCATTGGACTTTTGGAGAGTGTTAAAATTTTGGTTTTCAGTGTTTTTCTAGTCAACACTGCATTTTTTGCTTTGCTTATTCTCGATTTTCGTTTAGTCAATCTTCATGGAAAATGCTTCAATCACTCCAAATGTAATTTTGTGCACTATCTTAACAACAATTTTGCCTGGTTCAACCCTAATAACTTTATATTTCCTTATTCTTATCTTCAAAGCTTTTTACGCTTCTCACGGCTGGTCCGTTTAACCACTCAGTGGTCCCTTACATATTTTTGTCACACCAAGCATGATTCTACAAAAATACCATAAACTTGTCTTGTTTGATATGGCACTAAACCTCACAAAATAGATGCACAACTCTTTTTTTCTTCATCATACATTGGCACTACATGGTCCCTAATTTCATGTTCATACAAAATAGAGTAAGTTACCGGTACACAAGTAACACTAGTAAGTGAGATGTCTTGCTACAGCTTAGTGTACATGTACATGTAAGGTACAACTTCATAATGCACCTTTCAGCATTCAATGGTCAAAACTTCAGTCATGGTTCTTTAGTTACTGTACTCACATCATTGTACTCCTGATTCCAAGCCTATAGTCGCAACATTCTTCATAACACCAATAGCAAAAAATAGATATACTGGAACTTTAACACTTTCCGCACCTTGAAAAATGTAACTTTAACGTTAAGGCACACCTAATCTGCACATGTCATATTGCTACGTTGATAACGACTTGAACACACAGCCAGCCTGGTTGATCATGAGAAATTTGATGGTTATGAATATCACTGTGTCAGTTCCAGGTTTCTACATATATGAAATGAAATTCACATTTCCAGTAACAACTGAGCTCTATGTAGTAAGACGTCTACTGCTAACCATCTTTGTTATCAATATCAAATAGTCCATATTATACAAATATCAGCATACTGTGAGAAAATGTTAGCTTGGTCATTAGATAACTGAAGACATGTCCACTCTAGAACGCACAGTATAAGAGGTGGCCCCAGTTCCTTGTCACTTTGGCCCCAAACGATCCAAAGGGGGTTCCAAAATTCAGCCTGAATTTGGGCTATGCAACGTTATTGCAACTTACCACGGTATTTCCCTGTGCAGGCAACATGCAAGCCTTTACACACTGAGAAGCACATTCATTCTAGTATCCATCCTCCAGGTCATTACAGTTGGCCAAGAGAAGTTTCTCTAGTGCTCCCCTCCATATTGCTAACATCCTTAGTTTAGAATCCTGGCTATTGGTGGCGTGGGAAAACTGACCACCACGACATCAATCGTTCTTGTCCTTGCCTTTGCCCCTCCAGAGGGGTATGGACACTGACGGTAGCCGGCTGGTCACCGAACTGACCCCAGAACTGACCACTCCATAGCCCGCTGATGGCGCCTGTAAAAAAAAAAAGCTTTCTTTAGGAAGGAAGGAAACAAATAGACTGCTTACTTAAGTCAACTATGAATGTGTAGCCTCCTTGACAGCCTTCAAGGAGCTCTGGCGTTTATTCTCAAAGGGTACAGAACAGACACGATCTTTGCGGCATAACTAAGCCATAAGAACCTGACCCATATGTTGAAAATCACGAATCAGCGCTCCCACCAAAGAATAAAACAAAGGCTACGAAGGAGGCTAATGAATGCGTCAGTGTGTCTGTTAGTTGGTCAATGGTGTGCGCATGCACACTTCTAGTATGTTGCAATTGTTAGTTCACAAAAGTTCAATACATACAGTTATAGCTATTGAGGTGTATTCAGCTTCAATGTAAGTAAGTCAGTCAAAATTCTACACTTAATCCAATTATTGGTACAATATATACTTAGTAGAATTGAACACAGCTTACAAGACCCCATAAGGAGACATGAAAACCATTATACATAGAAGAGTGTATGACAGGTAAACAACAACAGACTAGGGGGGATTCAAAACCTCAAACTTGGAGCAACGTTTGCTACCCATAGAGCAATGCATGCCCATATACTCTGTAATCAAGAAGTACACAAACTGTCTACGCTTGAAAGTTCAATCGTGTTGGTAGAAGTCATTCTGAATCAAAGTTTAACTGCAATTGCTAACACAAAAACTGTCCCTAAACAGAGATGGGGGGCGCCATAGACTTTCTGCAACATATGATCCACTGTTCATCGAGTCACGTGTTCTATCTGCATAACGTGACGTCACAGAAGCAGTGGATTGCTCATTCCTTGACAAAGACTGGAGCTGATCAGGCGAAAATTTAGGTAAGTCCAATTTTTGTGTTGGCAATTGCAGTTCAACTAAGATTCAGAACAAACTTTCTAGTTCCCATGTTTGGTTTACCTTTGTGACGACGCTGTAGCTGGTGCCTGCGACCCACTTGATTCCGCTGAAGCCCATCCCGAGTGCCCCTGTTGCCGTGTTGTACACTCCAGACCCCACTTTCCGCACGATTCCGGGCTGTTCACCGGGCTTTTCTACAGGAACATAGATACACCATCATGAAATGAAATACTGTAAATGCAGAAATGTTCGCGGTGGTTTTATGTTCACAGCTTTCGCGGTGAACTCTTCACAGCAAACTTAAAACCACCGCGAAAGGTGTTTCCATTATGTAACTGTACTACTGTAGTGCTACTAATACTATTGTGTCAAATGCAAACTACCTGCAAACATTTCTGCATCTACAGTATGGTGTACTGTATTAGATTTGTGTGGCTGTCAGAGTTCATACAAATTACATGTACCATGCACATATTTAGCAAAAGGTGCACTGAAGTCCAGTGGGTTTTATTTTCCAATAGATAATAATTTTTGAAAGGAAAAAAATGCACTACTTCACAGTATACGATCAAGGAGGTTTTAAGTACCCACTAGTTCCGCTTTCTTCAAAAAGCATTCTGTATTCTACTTAACTTCAATTGTGCAGATTTATTCAACTGAATGTGTGCCAAAATTAGATAAACTTGCAAATTTTTCAGCTATTCCACTGGACTACTAGTACTTTTAGACGACCGGTGATGATGATGCACAGACGACCGCGGATCATGATGATGACAACTAGCACTACACATCTACTGCGTGCTGTTATTGAAGGAACATGTATATCATAATAATACCTTCTTTTGGAGGCTGTCCATCTCCAGCTGGTTCTTTCACGCTCTCCACCGTTCTTGTTGCGTCGTCTTCTTCCTCAAACATGAACTCCTCTGTCTGTCAGGAGAGAAATGATACTTCAGCCAACACTAAACTCCTCCAAAATGTAATCTCCAAGTAACCATGGTTAGCAAGTGAATTTTTTGAGCCAGCGGTCACTACAGAGGCTGGTACTCAGGCTAATCTCCAAGCAGATTTACCGGCATATTTCAAACAACATCCTATTTCAAACAGCATCCAATTCCAAAGGCAAAAAAAAAAATTCCAAAAAGTCAGTTGGATCTTGTAAAACAGCTTGGAGATTATTAGAATTTCACAGCCTGGAATCTAATCTTGTTAGCTTGAGTACGCTAATCTCCAAGAAGAGGTTGGGCTCTGGTTGGTTTTTGACATGTTTTTTTAGGCGTTTTTGTCGTGCTTTCTAAACACCTAAAAACATGTCAAAAACCAGCCAGACCCATTCCTCTGCTTGGAGAGTAGAGTCTGCTTCAATGGTCCCATGCCAGGGAAGCGACCATTGGAAGCGGACTACAGCTAACACAACTTCATGCTTTGGTGTAACAAGTGCTAATGACAAGCTCATTAGGCTGATTAGCTTTCTAGTGGGAGGTCAATAAAAGATTAGCGCCAAAAATAAACCCTGGGTGTGGAAGACACAGGTCTGAAAGACTTTAACATTTCAGTGTACATGTATTTACATATGTGTTAACACTGTTACATCTCTTATCGTCTTTCTAAACAGTTGTGGTCTGGCTGTAAATATTGTATAAACAACAACTAGGGACTTCCCCTGAACAGGAAGAATGATTGGCCAAGATAAAAAATAAGGAGGTTAAAAACTGTTTCACACAAAAATGAGGGGACAGAAAACAATAATTACAATTTTGCACAGCTTTTTTGTCCAGTGGAAACAAAGTGGACAAAAAATGAAGGACATTGGAAAATAAACATGCATGTCCACAATTGACATGTAAACCATTTGTAAAGCCTTTTCACACAAATTATGCACCTTTATAATCTATGCAACCCCATTTTCGATTTGACCCCTTGTTGGTTGGGGGGGGGGGGGGCAATCCACAGTTCATTTACAAAAGATGATGCAATCTAAACTAAAACATGTCACATGTCAGTGCACACAAAACTCGTCTTGATGAAATTCAATTTTACACGACGATGACATTTTGAGGTCAAACCCAAAACCTTACCTTGACTTTGGTCGGTGATCCCTTCCCCCTCATCACAAGATGGTCCTCCATACCGCCTTCTGCCCTCATACCTTGGTGTCCAGAGAGTCAAGGAAGCTGCAATTTGTGCTGGGACCAGCAAACGTGGAGCTTCAAACGACAAGAGTTGTGTAGAAACCACAAAATGAAGACCAAAGTTGATACAGAGACGACCACAGTGAAGAGAATCGATGATGGCGCAAATATCACAACAACAAACCTCTGCTTTGACAAACGACAAACTGGGCTTCAAAATACAAACTCTACACACTCAGGTACCCCAGGAAATACTCGGTGGGTCTTCGGTCCTCCTAAATATGTGGAAACAGCGAAAATTCTGCAACAGATGACCCAGAATTAATGGAGGAAAACCCGAGGTCTAGATCCGCTAGCCCTACCGACTCCAGGGCGCGCGACGTGGCGCAAACAAGCCAGCTGGATTTCATTAGAGCGAACCATTATATTAATAGGGGTGTTGTATCAAGTATCTTTTATTATAATTCTATACAAATGTATAACAAACCAAATTGTGCATATATCAGGCAATGATAATAGTATTTATAAAATATCAACCTATTATAGAGTACTGTATATAATGAAGAGAAAACCTACTTTGAGAGTATTCAAACAACGTCCCCGTTATTGTAAATAGACGGTCCCAGTGTTTCCCCACTTCAGACGCTGGGGTCCGTCTGCAGACTGGGTCAGGGTGACATTCTAGCCGTGACACGGGCACGCACGTATTGCATGTACTCCAGTACTTTTGCACGGCAAATCAAAACAACAACAAAGTACGGGAAACCTCAAGCAACGGTTAAGGTATCAGGTTATTACAAGTACTAAATGTGTAAAAGTTTTATGTCGCAGTCTGCTTTTGAAGTTAGAGGTAACCGTTAGATCACATGAGTATATGGATGATTATGTGGATGACATTCTCTGGGAACCACAAAACTGATGCGAGCGTGCGAATGAATAAATAAGAATTGCAGAAAAACAATTCACTTTCATTATGAAATCTACGCATGAAAGGAAGAATATCCAAGGATATCCGGCCGATATACCGGATAATAGATTCTTCATTTTTGTTCTTTCACAATTCTTTGATTTTGGAATTGACTTTGGCATTCTACGCCATTAGTTGTCCGTTTTCCGAAATATTTTTTTTCAATTTACAGCAAATATCTATCATATTGCAGCTGCTATGTATGATTTACAGTAGGGCCGAAAACTTTTGTTGTTGTTGTTGCATTACAAAAGGACGAACATTGATTATCAAATCAATAATTAGCCTAACTGTTCAAAAGAGGATAGGAAGGACCCATTATAATCGACATAGCGTACCTATTGAAATTGGTTGCATACTAATATATGATATAAAAAATATCAACAGAATTCAGCCTCTCATGCTCCTCATCGGCTATGATAGAAGGTTTCTCACTCACTCACTCACAGTCACCCACCATCCGAATCCTTAATCAATTCATCTATATACCGAGCTGCAGTATCATATGGCTTTATTTCATACACAATACAGTATATGGAACCTGCAAGGTATACTTACGAAAATCATAGTTATTGCAAGCCGACAAACTAACATAAAATGCATATCATGAGAGTGCTGCTGATAGAGACGATTTGCATGGGCGAATTTGTTTGTGTTTATGATAACACACCTTTGAATTCATGTAGTCTGCGTCACGTCAAAATGGTTCGTTGAGTACGAACAGTCAATCTACAAATGCAACAAGACACACATGATTGATGATTTATCGCTGGTGGTACAAGCAAGCCTGAAGACAAAGGGGCCACATCTATGGCTATTGGTGCATGTATTTAGTAGCAGTGAAGTTGAGAATTTCGTTAAAAGGGATTCTGATAATACATTTTCTCGCACTTCACCTGCATAACCGGCCGCTATTCGCATATTTTGGCACTCAGGCAACGTCGGCATTTTAAGCCGGCCTTCACACGTGTGATTTAACAGTAGGTACCCAGTAGATATATAGCTAGGTAATCGCATTGTTCATATGCATTCGTGAGTTGCTTATGAAAAAATCCGTTATTTATCAATGTTTAGGGCTGTTTCCAAGGGAGCCCTTTCATAACGGTATTTGCCAATTGCAAGCATTAGTTATAACATGCTTTTTTTCCAACTGATTATAAGACTATATATAGCTTGGAGCAGGTTCGGTATGGACCTTAACCAGAAATGGTATGATTATCTATCGTTAGGACATGCATGGTGTGAGGTGTTATTTAGCCTTTACCAGGACGTGGCAAACTGTATCTATCGGCTGGCCAGCTCCTATAGTATGTTATCTGTCTATTTGGCCGACTGAGTTTCTACTCTTTCCAGCCACGTCTGGAGCCTGGTAGAGGCTAGGTGTTATTCACTGGGCTTATGATACACTATTGCTGATAACTTCTTTTTGTACTGGGTCATTTGTGCAGCCAGCCAGTAACATAACCTTTGGGCCTAATGGTTCGTGGCTTTGCACAACTGCGACCCGGTACAAAAAGAAGTCATCAGCAAAAGTGTATCATAAGCCCCCCAAAGGCCCAGAGAGCCTGCTGTGGAGGCTACAGTGACCGGCCGGTCCTAAGCCCAGAGCAGTAGTCCCATCACGGCACAGACCACCAGGAGCAGGGGGTGGATGGACGCACAGGCGCAGGAGGAGTCTCGGAACGGGTTACCTGTGGGGCGACACAGATACAGTAGAACATTATAACTGTAAATCTGGAAATGATCACGGTGGTTTCATTTCCGCGATTTTTGGTTCACCGAGAGATCATGACACCACGAAAATGTTTCCGAGTATTGCTACTTTACTACAGAATTGTCAACTTGAAATAACGCTTAACCTCCTTGCGGGCTTCTGAAATTCAGTCCCGCGAAAATAAACGAATTTAGTATTCGTAACTTGACGAATACTAAACTAAGAGAGGCTTCTTTGTGGACCCCATGACCGGGACAAAGGGGTATCAGCAAATTGAAATTTCCATAGACCCTCAAAACATATCATCAAAGCCAAAGGCAAGTAGCACAGTCGGCTCCTGGCTCCCGCGGCCGGGATCGAACCCAGGCCCGCCAGCGCACAGACCGCACGCACTACCCGCCTAGGCTAAAAGGTAAGTGGCGCTTGAACAAAACTGTTACAATATGATTGCATGCCATACTGATGTTAACATTGTCGTTACATACATTGTCTCGATGCATATGGTTGAGGATGTCTGGTAAAGAGATTTACTTCGAGAAGAAAGAAATGTTGTCAATATACAGCGTGAAACTAAATCTCTTTTATACATCATCATCATCATCATCATCATCATCATCACATACATTTGTGAAGTACATATAAACGGTACGTACTACAGAGTCCTCCCATTGAACAGTTGTCTCCCTGTCTGCATTCTGCACAGCGTTCTCCCAGCATGTACGGCTTCCGACCGACAAAGTTGCCTCTGGAGCATGAAAGAAGAGACACATGCTATGTACATAAAAAAATCTTAAGAAGGGGAAGGTCAAGCAAAAGGAGAAAAAAAGCAGTGGCGGTCACTGAGAAATTGCTGGCCTCCCAAGCGATATTGACGCGGATAGTAGATACAGACAGATGACCAGTGTGAAATAGGTGAACCCTAGCTCAAATGGTTCCGTAGTTACAGATGACCAACGTGAAATCTGGATGGATCCTATAACTAGGTCACGGACCTGGGTCCGCAGCGTGAAATGGATGAACTCTGAGCTAGCTCCTACCTGGGTCCGTAGTTATAGATGACCAGATAGAGTATGATAACCCTATCTCATGGGTCCGTAGTTACAGATGACCCGTGTGTGATAACCCCATCTCACCTGGGTCGGTAGTTACAGACGACCAGTGTGTGATAACCCTAGCCCACCTGGGTCCGTAGTTACAGACGACGAGTGTGTGATAACCCTAGCTCACCTGGGTCCGTAGTTACAGACGACGAGTGTGTGATAACCCTAGCTCACCTGGGTCCGTAGTTACAGATGACCAGTGTGTGATAACCCTATCTCACCTGGGTCCGTAGTTACAGACGACGAGTGTGTGATAACCCTAGCTCACCTGGGTCCGTAGTTACAGACGACCAGTGTGTGATAACCCTAGCCCACCTGGGTCCGTAGTTACAGGTGACCAGTGTGTGATAACCCTAGCTCACCTGGGTCCGTAGTTACAGATGACCAGTGTGTGATAACCCTAGCTCACCTGGGTCCGTAGTTACAGATGACCAGTGTGTGATAACCCTATCTCACCTGGGTCCGTAGTTACAGACGACCAGTGTGTGATAACCCTAGCTCACCTGGGTCCGTAGTTACAGACGACGAGTGTGTGATAACCCTAGCTCACCTGGGTCCGTAGTTACAGATGACCAGTGTGTGATAACCCTATCTCACCTGGGTCCGTAGTTACAGACGACGAGTGTGTGATAACCCTAGCTCACCTGGGTCCGTAGTTACAGACGACCAGTGTGTGATAACCCTAGCCCACCTGGGTCCGTAGTTACAGGTGACCAGTGTGTGATAACCCTAGCTCACCTGGGTCCGTAGTTACAGATGACCAGTGTGTGATAACCCTAGCTCACCTGGGTCCGTAGTTACAGACGACGAGTATGGCGTCAGTCATCCCCGTGCCGTCCACACTGTCGCACTCCGTGGCGCCACAGCCCACCTTATAGCTGTCCGCCCACACCACCTGTTTCACAACAATATGAAGTATATAGATTACATTTCAATCGAAGAAAAAATACATGCAAATAGCAATTTGTCTGATTTCAGTGAAATGCAAACATTACATGCCATGTAATCGGTACATTTTTTTTCCTGATTCGTCCATTTGGTTTGAGACTTCGCTTGGGAATTCGAAATGGGGTGCATGGTATCATGAGTGCTAACAGCGTGCAGCTGCATGCAGAATAAAACGTCAAGGCAAACCATTCAAGACCTAGCTACCCAGACACTAAATGTCATCACAGACGGGTTCTTAAATTATGCTGACAAATATCCGGGAACACACTAACCAATATTTACATTTTTCATGGCTGAGGTAAAAATATTTTACTGGGAATAAAGACATCACTGTAACTTCCCTACAGCCATTAATACTCTCCAAGCAGAGGAGGGGTTCCGGCTGTTTTTTGACGTGTTTTAATGCGTTTTTGTCGGGCTTTCTACTTTCTCGTGGGGTTTATAGAAACAAAAAAATACATGACAAAGTGGAAAGCCCGACAAAAACGCATGAAACACGTCAAAACCCCTCCTGCTTGGAGAGCAAGCCATTAATACATTATTGATTGTATTCATATCTTTATCTTTTTCTGTTCGTATTCATGATGACATAGTGTCAGTCTTTGTTCCATCCGGACTATGATGAGGGCCCGGCGGACCGAAGCCAGCTTAAGCCTCTGTCACACTTGTGCGTATATACAAGTCCGCATGGGTTGCGTATTAACATTTTTTTGGTTTAGGTTAGGTTTGCAGCCGAATAAGTGATTTCTTAGGTTCGATCACTAGGGTGCACAACGGTGGGTCAAAGTAAAAAAACAACCTTTTCCCCGAAAACCTTACTTAAACCAAAAAATGTTAATGCGCAACTCACGCCCACATGAATATACGCACAAGTGTGACAGGGCCCTTACCTGTGTGTAATGTCCGCACGCTTTCCCCTCCTTGCACGTGTCGTTGTAGATGTCGTAGTCGGCCACCTCGTCTGCCCAGCGCCCCACGGCGTCGAACCAGTTCAGCTCGGGTGCCGTGGTCATGTAGATGTTCTCCCCCACCGTGGTGAACCCCGGCCCGATATAGTCCAGGTCGGGGTTGTGTCCTCCCTTGCACTGCTCCGCGAACTCCTGAGCCTTCTCCGCAAGGCCCTCGTCCCACGACTCAAGTAAGTGAAATTTATGATATAGTTAGGAATGCTTGGAAGTTTGGAACAACTAGGATCGTAGGGCAAAGTAATTTACTGATCCTGACTGGCCATCAAAATATTAGCGGTTGAGAGTGGCTGGATGTCCGTCAAATATCTGAATTCTGATGTTTTTGTGTTGCATTTTTACGTTTTGACGGAGGTGGGTACGGACACGGAATCGGTTTATCATATGGCAATGTTGGTGAGATGTGTTAACGCGTCATGTCATTTTTCTTCTATCTACCTGCAATTAGTTTTATCAACTTTAAATCTTCTTATACAAAGTACGTGTCAGACTTAAAGTCTCGACGCAAAGCCGTACGGTGTTTTTTAGCCCTCCTACGTCCCCACAAAATGCCCTGAGCTGATAAGACGTCGGGCACTAGTATACTCCGCCGATAACAATGACAACAGACACTCAAGTACTCGAGAGATCAGTTGCTCTTCATGATCGACTCGTTGTTGACTCTCGATAAAGCCTCGGCATCAATGACTGCGTACCGCCCGGCCTTTAGCTATAGCGTAATGCCATCATGGGGTGTGGCATCAGGAAGTCGGCTCTTAAGGTTGTTGTCGAAAAAACCCAGCACATCTATGATCTATATATCCGGTAGAACTACTCGGTGTTGAGATTTCTGCGTGCCCGTTGCATCGCCAATTGACTGGTGGCATACATTGCAGAGGGAACGTTTTCGAACCGTCTGTATGCGTGAACAAGCTTAGAGACACAATTTCAAATTGTAAGAAGCAGAGCGGCATATTTTGTCTCCAATCTTAAATACTACCTATAACCAAACGGACGAGGAAGGCGCCAAAAAAGAAAAGCTGGCCCTAAAAAATGTGCTTGGAGATTCACGTGTATCTTCCGTAAATCTTTATTTCAGATAAACAAAATACTGATGCAGCTACTTAAACTTTTAACCCGGATTAAGCTGGAGGTATAAATGAGATTGAAGTAAATGATTGTGGATTAGGGTAAGTCCCCGATCTTACCATGTATTTCATGTTGCTAGCAGACGGCGCGACACCGGCCCGCACCTGGTTGTGAAGATGGACGACTTCGTGATAGTCAATGTCATCAACGTCGCGTCTTGACCTTAAACGACCTTGTCCCAGAGCCGAGGACGCAACCAAATCGACATCTTCCACCTTCAGATCACAGGACGACGTCTCCTTGGTGCATGTTGTAGGACGTAAGATGAACAGTGTCGCAAAACAGACCCAAAGTAGCACAGAAAACATAGTGAAAGCGCTTTTTGTGTCCACCCTTACTGGTGACAACAAATGTTACACTGAATTTTGCTGCCGTTTTTGTCTTATAAGTAGGGCAGAGCGGAGCTAAAATTCTGTTACCTGGAAACGGTTATGTTTTATATAATAGCACTTAGCACACTTGAGAAACCTCTCATGATATGATCCTGTTTTGAATGAAATGTTAAGAGAGGCTTTGGTACTCAAACTTCCCAAGTAGCATTGAATGTGCGTGGTACGTGGAGATATTTTATATGAAACTTGCCCACAAAATCATGGTGAACGAAATAGATGGGAGCTTTCAATCTATCACAAACCTGTCAATATCTTCTTCATCTTTTTTCTTCTTCACGAAATTAGAACAACCCCAAAAGTAAAGGAAACACTACCAAAGTGATCGATATGGTATTGTTACAAGCAAATCCTCAATTTTTTGTCCTACACATTGAACCTTGTTAGAAGTAACCCTCGATCATCGATGAGCTACAAGTTCCTGGTTCAAATTCCTGGAATAAAATGTCAAAGCTGTGGTTTGTTGTTTTGTAAACTCACATTGTCCGTGAATATAGACGTCATGGGTTAAGGATGGTTGTCAAGAGTGACATCCGGGAGTGTTTGAAGATGACGTGATCATTCTCCGGCGACCACTTTTGAAGTGATTGGTGAAAAATACGCTACTCGAAGTCATGACAATCTAAGTGCGATTCTACCTTAAAGGTTAAGGAGGCGGTTTCAAAATTAATCTCACTTTCTCCCTACTCCAACTACATCTCCAGGTTGGTCATACCACTTTCTTGTGTTCCGGCCGCCTCCATCAAGATGTGTAAGTAGACGTGGCAAAATAAGTTGTACTTTGTTTGCCTTAACAACGTGTATATACCCTTTACAACTAAAGCCCCCTTCACACTTGTGCACATATACAAGTCCGCATAAGTTGCGTTTTAACATGTTTTTGGTTTAGGTTAAGTTTGCAGCCGAAGAAGTCGTTTCTTTCGTTCGATAACCAGGCTGCACAACGATGGGTCAAAGTAGAAATCAACTTCTCTCCTGCAAACTTTACTTAAACCCTTAAGTTAATGCGCAACTCATACGTACTCGAATATATGCATGATGGGTGTGATAGGGCCCCAAAGATCAATGATATAGATTACGTTCAATATCTGACATCCTGGGCATTAAGGTGAGCTCTACGAATGACCTATAGTAATACAATACAATGCTTACTATTCTTTGGGAACATAAAGGGGGAAAATATGACATTGATACTTATTCAGTGCCAGTGTGACAGTCTTTATGTTATAGTCGCAGGAAGTGTCAGAGGGTATGAGAGTAATGGCAATAACTGCATTTTGTGGTGTGGGGCGGTTGTTGTTGTTATCAAATTTCCTTGTTGACACTTTAAAATAGGAGCTTTGATGACAACAACGACCCTCCCACACTAAAGCACTAATCTTTACACATTTGTATTTTTGAACGTGGGGCTTTACACACACACAACCTACAGTGTCTGAAAAGCATGTCAAAGATAAAGTACTTTTATCATTACGAAAACATTGTTTTTACACACATCTACATCCTGTAGTGTCTGAAAAGCAGGTCAAAAACTGCTTTTTTATGGTCATATGGAAAATATTGTTCAATTGTGACACCTGGACTGTAATACATAGTTCCATCTAATAAAATACAGCTTAAACAATAGTCTAAATATAACTATAAATACCCATAAATGCAACCATATTAGATATTTACGGTATCTATAACTTTTTTCTTGAATTTTTTCATACCTGGTATAGTTCTATTATTATGTCCAAAATTCAACTTATTTTTCTGTACAAGCAAAATTACATACTGATAACACACCAACCTAGGTCTAGGAAGGGGTACTTGATTTTGTTCAATGTGACTGCTCAATGGATATATTGTAATAAATCTAATCTCATTGACTGCACAGGTTCAGGTTCATTATCTATTTCATCTTGAAGACATCTGTGAAGCCCTTTAACAAAGAAAACATTTCAAATGGATTTGGGGACTTTAAAACACAAGATATGTGGATAGGTGAGCCCTAGCCTGGATTCCAGACCTATTATAGCTCCTGAGTCTCTCTCTGCAAATTTGCGGAGAGAGACTCGGGAGCTATAATAGGTCTGGATTCCAGGCTAGGTGAGCCCAAGGGGGGCAACATTCAGTAAACCTTGCAACTGAAGTTTGAAACATGATATCTGCTCTAACTAAAATAACCCATTTGGTTATACTAAAACAAAATGTATAACTGCAAGATATGGCAAATCCTCTTCAACAATAAGACTTATAATATTATATAAAATAAATAAATGGCTCAAAAGTGTTTGCTTCACAAAAATAAAATTCTAAAACAAAATATAAGTACATTAAATTTCCTTGACATTTCAGTGTCAAACGTAGTGGAACATCATGAGTAAAATATTACGTTACAGAATCACACTACTTAGTTTCCAGACTTTTAATCACACGACATTGTAAAATACTGCTTGTGACTTTGCGGGACACCATCTTGAAGGTGATATTTGAACTTCTCTAACTTATTCCACCATTCAATTATGATATGAATGAAAAAGGGGAAACTAAATTCTTGTTTGTTTGAGCAAACATGGAAGCTTTGAGAGAGAAGGCGTTACACGTATATCATATAAGCAACATCATCTTAATATATATATTTGTATATACAACATATTTGCTGCATAGGTTTTGCTTTAGAAGACTGCAAAGACTAAAATACATTATTGCAAATAACATCTCTATTTTGCAACAATTCTAGCAAATTTTGACATAGACATAGCATATATTTATTCTTAAAACATCTCCATAGATATACTCATGTGGCTTTTTCCTGAATTACTCCTCCTGACTTTGCCTTGTGGTCTTCTAGGAGACTCTAGCACAGTTAAAGCCCTGCTAGTCCGGATCGTTTGGAGGTCCTCCTCCGTCACAATAATCCCGCTTAACGAGAAACATGCTGCCACGCCGAGGAGCGCGGCGCACGTGATGTACGTGGTGACGGAATGGGTGATATGCACGATGTATCCCATCAGCGCGGAGAGCATGATCTGCGCGAGAAAGTAGCTACTATCCAGAGCCGCCATGTGCACGCCCACGCCCGAGGACCGGAGAGATTCCGTCAGGGGACTGTCGAAGGCAAAGAAAATCTGCAAGAGAAAAATTGGGCTATATCAGTCTACAATGTTGAAGTAAGATACATGTGAATACCAGAACCGGTAATGACCTTTTTTCAATAGTGAGTATATAAATGCCATTTTCATCCTGTCTTATATACATGTATTTGTACTTCAATCTGAAACTTAACCTTCTCCCTGCTGCCTAACTCTGTAACCTGGGGTGTCAAATGGCTACTTCAGTATGCTCAAGGTTAAAAGGGAAATCTTTCCTGTAAAAGTTCTTTCACATACATGCATCAGCATTCACTCTTCATAGACGAAAACAAGTCCTCTTGACCTCTAACCCCCCAAAACCGCTCATCCAATGTCTGATTATGTATGAATTGGATAGCAATATGCAGAGAAATTTAAGGCACTGACCCTTAGGCCTAAGCTGCATTTCTGTGTGTTGGCAGCATATTACTTGTAGGGAATTTCTTAATTTCCAATTCATTCATATATTGAAGCTCAAACCTCATTGTTTATATGAGTATCCTTAATCTACACAAAAGCTGTGTGAAGGAATGTGCTGGTATGACCTGGGTGTGGTATGAAAACTAAGGCATGCTGCTTTGACATTAGGTCACCAGAAGCTGGGAGTGAGCCAGCAACAGTTTTAGATTAATGGGGCACTTCAGGATGTTTTACTGTAATGACGTTTCTACTCTTAACCTTCTCTCTGCTGCCTAACTCTGTAGCAAATAGGGATTTGGGTTCCAAACAGCTACTTCAGAGTGCTAAAGATTAAAACATAATCTCATTGGAAACATGAGAATTTGTCCATGTCCCAGATTGTTACAGGCTTTTGTGAGGCTGTGTGAAAATGGAGATTTGGATTTTGCCCCAGGAGTTAGAAAACAAATGTTGAACAAGAGGGCTGGCAGCAGAAACAGACATGACCGCAGGAAATATTTGCTCTGTGAACATGCAGACTGTACCCTCCAGTGAAAGTGTACGTAGTTGAACAAGTTTAGAAAAGATTTGGCATAACGAAGAAAACTTACTAAGGCCACACCAATTTTATTTGTTGATTCTCTGATTTTTTTTTCAGAAAAAAATTGGAGCAACATGGCGACAAAAAAACAAAAATAAAATAAAAATAACTTTTTTTGCAAAGAGTGTGGGGTGAAGAGAGGGGCTTATATGACATAAACAACAACAGGTTTATTGATACTACTAGTATATTAGGTACACAAAACTGCTGCAGCAAAATTACACAAAGCCCAAGTCAACATAACAATAACCTACTTCTTGTTTTTCGTGATAGGCCCCGACCAGCGTGTACGGTAACGAGTTGGCAGCGGCGCTGGCGAAGCCTGTCAGCGCTGACATCATCACGACCATGACCGGCGTCCTCACGAACACGAGAAGAGTCATCGCTACCGTGAACAGCGCCATGGACAACTGCAGAGTTCTCCTCTCCCCGATTTGCTTCACCACGGTCTCTAGAAACATGGAGAAGACGGCCGCCATCACGCACTGGATGAGGAGACCGAAGCTTCCCATACGCACGCCCTCGTCGTACAGCTTCCTCTCGTCAGACCCTACTAGCGCGTGGGGGCGACCGTGGTAGACTTCCTCCCCGACAAAGTCTGAGAAGAACATCGTGTAACAGAACAGTGCAGCCCACATGAAGAAGTGTGCAACCTGGAGTCTCCTTAACACAAACGGTGCTTCTATAGAGTTTGTGAGCCCTTTAGGTATAAGTCTTGTGAAGGCAACGACTGATTGTAAGCAGGCCCTGGGTACAAAATCACATATTCTGCAGCGTCTGTGTGGTGTAAAGGTCACTTGACTGTCTCTTTCCCCAGAGACTTTTTCTTTTGCAACAAATACTGTGACGCCCAAGGAACCGGCAAAGAGAAGAAAGAGAAGTAAGAACACCGCTTGTTCTTGCCCCCCCACCCACAGAGCGAGCACGGAGTTCTCCCAGTCGATAGCGGTGAGTAGGTAGCCAACGCATCCGCCAAGGCTCACCATGAAGGTGTAGACCAGAAAGCTGCTCTCACTCATGTCGGTATTTCCGTAAATGTCTGCGAGCAAGGCTTCCATTGGCGTGAAACAGGCCTGTGTGCAACAATCCAGAAGAACCACTCCAAGAGTGATAATCGACATGGCGTATGGCTTCCCACCCAAGGAGTTCCCAATGAGTTCTCCATATGGTATAAAGACTAGACTGAGGCAAATCCCGGCCGATAAGATCAGAATGAACGGTCGTCTTCTTCCCAGGCTGCTCTGACATTGGTCCGACGTTGCTCCGATCGCGGGCACGAGGAATAGCGCGATGAACGGCCCGATGCCCAGGACCAGGCTCATCTGGCTGTCTTCCATACCGGACTTCAGCAACAGCGGTGGCACGAAGGTGAACCCCGCGGCGGCGCAGATTTCGATCCCGAACACGAGAGAGTTCAGGAGCAGGAGTCTCCATAGCGCTGATATGCTAACGTCCATGGCAACAGACATGCAGCAATTAAATTTCAGCTCCAAGTGATATCAAGGCGTCCGTGGTGCCAACATGGTAATCTCAGTGCGGCATGGTCCACTGCTTAATCTCATACAGTTACATTTAAGTTCATAATGTTGGTATGGCCCATGCAACAATACGACACTCCTCTGTCCTTGCTGCATTTGTGTACAGGACAGACATCTGGAACCCTGACCTCAAAACTTGCACTGCCATCTGCAAAAGTGTCTGCAAGAAAAAAAAAATGACGACATAAATACAGCGATTGATTGATTGATCTATCAGTATCATAATGAATTAATTCAAAGTCACACCACAGCAATACTGAAAATCTGTTAGCAAGTGCATTCCTCAAACCAAACACTGTAAATGCAGAAATGTTCACGGTTGTGAACTCTTTACCGTGAAATTAAAACCACCGCCATTCCACTGTGTGCCTGTAGCGCTACTATTATTTCAAACTTGAAAACCACCGTGAACACTCCATTTTCTCCCTACCATGAAATCAAATCCCCGCATAATTAAAGACATTTCAACCTAATCATTATGCACACACTTGACACCACAAAACTGTGCCAAGGTTTTGATGTACACAAAATATTACAGCCACAGGATGGCAGATACGCCCTGAAAAGTAAAAGGTTCTAACAAAGGAATCTTCTTCACAATTCACCGGTGCTTTTGTCACGAGATCACCTTGCTATGCAACCAGCTGTCACCAAGTGTCATCAATGTTTGATACACATCATTGGAAAGCATAATAATCATACCGCTGATTCCTATAACCAAGGAGATTTATATCATTGATATCATTGATTAAACCTCAATGCCATAACCTCCTTGGTATAGCTGAAGTTTGATGTCATGAGACCGTTTAGGATGTGTTGTTTTGGGTTGCCTTTAATGTTTTGTTTCATTCATGCACCTACAAGTAATGATAAGGTTTAAACCAACATTACCTTTTTAGACAAGCACTTGTTGTATTACTGTAATAAATGCCCTTGGTCTTTCCTCCCCTAACTGATTACCTAAAATGAGACACTCACATCTGCTTGAAGAGTGTCCATTTCTATGACAATACAATGGGCATAGACAACATAGACAAGGACATGTAAATATTTAATGATAATCTTTATTGTGATACGTGGCATTCCTTCTGTTATCTATAAATCTGCGTTCCAACTACACGAAGCTTTCCACACGATGCATGTTGAGTAAAAATGTATTCACTTGTCTATCAAATGACAATTTCCATGGAAACGTGACAATTGTGCTTTCTTTCCAACTGATTTGGGGATTTAAAACTTAGTGATGTCATTCAATGGTTACACGTGTGCTCTCCTATGGTAAGATCAATCATAATTTGCCTGGGGAGAAATTTACTACATGGCTTGAAGAGTTACATTCCAAAGAAAACCCTACGTAATGCATGGTTACATTGTATATACTAAACTACTTGTGTAATATGCAACGTTTTACAACAAACGCAGTAAAACGGGAAGAATGTATGTAACGTTATACACTACTAACATCTGTAACGTTACATATTGGAAATAGAGAGTTATGATATCAAACTCCGGGTCTCTAAGATGATAACTAATGATTAATATATTGAATACATGGGAGAAAATCCGATATACAATTATTACAATACTTGCTTTGTCCCCTAGTTTCGTGTCCGCCCGGTTAAAGCAGATGTCGTTACGTCCTGCCACGACTACAGGTAAAGTAAAACCTCACCTGGTCGGTGTCAACAAAGGGTTAACGGTGTGTAGCAGCAAAAAAGTAGCCAACACTGAAAACATACCTTCCGGGCGTCCAAATTCCTCAACCTTTTTTCTTCGTGTTCTTGGAGATTTCGTGAAGACACTTCATGTTTTTAGAGATCTAGAAAGTGAGAGTTTCTGTAGATCCAGCCGAGGAGATCCGGTACGATCATGTCCCTCCCCGCCCCGGGCAAGAGAGACCAAGCATGTCTATGAAGGTCAAAGGTGAGACCTGACGTCTCGTACCCAGAGCACCGCGGTGTCGTACGTGTTTGGCCTTGGAAACAACCCGGAGGGTTTTTTTTAAATACCGGAACGCACTCTACAAAAGAGACGCCAAATACAAAATAGTAAATGTAGTGAAAGAGCTATTAAATAAAAGGGATGATTTGATTTAAAGGCAACCCAAGCAATATCAGGGTCCGAAAAATCGGATTTTGAAAGTCAATTTATTTAGTCATTTCCGTACATGATTAGTTCAAACAAATTACTATCACAATGTATAGCAACGTCCATGAGGCACAAATACTACGTTGTTGTGATGTGAGAATTCACTGAAAATCGTGGCCAGAGTTTTTTTAGGGTCACGAAACTAAGGGTATCATTATACGGCACGATTTTTTTGCGCAGTTTTAAAATCCTAAAAGTATGAAGTTATTACGATGTGCTTAACATATGTAAATGTCACTACCACAAAGATCTATGAATTTTTTTGTTTCCATTTTTTTGCCCTAATATTGCTTTGGTTGCCTTTACTAACAACTTTGACAGAAGCAATTGCGATGCTATATTGTTCGGGCTCTAGATCTATTGTTTTAAAAATACCATTCACTACAGAGTACAGACTGCTCTGGGTATTGCCTCCGGGTAATGCTAGGGTCATATTTCCGATCCGGGGCCCGGCCGCCGGCCGGGCAGTCCTTGGGAACGAAAAGTATTATATAAAAGACAACAGAAACACAAAACGTACACAAAATTATTTAAGAGCATAGCTTGTGCAAATCTATTGACACACACTTTGATTGTTCGTTTCCGCAAACAGCCCGGCCTGGCCCCGGTTAGGAAATGTGACCCTAGCATAAAGTTAAGCCTGGTGTGCGTTTGTAATACTAGTAGCCAAACCAGCCGCATTACTAACATGTAGCGTCTTTTAGATAATCAATGCCATTGCAACATTGTTTTTGATTATCGTACCGTTCCTATCTGAACAGCTACTGAGACTAGCTGTGAATTAACAAAAAGTACAAAAGTACAAAAAGTACAAAACTTATTATTTTCTTTCATTCAATCAAGGAGGTTTAAACCTTGTTCCAATCCAATTATTCTATGACTCAATGCAAGTTTGTCTTTTGAACTTGTTATGTGGGAAATGTCGGATATCGCGTCTTATAGTGCCGCAACTACTGTATAGCTATACAACTGTAGTGGACTTTACTACCGTGACTACATGTAACGTTACAAGCAGAGCTGCGGGTCGAATATAACTGTAGGACTTCTTTTCAATCACACTGACGAAAGAAAGTGTTTGACCGTTTAAAAGACTTATCCAATCAACTTTTGTATAATTCAACACTACAATAGGCGCATTGAAATATTGTTAGTGCTAGCATCCCCAACCTGAGATTGAGGATAGAAAATCCGATCGGATGCCAGAGAATGGGTGATAGCCGAGATTAGATGATAGAGATAGTGTAGAATCAAGCTGCTCGTCACTCGTTGAGCTTTTTCTCATCTCAAAACGAGTGATCCCTGTCCTTGGTGATGATTCCTACTAGTATACCGAAAGTGGGCATTTCTTTACCGAGACATCACACAAAAGCTTCCCCGTCTAATCAGTGGAGTATAGGAGATTAGGAGTGGTCAGTAATGTAGACTGTGCAACCAAGATAACGCGGATCCAGGCTGATCACAGTATTGTCGACATGTCATAGAGTGGCAAAGCAGTGACTCCTCCGATTTGCTCCCGGGCCCGGGCACCGTGAGTAGTTACTACTCTCCAAGTGGTTCCGGCTGGTTTCTGACGTGTTTTTAGCTGTTTTTTTTCGGGCTTTCTACTTTGTTATGTTTTTTTGTCTGGGTTATAGAGACAAAAAACACATGACAAAGTAGAAAACCCGACAAAAACGCCTAAAAACACGTCAAAAACCAGCCGGAACCCCTCCTCTGCTTGGAAAGTAGTTATTGGCAAGTAGTGTTTCTTTTAGCTCGATAAATCCTAGCTGAGATTTCTTTTGTGACCATGACTCTGAAGTTGTGTTGTAGAAATAGATACAAGATGTAGTAGTGGTAGAGATGGGTTTCTTGATAGAGCATGGAACAAATCGGCACTGCAGTAAATGAAACTGAATTGCGACGAATTTTACAATCAACGTACATACGGCGGTAAAACCAACACAATAAAGAATACTCAGTTACAAATAACGTTCAATAGTGTCGACGTATTCCACGAGACAGCACAAGTTAAAGCATCAAATGATTCCACTGACTGAGGGACGTTGAGTTGGCCAAATCATCCATTTAGATATTGCTCTCCGGGAATCTCTTTTGCGCATTACTTTGTTAACAACGCGTGGCTACATGTAGTTTCTCCCAGACTTGACCGGTACCACCCCCTCAGAGGCGCACAAAAAAAGTCAGAAAAAGACGTACAGAAAAGCCGAAATCTGACCTCTACTTTGAGAACACCGTTGATTGCCCTTTGAATTTTATGATGGCTTTGATATTTGGTATAAGGGGCACGTTAACGTTTTGATATTATAAATACCCGGCCATTCTACTATTGACATTTTGCAATCAAAGGTAACATACTCAGATCGTACCTTTCTTGTACCTAAGACCTTAATTGTAACATTGTTATTACTGCAGTGTCAATATGGTGATAGACAATATCTGTGACTCGGAGGAAGAAGTATTTTATTGCTGAAATACAAGATCTAGTCTTGTGAAATTTCAGCTTTGCTGCTAGTTCAACTTCGGAAAAGATCGACAATTTCCGTAATCACGTGACTACGGTCGGCTTGCTCTTTAAAAAAGGGCGGCGCGTCTGGAAAAAAAATGGCGGACGACCCGTTGGAAAGTAAGTACCGTCCTTCTATTTTCCCAAACTTTCGCCAGTTTTAGACAGTATACACAAATATTGAGCCATCCAATAACTTCTATTGCATCTCATGAAGTGTAGGAAATTGTAAATAATGCTGACGATATCGCCATAATGTAGGATTGGAGGTGTTTGTGGAAAGGGTCACAACGAAAAAAAAATATACTGGAGTCACACTCACCCAAATTAGTTTTGGATCTGACGAGTGCGTCGTACTAAGGTTAAAAACATCCGGTTCCTTACGTCTTTAAGACCTCCTTTACAACATCTTAAGAAAGACAAACACAAATAGAAGCTCACTTTGTAAGGGGAAGCTACCATGGGTTGTTTATTTTGTCGCGGGTGTTGCAAATATGCTCAAAATAATTTGATACCCAGGACAGATATATGCCCCCCTCCCCCTCCAAAAACATTTTCCAGTGCAACGAACCGGTAAATATACATGACGCAAGGACTCTGGACAAATAATAATGCAAGTAATTTGTGTTTGGTTTGGTTTGGTTTCGTTGTGTTTTGTGTACTAAAAATTCCACTGCAGTTTGAGATGGGAAAAGTTTATAACATCATGTAGAAGATGGTTGTGGTTTTGCCCCTGGTGACCTCTGAACTCTTTACATAACAGATTGCCACACTGAGATCAAACTTGTGAACGTAGAAATGTTTATACAAGTTGAGTTGTATATGCCAAGACTCAGAGTTAAAGAAACAGATTTTAACTGTTCGAAGTGTACTTGCTTTGTAAGACTATCATTATCAATCCCAGTTTCCTAAATTGTAAGAAATCCTATTTTACTTATTTTTAGCTCAATGTGGTAACGTAATTGCTTACTGACCTAAACCTTACTGACCTAAACCTTACTGTTAAACGTTTTATAACACAATCTCCTTTTTCTGCAGTCGATCTGGATGCCTCAGCTGAAGCCCTTGTCAGCCTCAAAGGTTAACATCTTGTTACTTGTTTATTAAATTTTCCAAGACTACAGATAGCGCTTTTATTCTATATATCATATTAAATTCAACGTACAGTCAAACCTGCCTAGGCGACCACCTTTTCAACGCGACCACCTGGCCATGGCGACCGCTTTTTCTCGGTCCCGAAAATTTTCCCCATAGGCACAAGCATTAAGCTGCCTGCCCAAGGCGACCACCCGTCCAACGCGACCGCGACCGCCACGAATTGGGACCGCAAAGAGCACAATCCCTGCCCATGGCGGCCGCCTCATTTCCAAGCGTGTGGTGACATCGGATCATTTTGCTGTCGGATTTCGCGGAAATGATTTTAAGACCTTGACGGACAAAAATATATGGACTAGCATCGATTCCTCCATTGAGTGATTTAATAAAACTTTCCCACTATAAACATTGTAAATACAAATGTTTGTGAATACTCTAATATCGATGTTGGTGTGCCCATCGTAATCTTATAGTTTACCGCAAGCTCGGTTCGGTTTAAACTCAATTTTCAAAACGATTACGTACGTAGTGCATGGCGTCAAAAAGTCAGATCTCACAGAAATTACTAGCCATTTCTTGTATTTTCAACAAAGATGTGTCTGTATCTTACTAAATTCCGCCGAAAAATGAATTTGCGGCGGGAAAAGCATCGGACGAAACATGTTGTTTCTTGGTCCCGACGCCATCTTGGTTTTGGCACGGCCCAGATTGGCGTACCGCTGACCTTTGTAAAACACGACGCTTCTGTGTATGAACATTTCGTTATTGATGAAAATTAATATTCTTATTTTCTTTTTATTTCCATGAATCTCACAAACCTTTATGTACTTTATTGGACGCTTTGCGTTCTGTTGTGCACTGACTTACCTTTCGATGCGGTCGCACAGAGCTTGGTGGTGTGGCGCGGCGCGACGAAATCACACCGTTCCGTGTTCATCTTCAGTTGTCAGATCAAAAACCTTTTGCCCCTTTTATCCAGCGGTCGGCGCCCAAAAAAGGCTGGGGTCAGCAGGTGTTTTCAAGGGATTTATCGAAGGCCTTAAAACTTCGATTGAATGTGCGGGAGGGCACTGCGAGATCATCGTGGCAAACATTGTTTTGTTGTCAACATTATGACGAAAATTTGTAAACGATGTAACGTTAACTATATACAAACATTACAACGATAACGGAAAATATAATTTTTGTAGGATCTTTTTGTGTATGACAATTGAACCTGGTGGGGGTCATACTGTCTAAAATCACATAATTTTCCATCCATCTACGTAGTACACTGTATTTGAACACCTCAACCTGGAAACATGTTGTGAGTGGAATCCTCTTCATGGCGACCACCTGTCCATCGCGACCGTTTTTGCTCGGTCCCCTGGGTGGTCGCCTTGGGCAGGTTTGACTGTACATGTAACATCTGAACACAAAGTGTTTAATAACTGAGCGAAGTATAACTGTTTGCATGCTATGATGATTGTATTCTCGTTGTCTATCAGGGTTGCGTCTAAAAATTTGTATGATAAAAAGGATACTTTACTAAGGTTACAATGTTATAACTCTTTCTTTGTTGAAACATGGGCTTCCCTATGAATGTATGATCTTGAAAAGTATGTGTGTATCTCTCCTCCAGCAGGTGGTGGTAAGGTCAACAGTAATGGTACCCCAGCCACTCCCCCTCGAAGAGGAAATGTAAGAATCTCTACTTATGCCCTAAGTTGATTAATTATGGATTATGGTGGCCTTTTGAAGAGCTTTACGCCTTTAGCTGTAAGAAATGCATATTTATGTTACCCTGCTGTTTTAGTGTTTGGTATCTAGGAGTAGAACTTCACTCATTTTCAATATTCAGTGATTAGATTTTGGCCCAATTTATACAGAGTTTTTTCAGATATCTAAAAATCCACCGACATCTGAGCCTTTAGATATCTGGACGCATTTATACACACCGACAGGAAGTACCGCAGGACTCACGCAGCGCGCTGATTGCAATTGCACTCGTGACCCTATTTAACCTTTTGCGCGCGTTTCAAAATGGCGGGAGAACCGCCTGTGTTTTTCGTCATGATGAATATGGTATTCTTTCTTTATCTGACTCGCGTGTGGCTAAACATGAGGCAGCAAGCAAGGGTTGAGCGTAAGAGGCGTTTGAGGTACCGGGAAAGACGACAGCGACCGGTCAGAATCAACGCTGCGTTCCTACTCGCTGCCCTTGTCGTGGCGGAGGGGGGAGGGCCGATCCACCGAACGATCTGGCATCACGAAAGAAGTCCGTCGTCCGTTTGGGAACAAATGGTCCTTGATGCTAAGAAGTTATCGCTTTATTGCCCGCCAAATATGCAAACTAGCGTGAACCCCGACCTCCAGATGTCTACTACGCGACACATTCTGTTTAGACGTCCGGCTGGAGCGGTCGGGGACTCCCGCTGAGTTGTCGGGCGAATGCTTCAGAGTGGTCGGCTGAAATTTTCCCGACATCTAAAAAAACCCTAATTAAGACCATAAAATTCCTGTTTAGACACAGAAAAAAGCTGTCGCCTGGCAGATATCTGCAGTCCAGATATCTAGACAAGCTGTGTGTACTGTAAATTGGCCCTTTGTCAGCAACTGATCATGATGTCAAGATGATGAATTTTAAAGAATAAATATGTGGATTGATATGTGCATTAGATGAAGACATAAAATTAATGTTTTGACGTGGAAAATGGAGCTAAAGCATGTATTTCTTACACTGATTTTCAATGGACAGAAAATTTCATGTGCTATGGACAAGTTTTGAAGTTTGTTTCAGAGTCAATTTATTCTAAAATTGCCAAAGGTTTAAATTCTTATTCTCTTTCATATATTCTATATCCAGCCCCCTCGAGTACGTAAAAGGAATCGGCTCATTTTCAACGATGACGAGGATACGTCGTTGTCCCCGATTCGCTCGCCAAGGAAAGTGACCAAAACCTCACACAACACGGTAAGGACTTTCATAAAATGCTTTCATCATTGTCATCATCATAAATCTCTGGAATATTACATACTGTGTAAATCCATTTGATATTGCGGTTGGTAATTTTAGCAGTGGGGGTGAAAGGAAGTAGTTCATGGTACTTAATTCTAATTTACATGTATTGAATAATTCCCTCCATGTCTTCATAAGATTGTTAAGAATTGTACTTCCTGCTTAGACTGAAGGGTCAGTTGTACTACTCTCCAAGCAGAGGAGTGGGTCCGGCAGGTTTTTGACGTGTTTTTAGGCGTTTTTGTCGGGCTTTCTACTTTGTCATGGTTTCTTTCTATCTTTAACCCACACCTCTGCCGGCACTGACCTCGGGGCGGGGCAAACCTATTTACTTCCATTGAAAAACGGTGGCAGTAACTCCTCCCCGAGAACCATTGGATTATCATTAGTGGTAACAATTTTACTGCGCCGGATTATCACACAGCCGGCAAGTGTAGCGGCAGTCACCGGGCCGCGCCGGTCCCCCGCTGACTGCCCTATTCATGCGACAGGCTGGTGTCCACGATCCCACGCCGGCATGATCATTGATAGCATCATAACGTAAATTTCCATTGGATACCTCACAAGAAAAATATAATGATGCATGAACAAGACATATGAAATAAATGTGTATTACGTATCAACTTGAACTGCATTACTAGTAATTATTATTATCATTATCTCAGGCATCGTTAAATGGATTACGAACGGGAACACGTACCTTGTTTACGTTACATGCGGTTACCGATGCCGCCGCTCGCTGTGTTCATATTTAGACGGGAACTTTTCAACAACAGTGACAGCGAAATTGGCGATGGAGTTCTACCAACAGAGACTTAAAAATTCCCAAATGACACCAGAGGATTGTAAAAATTTTTGTGTGATTCGTTCTTTGATGTTTTTTGGATGGTGTAAATGAAGTGCGGTCACGATAGGCAAGTCATTTGCTGACGGACATCGCAGCGACTTTCCAACATGGCGTCCTGATTATTTTGTATATATTTGTGGGTAGTAGTTTAGAGACTTTTTGAGATTATACGATATCCTCACACAACAGCATTGCATTTCCGCAGTGGGGAGTAAAAATGAGAGAATCTATGGCTATTTCGGGCTGTACTTTGTCTTCTGGTACGACGGCCCAAATGGTCTGGATCGTAGTTGAGTATCGCGGTGACCTTGTAAACCCCAGATGTCTTTGGCTGCACGTTGAGCTGTTATTTTCATACGAATAGTAATTGCAGTTAGCAAAAGGGTAGGGGAAGCGTAAGAACATGGCATGAAAATTAATGCCACGACCGATAGACCGAGGATTATGTCCTTGGTTAGACTGGGCCGGAAGTTCTGTTGCGCGTGGGGAGGGAATCCCGTGCCTGGTCGGGCACGCTTCGCACTTACTTGTGAAACGCTTGTAATGTGTTGAAGTGATTAGGTTTATTAGGCATTGAAGCTTCCGTCTGCTGGCAGAGGTGTGGGTTAAAGATAGAAAGAAACCATGACAAAGTAGAAAGCCCGACAAAAACGCCTAAAAACACGTCAAAAACCTGCCGGACCCACTCCTCTGCTTGGAGAGTACAGTTGTACATGTGTTGCTAAGAATAAGTAAGATAGTAAGAACACATATTGAAAAGTTTATACTGTTGATCAAACACCTCTCTATACAAATTTTTGACGGGCTTCTCCACTCTTCATTAATGTATAATACTGTATCAGGGCTGTTCAGTTGTTGATGTTTGTTGTTAAATCTGTCATGTTAAGCTTACAAAAATCTATTTTCATCAGATTCTTGTCTTGAAGTTCAGGTGTTTTGGACGGACGGGGTGAAATTTTTGTCCATCGGATCCTTACAAGCAAATTTCCGTCCTGGAGGGATGGGTCCCTGAGCACAGTCTTTTTAGCCTGGGTACCATCCTCCGTAGTAACCACTGGCTCAATCTTGTCGCTTGCTAACCATGATACCCAGGCTACAGCTTTGTACTGTGTACTCATAATATGTTTGTACATCCCTTACAGAGAAATTCGTCTCAGGCGTCCATGAGTGTGCCAGATAAGAAGGCTGCCCAGAGAATCGGCTCCAGACTGAAGAACCTGCTGAAGTTGCCCAAGGCTCACAAGTGGTGCATCTACGAGTGGTTCTACTCCAACTTGGACAAGTATGTTTTCCTGGTTTTGTGATTACAGTTGAACATTCACACAATCACCAAAGCATATATTATAAATGTGATATAAGCGGACTTTAATACTATAGGAAAGTGGCTTACTTTATCAAAATTACTAGTACATGTGGACACGAGAGTGTGGAGCAATGGGCAGGGGATAGTGTACATTTTCTTCCCTTCCACAGTGTGTAGTTAACTTAGAAAGAATTTTAAGTTATTCTAAGGCTTCTTGAGGGTGGTAAATTGATTTCAAACAGGCCACAGTTGAAGACTGCAGCCACATGGGACCTAGTAACATTCGTGGTCAATCTGAATTTTATGCTTGTCAGACATAAGGAGGGTGTTGTTAATCTGCCTTGTGTTCGTTCTGTGCAGGGCCCTGTTTGAGGGTGATAATGACTTCTGTGTGTGCCTGAGGGAGTCCTTCCCCCAGCTCAAGACCAGGAAACTCAGCAGGGTGGAATGGTCCAAGATTAGAAGGCTGATGGGAAAACCAAGGAGGTATGTGTGGGTCCTGAGATGGAGTTCTAACATTCAGAAGACATTGTCAGAACATACATGTAAATACATTTCTAGATTTTGTGTTTGTACTGAACATTTAGATTTAGTCTCAACTTGCGGTTTCTCATTAATGGTAGCTGATTTCATAGTCAATGAGAAGTTTTGGAGATTTTGATGTTAACTTAAATCTCTCCATGAGTTGGTAAGAAAGGATAACATTATTCTCCAGAATGTCCCTTATCTTCCTTCAGTATATGTTGTAAATATGATTTTTTACTCTAACAATTGTGTAAGTTTTTGTTCTTATATTTAATTGTATTTAAAGTAGACAGACTCTGGGAAGAATAGTTTAAAATTTGTGAAAACTGAACACTAATGGAGATCTGAATAAAACAAACAAACACATTTCTTATCAACATGAAATGTATCATAAAGCATGTTCAAACGTAGGAAGGCTTATTCTCCGTGTTTCTACTTTAAATTTCCAACCAACAGGTGTTCATCGTCATTCTTTGCTGAGGAGCGTTCGGCCTTGGAAGCGAAGCGTCAGAAGATCCGCCTGCTCCAGCAGCGGAAGGTGACGGACATCAGCAACTTTAAGGACCTCCCGGACGAGATCCCGCTCCCCTTGGTCATCGGCACCAAGGTCACGGGTAAGTATCGCCAGGTCGTTTTAGGAAATGATGTGATCAATAACCTTTGTTATACTGTAAAAGCATAAATGTTAGCGGTGGACGCCGGTGGTTCCATGTTCACGGTTTTTGTGGTGAACTCTTTACTGCGAACTTAAAACAACTGTGAAAAGCCGTTCCGTCGTGTGACTGTAGCGCTACCATTGTATCAAACGCGAACTCATAACCATCGCAAACACTCCATTTTCTCCCTACCGTGAAATTAAATCCCTGTGAATATTTCTGCATTTACAGTATATTGATGAAGGTTAGACATCCAGGTAAACAACATTTAAAGATAATTCAATCTCTATAACTGGATAAGATTGAGAAGTTGCTTCTGAATGGCATTTGAGTGACATTCTAGTGACCTTATACTTGTTGAAAAATGATGAATTAGTTGTAGAGAATGAATTATCTTTATCTTTAATATCGTTATCTTTACTAGTAATATCTTTAAGTTAGCAAGGCGTGGTTGTAATAGATGCTTTGTTTTACTTCGCAACATAAGCTAAAGCTAGACCATGTAGAGAAACGGCATGCTGAAATACCGCCATTTGAACTGTTTTTAACGAAGTTGTTGTCGTGTACGCCATTTTGTAGCCCGTCTGCGAGGCCCTCACGATGGGCTGTTCACGGGTCAGATCGAGGCGGTGGACACAGCCAACACCTCCTACAGGGTGACGTTTGACAGACCCGGACTCGGCACACACACCATTCCTGACACAGAAGTCTTGGTGAGGAGGGACAGTACTCAACATTACTGCTTTTTTCTACTACGGAGACAGCGCATCTTGAAAGCTCCCCATAGTAGCAAACTCTTTCGTTGTGTGTAGTGTTTAAATGTTTGTCAAAAAAACTTTACTGCTTTCTTCATTTTTGAATTGCAAAATTTATCCTGACTGATAGTGATAGGAATATGGTTGTACATCAAGTGGGCTGGAAAAAAGTTTCCTTTCAACTCCAAAATTCACCAAATGAATGCATTTCACAGCAGCCGGATAATCAGTGGCTTACTCTGAATTTCTGTTCGGTAACATATTGATAATGTTTTTGTTTACACTTTTTCCTGTCCAGACAGCAGAGAATGTGTAATCTTATACACTTATTCTTTCATAACCCTTAGCATGGATACAATATAATAAGATTTATGTAAGAATGGAATGGATGAACTGAATTCAATGGAAAAAATCAATGTCATCAACAGAGCAATGAACAACAGGAGACCATGCCTCTCACAGCGTTTGCACAAAAGCAAAGACCACGGCAACAGTTCCTCACCCCTCCAAGGTGAGTGGTTCAGTCCACATACTGATGTCATTCCTCAACTTCTGGAATTTGAGAAAGTGTCCCTATATTGTGTATTTGCTCAACTTTTTATTTGTATTTTCTCAGGTTTTCTCTCTCCAACAGCTTGCAGTCCCCAGCCTTTGTAAGTATGATTTTGTAGTGTTCCACTGATAGACATATTTTATTTGTAGTGGTAGTGTTTATCGGAATTTGGCATAATGCTTCTACCAACCTATATCTTAGATTGTGGGTGTTTGTGACATCAACATTGACATACGGAAAGAGTTACTGAAGATGTTTCACATTTTATTTGTAGTGGAAGTGTTCACAGGACTTAGACATTTTTCTCCACTAAACAGTGTCTTAGTTGTAAGTGTTTTAACTTTGATGTGTTACTCCACCTGTATGTTACCAACATGCTGTCCTGATGTCTGTTGACAGGCCCATGACCCGATGCTTGGCCAGTCTCCGCTCCGTAGCAGGTTACACGGGATAGAAGGAGGCACGCTGGGAGGGTTTCCTGTCAAGTTCCTAGTCATGGTGGTAAGTAGTAGTAGTAGTAGTAATAATAAGTAATAGTAGTAGTAGTAACTGTTGTAGTAGTAGTAGTGTAGTAGTAGTACTAGTAGTAGTCGACTTAGATCCTTTTCCCTTATTTTCAGGAGTGTTACGTAACCAGCAGTCATTGGAAGTTTTAACAAATTCCTGGTCATGAACTTGACCGAAAATTAAACTGAATCACCAGATGTGGCGAAAAAGAACAATGGAATATGTGCCAATTACCATTGAAGTTTTTTCCAACAAGAACACAGAAGAAATATGTCTATAAAAGATAAGGATAATTTGAGCTGCTTAAAAACATATATGACGTCTATGTTTTTCTTTCTAGACCCGGTTATCAAAAGTCTTACTGATTAAGAAGGACCGGATCAAGGACCTGAGGGAAATGAACACACAGGCAGAAAAAACTGTAAGGACAAGTTACACTTATCTTTTAGTAACATACAGAAAAAATGAAAAATGACAATACTGTAACTATGTAGAGGGATATTATGAAACACTGTTACAGCAAGGTGATATGCAATTCGTCCTTCGTATTTTCCTAGAACTATCGTAGAGTGGAACTAGTTACCATCAAGCACTGTAGAGGCATCCTCATTGGATAGCTTTTAACAATGCATGCAGTTAGATATGCGAAGGTTAGGTGTGACAGGTCGATCATTTGGTGTTACGTTGAAGGAGGGTTATAACAGCTACATGTGTGTAGATACAGGTACAGAATTAGCATGAAACATTACATATAATTGACATCTGTGTGTGGTTTTGTCCCTGTAGAAATCTCACGGTGAAAGTGTGGATGTAGGGTTACATGTATGTTTGGTTTTGCCCCTGTAGAAATCTCACGGTGAAAGTGTGGATGTGGAGTTACATGTATGTGTGGTTTTGTCCCTGTAGAAATCTCGCAGTGAAAGTGTGGATGTGGAGTTACATGTATGTGTGGTTTTGTCCCTGTAGAAATCCCACGGTGAAAGTGTGGATGTGGAGTTACATGTATGTTTGGTTTTGTCCCTGTAGAAATCCCACGGTGAAAGTGTGGATGTGGAGTTACATGTATGTTTGGTTTTGTCCCTGTAGAAATCCCACGGTGAAAGTGTGGATGTGGAGTTACATGTATGTTTGGTTTTGTCCCTGTAGAAATCCCACGGTGAAAGTGTGGATGTGGAGTTACATGTATGTTTGGTTTTGTCCCTGTAGAAATCCCACGGTGAAAGTGTGGATGTGGAGTTCCATGTATGTTTGGTTTTGTCCCTGTAGAAATCTCAAAGTGAAAGTGTGGATGTGGAGTTACATGTATGTTTGGTTTTGTCCCTGTAGAAATCTCACGGTGAAAGTGTGGATGTGGAGTTCCAGAAGAAATATGCCACCCTGGTCCTGGAGTTGGAGAGGCTGAACAGGGAACTCAACACTTACCTGATAGGGGTCCAACAGTACTGCCAGGAGGTATGTACACATTTGTAGTATTGCACGGCCACAGAATGGCAGAATTAAGCAGAATATTAAGGAAACAGTGGCATAACAAGAGCCAATGTTTATTTGAGATGATGAGATGACTTTTCATTAGCAAATAGCAGACGTGCATAGTACATGGTGTCTGAAATACCTTGCTGATTAACATCAGATGTATACACCACAACATGAACCAACACCTATTCTTATTGATTTACATTAAAAGCAAACACCACAAAGTTAAACATCAGCTACATTTGTATCGGTACAATTTAAGATATGATATTATAACGATATTGGATATGTAAGTCCTAATGTTCAAAGGTCATGATGATGATTAATCACTATGTAATTTGTTTATTAGGCATTGATCGAGCATTTCTTGTGGTGGACACTAAAGGGCAGGTCCTCTGTATAGCTATGGTCACACTAAACTCACGTCGTACCTGCGATGGGGTTTCTTCCGTCATGACAGCGCCGTACGTCGTACGTTTGGGAAAAACCGGGTGTAATAGTTAACACATACAAAGTGGTGGTCACATATAACGTAGGTACATCGTACGATGTTTTTTTTTAGTGTACCTAGGTCAATCGCAGGTAAATCGCAGGTAAATCGCACGTAAAAGTAGCCATCGCCGAGCGTCCTACGGCGAAAAATACAGCTAAAGATGATTTTGAACATGTTCAAAATTTTCCCTCCGTCGCCGTACGATTTTTATTGCCCCCAATACAGACTTCACTACGGGCTTCTTTTTATACCAATGAGGTGAAAAATGTATACATTTCGATCGTTTTCTTATGGTTTCAGTCTTCCCTGATATTGCCGATGTTGTTGAAAAGTGCAGCCACCAGAGCACAGTGGCAACCGGTGTACAGCGCGCCCGCTGAAGAGCCTGCTTTCAAGGCTATGATTTTCCACGTGTCAGATCAAGTATCGCGCGCAGGTGATGCATACGATTGTTTCATGGCTATACACACGTGGGTTCATAATTATATCAGACCTCAGTCCCATCCTGTCTCTACTTTTAGTTTGCCAAGAGAACAGTTTGCGGATGGCCCAGAGAAAGAATATGACAGGCCAGTTGCATTGTCCATAAAAAAGGTGACCCACAAGACAAATCCAACTACCGTCCCATATCACTTCTCCCCACCCTGTCCAAGGTACTCGAAAAAATAGTTTACAAACACCTATACAATCACTTGATCTGCAATAATCTTTTATATCGTCTTCAGTCAGGTTTCATTAAAGGAGACTCCACAGTCTGTCAGCTGGTGTACTTCACACACACCATACTAAAATCTTTAGAGTCAGGTAAAGACGTTCGAGCAGTATTTCTTGATTTTTCGCGCGCCTTCGACAGGGTGTGGCATTCAGGACTTATCTTTAAGCTACAAAGAAATGGTATAGAAGGACCACTCATTAATTGGATTGACAGTTATCTAAGAAACAGGTCACAGCGTGTAGTCATTGACGGCCAGTCTTCTGCCTGGGACATGACCAACGCTGGTGTTCCACAGGGGTCAATATTAGGCCCATTATTCTTTCTCGTTTATATCAATGACATTGTAAATGACCTTATTTCCCTCCCATTCCTATTTGCCGACGACAGCTCCATTCTTCAAATTGTAGACAACCCTTTTGATTCTGCTGCCTGTTTAAACGCCGACCTGTCCAGAATTCATGCTTGGGCCACCCAGTGGCTCATGGAGCTAAATCCAAAAAAATCAGAAGAAATGTGTTTCTCAGCCAAAAGAGATCCCCTTGTTCACCCACCTCTCTTTCTTAACAACAGTGTGATAAAGTCAGTCGATATCCATAAACATATTGGAGTTATACTGAGCTCCAACATGTCCTGGAATTCCCACACTAATTACATTATAACCAAAGTATCCAAAAGTATTGATCTCTTTAGCGGCCTAAAATTCAAACTGCCTCGTCATATCCTCGAAACTTTATATAAATCATATATACGCCCCTGTCTTGAGTACGGCGACGTCATTTGGCACGGTACAACAGCCGAGCAAATTGAACGCATACAATATCACTGTGCCCTTGTTGTAACAGGCGCCATCAAGGGGTCTTCTTACTTGGCAACTAGGAACGAACTTGGTTGGGAAACACTGTCAGACAGAAGACACCTTCATAGATTATGTTTGTTCTATAAAATTGTAAATGGTCAAACCCGAAACTACCTGTCTCAACTAGCACCCACACCTATCCTCTCATCATGTTCATACGAATTGCGTAATAGGATGAACTTAAAACCTCTAAATTATTCAACAAATCGTTTTGCCAGGTCCTTTGTTCCGTACTCGACGCACCACTGGAACAACCTCGATTTGTCAACTCGCTCTTTAAACTACTGTCAATTTCGAACTGTTTTAGCCATGGCCCTCGCCTTTCCTGTGTTCACCTATTACGCCTTCGCATTGGCACCTGTAGTCTAAACCACAGTCTCTTTACTCGAGGATTGCTAAACAGCCCAGCATGTAACTGCGGGTGCCAACGCGAAACAGTACCACATTATTTACTCCACTGCCCTATGTACAATGCCCAACGCTCAACCCTCCTCGGCAAACTCTCCAGGCTCTTAGGACACACCCTTAACTTCCCATCATTATCGGACAACGCTAAAGTTTCCGTTTTACTCCGTGGTAGTCCTTCACATTCATCTGTGGTTAACTCCAATATTCTATTAACAACCCAAAACTTCATCACTACAACTAAGCGTTTTTAAAACACAGTTGTCCTGGCATTTTTTTGTAATGTGTTCAACTATTTCATCAGTGGGTGGGAAACTGGACTTGCGCTTATCCTTTCTTGTTATATTAAGTACAATGTATTATTTTCTGTCTGATGTGATTTTTCCTTTGCTTTTCACTTGTACTTGATTTCTCTCTGTAAAATATGTATGTTTTTTATGTAAGGGGTAGCGTCAAAATAAGTCTTGCACTTGAGTGCGCCCCCTTTTGTCACTCTGTATTTCTGTTTAAATGTTTGAATAAAAAAAATTAAAAAAAAAAAAAGAAAGCACATAATAGGCATAAAACGTCAAACAAAAAATGAAACTGAAATGATAGAGACAGGATAGGACTGAGGTATGATCTAATTATAAACCCAGGTGTATACAGACATAAAGCAATTATATACGCCTGGTTCTGGACCTGACACGTAGAAAATCTAAACTTGGAAGCAGGCTATTCTACGGGCGCACTGTTTTCTGGTTGCTATTGTCTTATGATGGTTACAATTTGCATCAGCATCGGCAATACATCAGGGTAACTGAAACCATCAGAACATGGTCGAAATTTATGAATTCGTCACCTCATCATTAGATAAAAAGGCCGCAATAAAGCCTAAATATGAGGCTATAAAAATCGCACGGCGTTTGATGAAATTTTGAACATTGCCCGACGCTCTGCGATAGCTGATTTTACCTACGATTTACCTGCGATTTACCTGCGATTTACCTGCGTTGTACGGAAAATGCATCGTACGTGCATCGTAGGTACGACGTGAGTTTAGTGTGACCGGGGCTTATCATGCACCTCCCCTTCCCGGCTTCTTAGTCCTTACTGTTTTCGTGATCATGACCATGAGACTTCCTTGCCGTAGATCGCTCCAGAACAAGGCCTGGAGACGATAAAGGAACCGGCGGGCTCGGCACTGAAGAAGAGATGCGAGGAGGACGCCGTGGAGATCCTGCAGAGAGCGAACGAGGGGAACGGCGCGAAAACGGTGCAGAGTCAGGACGCCTGTCAGCTCATCACCAAACTCACCTCACTCATGCTACAGATAAAGGTGGGATGTCATACTGTATAACACACCAAACTCACCTCACTCATGCTGCAGATAAAGGTGGGATGTCATACTGATTACCACATCCGTACCACCAACAGGTTCAGAAAAACTGTGCTGTCCTTGTGCATTCTTACAACATTTGCAATAGATTGTAGACCCGATTCACACTGGGGAACTTTCTGCATGTACGACAACCGCAATTTGCACATGACGCCCGACCTCCTGCAAGCGGAATGTCGGCACCAGGACATTATCGTATGATAGTTTGGATTCATACCAGGCTGGCAGTGCCTCACACATCCCTCTAGGCGGTGGTACATTCACTCTGCAGGTGGCGTATGACAAAATGGTATGGGCCATAAAAATGGCTGCCATACGACGAGCGGGCCGGTTCGCACTGAAGGTAAAAGGTTTAGTACGCTGTTGTCATAGGTCCAGAATTTTTCCCAGTGTGACATCTGCAACAGTGTTGAAGCTCTGGTTACAAGATATTATAAACAAAGGTTTGTAGTTACATTGGTGTGTGGTTACACAGCTTGTGTCCTTCCACAATTTGTTGCACCCTGCAACTCTATGCTCATGGATGGAATATGTGTAAATATAATGTGGTACAATCGCAACAAATGATTTCACCTTACCGTTAGTTAAGTTAGGTGGATGACAGTAGAAGTAAGACTTAGGCATTCTGTAATTCTTGTTGTTTGGATAAAATGATCATGTAGGGATGGTTTAAAATGTGTGACACAATCTTACGCCATGTTTTACTTTGTGTGTGTTCTCCAGGCTCTGGCTGAGAATGAGCTGAACTCGTATGAGTTCAAGTCCCTGTCAGACGCCCTGGAGGATATTCGGCAGAGGGTGGACTGTGCCAACCTAAGGTAGGGGGGTTTCACAACTTTAATGGATTTTGTATTTACTTTGTTAAAGAATTGGAACTTTAAGAATTGGATTGTATAGAGTGTTTTGAAAAATTGCTGCGGAAAGAGATTTTCTCCTATTATTCTGCATTCTTTGTCAACTGTTCTTACCATTTACAAGTTTCCCCAACAACTGCCCCTTATCTTCTGCTGTGTGAAAGTTTCCCATTGGCCAACACTACCCCTTGCTAAAAGGATTAGTAGCAAGCAATGAATGTTGTAAAGATAAGTAAGTTTAGCATTCTTGTCAATATGTTAAAGGACATGAACTTTGAAATCTGTGTCTCTGTCTTGATTTGTCTCATTTTGGTAAGATGTCTAAAACGACCAGACTTTATTGGTTTCCTGAGTTGTCCTCTTAGACAATTTCAACTGTACATGTAGTAAATATTGTACAGCAGCTTGGGAATCTGATATTTCAAAATGGAAGGTAAAATTTGAAATATGGCAGAAAAATATTTGATATTTCATTACTCCTTTGCAGCTGCTTCCAGAACAATGTGGAGATCCACGTGGCGCACGTCCAGAGCGGCCTCAGCCAGATGGGGAACCTGCATGCCTTCGCACAGAACACAAACAACGACTTGTAAAAAAACAAATAAAATCCTATGATTCCTCTCTGTCTGTAGGAAGCCCCATGTCCTGCTGCTTTCCCCATGACAAACAGCAAGATGTGCATAGAACATAGCCTCCATAGAAGGCTCTCTGGGCCTTTTTTTGGCTCATGACTTCTTTTCGTACTGGTTCGTTTGTGCAGCCAGCCCGTAACTATAAGGCCTAATGATTACAGCCTGACTGCACAAACGACCCAGTACAAAATAATTCATTAGCAAAAGCCACCTCCTCCCAAAGGCCCCGAGAGCCTGCTATGGAGGCTACTAGGGGTGGATACCGGTTCGGCTTAATAAGGTCCGAGTCCAAGTGTAGGTCCAGAGATTAAGGTTCAGGTCCGGACCTGAACCTGATCCTGTCCAGTTGATGTTTTGTTTTATTAGACCAATATTAAGCATAGAGAATTAATACTGACACGCACGACTATAAAAGTTTCGTGGTAAGAAGACTTTCGAGACAAACCAGTGTTTGATATTTGAATGTTGCACTTATTTTAAATGCCTTTTTTTGTCAGAGGGGAGACTCAAAACACTTTTATCAAACAAAATAGAAAAATGTATTTGTACTTTGTTCAGGTTTTTTTGGACTCAGGTGTTTGGCTTTCAGATTTTTTGGACTCGGTTCTTGGATGTTATAAAGGTCCGAATCAGGTCCAGCGAACCAGTATCCACCCTTAGAGGCTACATTGAACTTTTCTGTCGCCATGTTGTACCGGGATGTGTCTGTGAAAGGGACGCTCTTGCCTAAGGTATGCTTCGGTGGGCCGGACATGCTCAACTGGTCACTGTTTTTAGACGTTCAAATAGTCCTGTCAGAAAAGTTTCTGTCTCAATTATAAGGAGAATTTTTTATATGATGATCCTCCCTGCATTGTTGTATCCAACATGTACATCTGTACAGTCATGAGGTCCTATTCAATTTGCTTTCAGGGTTAGATCCAATTCTCTTTGCTCTAATATTATATATGAGAAAAAATTCCACAGTTGACAAGACAATGAATTATGGTGAAAGTAACACCAGTAATATTTACTCAGTCTGGTATTTTATGGAAAAACGTTTTAAAAACGTCAAAGTTGGGTTTGTTTGTGCCTGGTGTTGCATATCCCTGCAAGGCCCTCCTGTTACACATCCCATGTGATGTTCATCCAACAATGCAATTGTTACTGTGTCTTGTCAACAGTAAATAATGAATTATTATTCATGATGATACTATCATTGGTTTAGCAGTTGGAAAGTCCAGATGTTAACATTAAATGCTGTTTTCATTTTGCTAATTCAAGAATTGGGCATCAATTTTTTTGCCTATACTACACATTTATCTTATATAAACCTTCTAGTGAAATAAAAGTATTGTTAGGGACCTCCATAGATATAGATTGTGGTCCTTAAGAGAAGTTTACGAGTTATTTGGGAATTGTTGTGAGTAAAAGAATGCACAGAGCTAGAGATGTCTGGGGTGCTTTGCCTTTTTGCTATGCATTCAATTATGCCCAGAAGAGAGAATGAATTGTACTGGAATGTCAACATGTGAATTTGTGCATGGAATAAATAGATAAATATGAGAGGAGTATGGTTGAGTATGCTGGGAAAGCAGATCATTTTTCTTATTTCTGTTTCACGAGCAAATGGCTTACTACTATTTCATTAGCAAACTGTGCTTTCGAATAAAATAAAATCTCTACATTCCTTGTAGTGTCACATTATGCTGCATTAAGTGTAGTTGCTGCAAACTTTTAAAATCAGTTTCATAATGAATGAAGTATCATTCAGGATTGTAATACTACAGCACTTTGATGCAAACATCTGCATATAGTATGCCTTTACAGTTTACACTATACTACATGCATATAATGTGCATGACTGCTCTTGCATCTTGCAATGGTGTAGAACCCATTAAAAACTTCTTGAAGCCATTTGATTCTCAAATTTCATCTCTTGTAGAATGCTAGCATCATACAATGTACACACCATAGTACATTTTAAGACCTATTTTGACAATGCTCTATGGTGCATTGGGAGTATGAACAGTAGGCATTTATCAAAAGTCGAGTTTGACAAAAGGGTACCGGGTGTAGGGAATATTCCATTAATCATTTTCAAATGCATTATTATCCTAATTGTTCATGTAACCCCTATTGTGGGTATTGAAAATAATCAAATCAAGGCAAAGAAAAAGTTACAAAAGTTTTTTCACAATTCATATGGGACTTTTTAACACATCACAAGTTATCTACTGACTATATTCACTGTCTTTCAGAAAACTACCATTTTATATTAAGATTAAGTTTCATCACATACATGATGTGTATATGGTGAAAAGGTATATGTTTATTCATTAATTTGGCATTTCATTCTAATTTCCCACAGATGGGTAGAGCTTCTAACTTAAAAAAATTAGAAAAAAATACAAGCAGATACTAGGTTGTAAGGAATGGTCTATTTGTATTTCAGCTGCCTTTCTTATACAATACCTACAACCTACAGTGTTTTACTACTTCTTAAAGAACATTTTGGCAAAGTCTGCATTAGTGAGTCTCTTGCCTCCCTGTTTGAGTGGGTCCTGGTTAATCGTTGGTTGATCTGACGTGGTCGTTGGTTTATCTGATGATGTGGTCCCGTTGCTGCCTGCTGGAGGTTTGGAAGTACTGGCCGATGTAGGTGTGGGTTTGTGGAGAGACCGTGGGAGGAGAGACAGTTGGGTGTGACTTTTCCCTCTGTACTGGGACTCCTTAAATGTGTCGGACCTATTGCACAGGAAAGTATAGAATGTCAATTCACAACACCTTGCAAAGGGTATTCTTTCATTTTCTTAACCTTAAGCACACCGAAGTAGCTATTTGGCACCCAGTTCTCCATTGGTTACAGAGTTAGGCAGTGCTTATATTCTACTATTTGTTCTAAACCATCTAAAATCTTCCATAGATCGTGAAATATGCGCTGCAAAAAGACGAAAACATTGCTGTATGGCAGAACATTTGTGTTTATTACTGACTATATAATTTTGCATGCATAGTTTTCAAATTGCATGTAAAATTTATGGAAACATGCAATTTTATATGTAACTGAAAAAAATAAATATATTTCTAGAACACATATGCCATGGGTTCACGTCCTGACCTGAACCTAAACCTCTGGACCTGAATCTGAATTTAGGTACACAGTGCTACAGCTGAAACATTTTCTTACCTTAGCCTGTCGTCCACCCCCTCCCCATGAGGCCCCCCTCTCCGTGTGGGGGGGTTACTGACGGCCACCTCGATCTTCCTGTCCCCGATCATCAGCCCGTCTGTCTTCAGTACGGCCTGGCTGGCCGTTTGCTAAAACACAGGTTAAAAGTGTGAACCATGTTGAATAAGGCAATGTGAAAAGTCTTCAGCACCAAGGACAGTATTAGCAACTAGTACAGTAAATGCAGAAATGTTCGCGTTGGTTTTATGTTCGCAGTTTTCGCAGCAACCGTTTCACCGCGAACATAAAACGTTTTTCTTTCACATCTTCTTTAACTTTGGAATTTACTTTGATGTACTAATATCACTATGATCTGTTTCCCGAAATATTTCTTTTCAATTTATGGCACATATTTGCTATTTTGCAGCTGCTTTATATGATTTACAGTATGGCTGAAAACGTTGTTTTAAAAAAACAAACTTGTCATCCATGTAATCAAATCAACATGGCCTAATTTACAGTAAATGGGCTACTATAACTGAATAAGCCTTACCTCGTCCTCATACTCCACATAAGCCAGTCCCTTCGGCTTACCCGACCTGTATGTCACCATCCTCACTCCTTTCAACGGACCATGCTGGGAAACAAACACAGTGGGAACTTAGCAACTGTACGCAGTCTACTTTTCTAGCATGTAAGAAGAAGTAAAAACGCATCTTGTTCACTATTCTCTATATTATAAAATTGATGAATCAAAACACAGGGAAGGAAAACCCAGCACCAAAGCCCAGGGAAGACACCCCTGCACAGAAGTCCTAGGGAAGAGACCCTAGCACAGAAAATCCAGGGGGGGGTGGGGGGGGGGTGAAACACGGCACCCCTGTCAAAAAAGTCATAGGGAGCACACTCTAGCCAAAAAGCAAGTGGAAATGGCCCCTGTACCGATACGTATTGTATATTTGTGGAATTGTAAATGTGTACATGTAAATGTGTTATTATACAAAGTATTTATGTATGTTTGAATAAAAATGTGTAAAAAAAATAATGATGAATGCTATGCACAAAAACAGCATTAAAAATTTTACAGGTTTCAACATGTTGTATGCTTGGAAACTTTTCAAAACATGCAGCAATGGCTGATCATATCACAACAAATGACTTCACACCTAAACTCTTGCAAACCCAAAACTTAAACAAGTAGAACACATACAGTCACATACAAACATAATATACATATAACATATATGTATATAAGTAAGATATATGTGTAAGACTAAGACTGCTTAGTAAGGCAGTCTCTCAGACCAGTCCCCCACCTGTTTGAAGATGTTCTCCAGGGCCTCCTTGGTGACAGTGAACGGCAGGTTGGACACAAACAGCTTGTTTTTCTCCAGCTTGGTGGCATACTGAAGGAAAACAATCAAACAAAACATTACGTAAAAGGAATCAGCAAAAACGCACCATCAGCTTTCAAAATTTAAGTGGGGTCGTGTGGCGTAATGGCAGAGCGTTTGGCTCAGAACCAAGTGGTCCCGGGTTCGAATTCTGTCATTTCACTGATCTTGTGCCCTTTGGAAAGGCACTTAACACGACTTTCCTCACCCCACCCAGGTGTGAATGGGTACCTGACTTAGGTTGGGGAAGGTCGTATTGAGGTCACCTGGTGGTGCCGAATGACAACCGCCCAGACCCTTGCGACAGCACCACCTGTGTGTTATATCGTGATTGTAAACCCTGCACCAATTCAACACTAGAAAGGCTGTCATTGCACGGGTAATTTATGACCAATTAAAACCAGTATTACAGTAATAACTGAGTTTAAAAAAGTTGTCTTGGGGGCATTTCAAAGTGAAACCCCCACTAGTCGTACTGTAACTTACTGTGATCACACTGCAGTGCAGTTGGTTGCTTTAGGCAAAGCTTACGGACCATATAACATGGACTGTACTGTGTTTGATAATGGCTGAGAGGTCGCATTGGTAACTTTCCATTAAGTTTTAAGTGCGTTTAAGAACCATGTCGATAAAAGTGCATACAATAGAAACATTTATGATGAAATAAAAATATGATATCTAACACTGTAAAAGGATGCTTCAGTTACAAGATTGATTATTTCAGTATCAAGCCATGCTCACCTGAAATCCATGGAACTTGTCTCCCTTCCTCTTGTCAATACAGGGGGAAACAAACAGGGGGCGCCGTTCCACCTCTTTGTGGTCGAACCCCAGGGCCTTCACAGCAGCAGACTGGAACAACAGCAACACTTTTGTTTGACACTAAAGCCAAACCACCCTCAAGTATAGATTGGTTTTTATTTATTTTTATTTTATTTAGAAATACATGCAGTTAGATGAATCATAATATCATAAATCAACGTTCTTGACTCTAATCATAACAAAAGTACCTATCGCAACAATGCCTTCACAGCAGCAGACTGGAACAACGTTAACACTGTTGTCTGACACTAAAACCAAACCACTTTCAAGTCTATGTTTGTTTGTTTAGAAATGCATGCAGTCAGGTGGATCATATTTTGTAAATCAAAAGCAAAAGTCAAACCTGATCAGAAAAAAGAACATACAGTAAATGCATTTAAGCTTGCGGTGATTTAATGTTCACGATTTTTGCGGTAAACTCTTCTCCATGAACTCAAGACCACTGCAAAAATGCTTGTTCTGTCTTCTGCCCACCTGCTACCACCTTGATTCAACCGCGAACTAAAAATCACCGCAAAAACTTCATTTTCTCCGAACCGCGAAAGTAAATCACTGCAAACTTAATGCATCCACAGCTCCCGAGATTTAGTTACATGTAAATGTCTGATAGAAGGTAGTAGTTCTCAATGGTTTAAAGAAAAAATAGTGAGAGATACAGCATTACACATACCTCATCCTTGAACTCCACATAGCAGAATCCTCGGAACTTCTTCTTACTTGTGAAGGCCAGTCTCACGTCTGCCACTTCTCCGCACTATCAGGTAACATCACAGATTTTTTTGGGAAGAAAATTAGTTTTTGTTTGTTTAAGGTATTACACTAAACTAAATACTCATATAGTGATCGTCACATTTTAGAAGTACAGTACATTTGAATGTATAATTGTAAACAAAGTTAATCTTAGAATAAATGTATTGACTAATATCTTGTATTGTTAGCAGTGCTATTCAGGTATACAGACTGTAAAGTTTGACGTTGATGAAGGTTAGACATCCAGGTAATAAGATACGCCAAAATAGTTACTAATTAAAAAAAAGCAACTGGATAGAATTTTGAAACAGTCAGATGTTCAATTCAGAGTTTTGGTATAAAACCTGGTTCTCCAGTTCTTTTCATTAGTCACTGACGAAAAATAGTGGATGCTGACTCTTTCAAAATCTTATTCAGTCGCTTGAGTTTTTGCCGTATCATCATCAACATTTTCTTAAAGGCATCCAGAGCATTTCATGAGGCTTGAAACTTTAAGTAAAAAAAGGCAAATTTCTAGTCATTCCTACACATAGTAAGTTTCAATAACACTATACCATTACATATCGACATTAAAGGAGCAAAGATACAATGTCGTCGTGTGGTGAAAACTGATAGAAAATCCAAGCCCTAATAGACTGATTCTGACTGTCCATCACAATTAGCGGTTCGACCAATGAGAGAGTGACTGCATGTCCGTCAAATATTTGCATTTTTATGTTTTAATTTTGCATTTCTACGTTTTGACGGAGGTGGGCGGGGCTATGGTATCGGCCTATTTACACTAGGCGAGTGAAACTAAAAGATCACCACGTAGCTTATGTTTGTGCCGCTTTTGAGCACTTTTGATAAGAAATCCGTACACAAATGTGGTAAACAGTGGCATTAAATGTCAATTTCATAAAAATTACAGCAACTAGAATATTTTCACCCATAAAATGCTCTGGGTGCCTTTAAAACAAAAGAGCTAGCTATACATAGTTAGAGGAGAGTGACAGCAGACATACCTCTGAGAAGACCTCTCTCATCTTGTCCTGGGGGTTCTGCAGGTTGTAGCTCAGGTTACTGACGAACACCGACCTCCGCTCCCTCTCGGGGTCGTGGACGTGGACATCTCCCGTGGACGTGGCCGTCGGAGAGGGGGCGGGCGGGATCGTGGCCTCGTGGATGGACTGCCACGCCGCGGAAAACGTCGAAAACGACAACTCCTCTGTCTCATCGCCTGAGAGTCGGGGAGATCAGAATGTGATGATTCTGCAAAATGTGAGACCTTTTCTGGATACTGAGATTTGAGTTATTTTGTGAGGGCACCCGCAAGCCTATTCTCAAGGCTAATTCTACTGAAACACAATTTGACAAAGCACGAATCGTATTCACATTGCCTGAGATAACTTTTACGCATCGTAGAATGAAAACCATCACATAATGCAATCTGAAACATTGGGCAGTCTTGTTTGTTTGTTTGTTTGTTCTGCATACCCGGTAAACCGCCTCAAGGCGTAACATACCAGGTTTGTACTGACCAGTACAAGCAGCATATCTGGACAGATTCTATATGATCCACACACGGGAAGGACCCCCACCCTTCTTGATAAGTGCGGTGAGTTCTTTTACGTGATCAAGGTGTGGCTCTCCTCAAACACGGCTAGGTACTCAATTAAACTTGAGTGAAGTGAGGAAAGTCGTGTCAAGTGCCTTTCCCAAGGGCACAACGTCAACAGGACAAATCTGGGGACCCTGGATTCGAACCCAGGACCTCAAACACCTTGCCACTGATCTGAACAGGGTATCATCGCTGATGAGAGTGTTGTTGTTTGCATTTGACTTTAATGAAAACAATGACTTAACTGCAAACAACAACTTCAAGATTGTGACTTGTAAAAAACGATACAGACCTTTGGCCCTCTTTGATGAGAGTGTTCTTGTTTGCATTTGATTTAAATGAAATCAATGACTTAACTGCAAACAACAACTTCAAGATTGTGACTTGTAAAAAACGATACAGACCTTTGGCCCTCTTTGATGAGAGTGTTCTTGTTTGCATTTGATTTAAATGAAATCAATGACTTAACTGCAAACAACAACTTCAAGATTGTGACTTGTAAAAAACGATACAGACCTTTGGCCCTCTTTGATGAGAGTGTTCTTGTTTGCATTTGACTTAAATGAAAACAATGACTTAACTGCAAACAACAACTTCAAGATTGTGACTTGTGAAAAACGATACAGACCTTTGGCCCTCTTCACTGGTGGCTCTTCAGGTGCCTTCCCAGTCTTGGGTGCAGGCATGGACGGCACTTTGAACCCCTCCTCATCCACTGATGACCCCACTGTGTGAAGGGTGCCTCCTGACTTCACAAATGGCTGATGATCCAACTAGAAAGAAAAGAATGTGGGTGTTACAGCACAAAGATGGCTGTTGCTTTGACGGGGAATACACCTATCCTATAATGTTTTTCCTATTATAGGTTCATGTACATGTGCAAGGATATGGGCAGAAGTACAGTCAAACCTGCCCAAGAAGACCACTCAGGGGACCTATAAAATCTGGTCTATGTGGACAGGTGGTTACTATAGACAGGGCTCTAAATGCTTGTGTCAATAGGAAAATTATCCAAGTGATCGCCAAAAAGTGGTCACATTGGCCAGGTGGTCCTTATGTAGAAGAAGTATACAGGTTTGACTTCCAGTATTTGCAAGGAGATAACCTTTCCTGTGTGAAAATAGGTAAACATATCAAAGAATGTTTAGATCTTTGAACTAGTAGTACAAAATGTATATCAAGTGATACAGTATGTCAAACTCAACATGTTGATCTATTCACATACTTGTATATACTAGGTTAATTGATTTGTATCCACTTGTTTGTTTGTTTGTATGATTGTATAGTTGTAGAAGACCTTACGGAAGTCGCTGTACTTTTGTTGTGTCAAAAAGGATTGTTTATACATTGATGATGAACATCCCACCTTTCTCTTCTGTCCTTGCTTCATCTCTTGTTTCTTGGCAGTCTTCTTCTCTGCCCTGTTCTTTTTCCTGGCTTCGGCCTTCTGTTCCTCTGCCTGGGCTGCCACCATCTCCTTTTCTGCTTGCTACAATAAAAAAATGAAAATTGCTTCTTATAAGACAGTACATGTTTAACACATGACAGACAGACACACATATACCAGCTAAGCTCTTCTTGTTCTAAATCAAATGATGAAAGATAAAAGTCAAAATTATATAATAAAGTACCTAATAAATTCTATATACAAGTCATGTACATGGGAATCTTGAAACCTATGAAACTTCTTGTGTTCTGGCAGAAGGGGGAAGATCTGCAGGTGTTCCATTGTCTATTTCTACTTACAGTCACAAACAGTGCATACAGAAGGTACATGTAAGGTAGGTAAAGCAGACTAGTCATCCTCCATTGTGGTGAAGCATGACGATTTTTCAAGTAGAGCCAAGCACACCGGGTCACCCCTACTCTTCTTGATAAGTGTGATGGGGTCTTTTATATGCAGAGGTTTGACGCTTGGAGCCTGAAGCTCCCTCATACATGGCGCCGCCGGCTTTATGTCACCATCTGAATTGACGAACAGAAAAGTTGGTCCAAATGTATATCTCACCTTGGCTCTTCTCTCCTGGACTCTCTTGAGCTGAGCCTCGCATCTGGCCACAGCATTGTCGTAGGTTTCAAGTGTACCTACAAAAAACAACACAATCTTCATCCTTAATTTGTAGGATAATCATGTTACAGTATATTCGGTAGAATGGCATCTCTTAATGTCAAGTAGTGTCGCTCACCCGACATGCACGCTACCGGTAAGGGTTGCAGTCGTTAGGACGAGACGTTAAGCTGTGGTCCACTGTTCATTGTGCTTGTCGTTAAGAGCTAGGAGAATCTTCCTGGTACAATGAACCTGTAAATACTGTACATAGCGTCTGTCTTCTCTGTCACGACCAGTGGAAAAATAGCTCTTCAGTGAGCTAAACTGGATCCATATCACTTATTTTTCAGTACTACTAGAAGTGTAGTGACAGACAACAGAAGTTGTCTATATTCACCTTCTTCCCTTTCAAAGTTGATGAGGGCCTCACAGACTGACTCTGGCCAGTCGCTGGCCTTACTAACAGCCTTCTGTAGCACTTTCCTGCTGTGCCCCACATCTCCGAATGATCTGAATTAAAGCAAAATAACACGAAACAAAATATCGTGAGTTTTATATGAGCACCAAAAGACTGGCAAGATCTTCTTTGTGATTATACAAGATTAAGAAGTTAATAGTCTACCAGTAAGGTTAATCAAAATGAATAGACATAGCCAGGGTCATGACTATCTTAACATGTGTGTCACACTTCAATGTGATTTCAGCTGTCAGATTGAATGCAGAACAATCATTACTAATTACCTCTGAAAGTACATAATTATACTTTAAAAAGTTTAATACCCATTTATTGATTGAGAAAGAACTTCAAGACAGTCGTCATATACTTGCTGTCTTGGAACATGATATGTATTGTTAAATGTCAAGTCACTATGGGGCCACATGGCAAAAACTGTGGGCTGAATGGCAACTGAAACTGCACCTCCTTGAAGAATCTGTTCGACTCACCTTTCCAAGTCTGCATACTCAAGCCACATCTGAGCCTCCCTCCCGTGCCCCTCCGCCATGATGCCATCCCATAATTCCCTTGCCTTGCCCATATTCTTGCAGTGCTTGGCCTGGGGTCAAAGGTATGAAACACAGTGAATTAAACATCAATGTTTTAAGCACTAGATTCCTTGAACACAAAGGCCCCAGTAGCCTGTATGACGCAAACTCCAGCTGTCCGGGGGTTTCTGTCCCCTCCCTGCGGCGAGCGGTTACAGGGCAGCAAGCCGTTACAGGAGCTTGATTGAGTTCAGGCTAAGGCCCCAGCTGTCATTGTAAGTCTCTCAACATATCGAATCACTGGACCATACTATTTCACTAGACAAAGTAAGAATATTGGACACTGTACTACGTTGTTAGAGGAATAAAGGAGGCCAACATATATCAGGTCACTCCAGCCATCACTAAACAGAGGCGGTGGGCGTTATAAACTTCCTGGCACGTGACCAATTGCTGACGTCACGTATCCATAAATTCAGTCGTGTCAATAAGGTCACATGTCTGTAAATCTCGCGAGTTTACGTTCGGAAGTGATTGGTCATATTATTGATCCTGAAGAAGGCGACAGTGGTCGTTGAAAGTTTGTTCCATGTGTACCTCTAAGTGTTGGAAGAAATTTTAGCATTGTACTATGATCACTACCATGAAATGAGCTCCAATGAAAACATAAATGTTTGAATATTTCAAACTTTAAAGTTACTGCAAATAAACTAGCATTGACAAGTATTCTAACACCCCAGCACACATACCTCTATTCTTGCCCAGGACCTTTGTAAGTTGCACTGTGGGTCACCAGTCTCACCAAAGTCTGTGAAGAAAGAGATTGTTCAGTTCACAACTACTATCAGTTTGAATCATGCCAGAACCTTCAGAATCACATACTATTAGGCTTATATGGTTATGGTTGGTACCCATTCCATAAGTAGTGCTGTGTACCTAAACATAACATCAGGTACAGGGACAGATACCGGTACAGAGGTCCGGACCTGTACCTGAACAATTTGAAAAATTTATATGTGTTTTTCTGAACTTCTTCAATAATGACAGAAACATAAATAAACGGTTTACAACTTGTCAATACCTTTATTCAAAGAACATATTAACTAGGTTTCCTACGGCCAAACTCCCTTGGCCTTGCAACCAAAACTCCCAGCCTGCCTGAATGATCTGTTGCATATTAGTTACGCTGTTCTGAGGTGTCACTTTGGTCACATTTGGTGTTGCATGAGGTTATTAGGTTAGGAGATCAGTCACAAAATAAGCACATATATTGGTGTAAATTCATATCGGTACCGGTGCTTCATGATTTGGTATTTTGGACCTGTACCTAATCAATTTTTACGTGTACACAGTACCGGTACTGTACTGTACACAGCACCGGTACGCAGCACTATCCATAACCCTTGGCTACATCAGTCCATGTGCGTAGATGATGTCATCACCACACACAAAGAAGAAGGCCAACTGTTCAGTCTGACTTCAACTTTGTAGAGACTGTGAGTTTTTACCATATCATGAACTTCAATTTGTTTTTATTAGTATACATAAATATATATTCCATGCACATCATGTTAATCATAAGTTCAACAGCATGCCTTTTATGACAAAATCTTACCTGTATTTCAGTCATAAATATCATACAACCTAGACCTAAGATATCTTAGTGTCTTTCCAAGTCTATTTAGTATTATCATATCATATATTAAGTGACCAATGTAAGAGTTCTGCATATCAAAAGTCTGACTCACATTGCTGCAGGCTGTCTTTGCAGTAGTCCACAGCTTGTTGGTAGGTGGCTCTTAGTTCATCAACACCTGAGGATTCAGCATCTACAGACATCCAAGCAATAAAGATGACAAAAACGGCTACAAACCATGCATTTCTTCCCAAGGAATTAGGATACAGGTATCACATACTGTTACATTTATAGATAAAAATCAATAATGGATTGCTGTAAGTCTGTTAGATTTGTTGAATATTTGAATGGTCATCTCTCTTCAAATAAAGTATGAATTATGTAGACTGAGTTCATATAGAAATTTTATTGCAAGTTCTTGCCCGTAACAAGTACATGTAACATGAAAGGGAGGGACGGACAATGATGCACAATATAACATGTGACTACTCTAGTCTAACTACTTGCGCTTAATTCTTACTTATTAGGTTCAACTTCTTTTTCCGAGACATTGGAAGACGAATGATCCCACATATAGACAAGATTTTACTGGTCCCCTGAGTGGTCTTCTTGGGGAGTTTTGACCGTATTAACAGTTTCTCATCCCTTAAGATTTCCACACATTGCTGAGATGACAGAAGGTCAAAGTGTCTACCTTTTGTCCAGTTGACTCTCCTGCGATGGTAGTCACAGTACGTCTGCCACAGACTGACATAGTCGGAGGCTTGTGGGAAACCAGCAGGCAGGGCAGTGTCCATCACCTCTGTATGAACACAGTAGGACATCTTAAGTTTATATTCATCTACATAATTCTACACACAACATTAGCAGCAGTCACCATATCTGGCATAATCTGCAGGAATTCCTGCAGGAAGAAAATTTTCAAAATGAATATTCATGAAAGTTACCGTTATCAGCCATAACTGTACATCATACTTGTCAACTATATGTAGACACTTTTCAAATGCTTTTATATTGAAAATATTAGCACTTGTCAAAATGGGAAAAGTGGAATTCCAAACTTAAATTGGAAGGTGTTTTAAGTTTATATTCATCTACATAATTCTACACACAACATTAGCAGCAGTCACCATATCTGGCATATCATCATACTAAGTGCTTCAACAGCCCAGGATTGAGGTGTTCAAAGATAGTATGTATACGTTATTCCATAGAACTAATGTTAGAGTATGGTAGGCTAGGTAGGGGCATCCTCATTAGATAGCTTTAAACAACACTTGGCAATGCTGCTACATGTAGATGTGCAAAAGTTAGGTGTGACACTGGTCACTGCCGTGCCGCATGCCTGAGAAGCTGATGTGTTATGTCGAAGGGTGGTTATACCCGATATAGATATAGATATTGATCCATTTACTGGGGAAATCAAGGACATTATATTAGTGGGGTGTGCCGAGTCTTCTAACATGTCTTTCAGAAAGAACAACATCCTCATTTCAACATGTGTCCTTTGCCACTCATATCACATCACTGGCATTAGCATAAGACGATTAGTCATGTTGTAGAGAAGTTATCACAAAAATTCCTAAAGAAGAAAAAGAGATGCATAATAACTCAATCCTATTTCTAAGACATACATGTACATGTATATCTTCAGGAAACAGCAAATCAACAGAGTCTGCCTCACCCTTTATTTTCTCCTTTGGCTGTCTGTGTCTCTCCAGGGCCAAGAGGTACCCTTGCCATAGGGCGGCGGCCCAGGGACAGTTTCTGGTGGCGCGCTCGTGGGTGGCCAGCGCAATGTTAGGTATTCTGAGCTTGGTATCCTGTACAAACATTGAGACAACATCTTTTATGATGTGGCAAAATATATATCATAGTGAAAGTAGCATGAAGTAGTGTGTGGTGAGCTCTTTGTTAGCAATATTGCATCTGCAAATTAAATAAAGTTAAGAATTTTAATTTGCATGTTACTGGTCGGGGCTGCATGAGTCAGTAAATCATTAATTATTTATCTTCAGGATCAAAATGGTTTCCTTTTAAGATACAACATACTAATATGATATAAAACAAAAAGGGAACACTTTTGAATAGAAATAACATTATAACAAATGAATTCATTGGTTTGATTTCTTCGAAAATGCTTTCTCTTTGTCAAAGGGCCAAACCAAGCAAGATCATGTAGCGGGGGAAGGAATTTAGCAATTTTTTTACAAATATGATTCTGTGTATCATAAATTACATCATCATCATCTTTACTGCTTTTTATACAAATTACAAGCCACATTTGACAACAATGTCTGGAGGAAAACTGTCGGACATGTTGAACCTTTGTAACAAATTCATGGAAGGATCTACATGTAAGGTACTAGTATTAGGTACATTGTATTACAAAAAACCTCCTGAAGCAACGTTTCTTCCATCTTGACCTTTCACAATCCTTCTGAGTGAGAGATACTGACCAGATAGTGGGTGTATTTAGTCCACAGCTCCACCACGAGAGGATTCTCCTGAATGGCTCTCTCGAAGATACACTGGATCCTGGTTGGTTCGTCTTCAGCGAGCTCATAATCGATGTACGCAAGGTACTCCTGGAGCCGCGGGGCGGCAGCACTGGTCTAAACAAGCAAAGCATGAAAATATCATCAGAATGGAAAAAAAGTAAAACACGAGGCTTTGAATAACAGACCTAGAGGGCTCGAAATACTGGATGCATGCCAAAATTGGAGCTGTGCACCTAATTTTTTACTGTGGGTGCACCATTGCACCAGATATTTTTTGTAGGTTGTAGGGTAGAGGTACTATAACTAAAATAATTGTACACTGGTATACAAAACATTCTTGAAATTCAAATATCTGAAAAAATAATATCATATAACCTTTTTTAACTTTGTTTGATGTATTGCTATAAAATTTCAGATGGAGGTTCTTAATACAGGCAGTAGGGTTTGTAAAACACGTTTTGCTGACATTCTACTTCATCTTGTGTTGTTCTGTGCACCTAAGGTTTATGTTAGGTGAACCAGTGCATCCAATTCCAAGAATATCGAGCCATGCCTACATTTGAGTCATTTTCCAATTATAAAAAACAATACAATTGCAGCCAATAAACCCTAAGGGTGGGATTTCTTCCAAAAGAGCTTGGACCTACAAACGATTTTGTTAGTAAAAGTTTCCTGATAAAAGTTGAGAGATGGTTTGAGACAGTTTGAAAATAAGCTTTTCCACATAGAATTTGACAAAAACCCATTTCCAATTCAACAATCCCCAATATGAATGTGGTCTCACTGCTGTATCAACTTTTGAGGAATTTATTAGTGGTACTAATGACAGCCATTCATGATCCTTACCATTCAATCTAAATTGATTGTAAGCTACTGCAATTCAGCCACTGGGACAAAATACTTAACCCCATTCATACAATACAATGGCTTATAAATATCGTATACATACAGCATCAATAACTCCTGAAAATGTTGTTTACTTCACAAGCTTCCTGCTGGCGGTGCCTTACGTAAATTGCTGATGTTACTATGTGTTGAACTGGTGTTGTCAAGATGCAGCTACCGTAAAATTCCTATTTACGTACGCACTTTTTAAACTTTTCAAGTTGCAACCAGGTGCTCCAGGCTGACGCTAAAGTCGGGGTGCGTACGTTAGGAGGGTTTCTTCCTCGTAAAAATCGCATATCAGCATGAGAGTACGGTACATCTTCATGAAAATGAAGTGTGGAATGCTACCACACAATCAATCAGTAATAAAGAATAAATAATACATATATCTAAATTGTTTGATATTTTCTACCCAGAAACATTTTCTCAGTAAGTTGAACATAGCGGGCGGGCCGCTACACTGTGGGCCGACAAACCGACGCTGTACATGTAAATCACCCGCTATGCTGTTTTTTCACCCAGCGTAGCGGCGAAAAAAGACAAAAATAGCGTAGTAAAAATGCAAAGGCACGCGCTTCCGCTGTTTAGTAGGAAGCCATCCAGCTATCAGCTCCAAGGGAGGTGCCAATTACTAAATTATCACCCCGCCCTACCGCTCCGATCTTGTCTCGCCGCCCCTCCCACCCGGGAAAATCCCATCGCGGCTCGTGTGCCGCTGGCAGCATCGCGCGAAAACGTAAACAATAGCCGAGTAGGTCTTCATGTGCACAATCTGCGGGGCGGTTCCCGACTATTAGAACAGCCGTAAATGTATCAGATTCCCGGGGAATCTCCTTATTTGGAAGTTAACAGTCCGCAGTTGACCAACACAGAAGCTGTTTTTGTAAAAGATTCCTTTCTCTGTCAGCGCGGGGATAGAATTAATTCTTAACTGTATTTCTGACAAATTTCTAAAGCATTAGGTTACGCCATTTTCCCATCCATAACAGCGAATAAATGCACAGAAAATTCATTTTTACAAAGAGAGGAAGATAAAGTTTCAACTTATCTATAAACTTCGCCATGATTGGACAAGTCGGCTACTGCAAATTTGTGGCACCGCCCACAAACCGCCGACTTTTCTTTTAGTAGACTTTCTACCGCCGACGTCGCCATGGTCGCGACTGTCATCAAAGGCTGCCGACTGTCAATCAGCGGCAACTTTGTGGGAAAACGCGCGAGTTGGATCTCCGTACGTGCAAGGAGGCTAAACAGCGAACCTCTGGCGACGTTACGTTCCCTGAACTTTCCCACAGCGATGCTTGTACAAAGTTTTTATTAGACAGAAGTTCCACGTTATCTGTAAGTCGTAGAACAGCGGTTTCGGCTTCCTGGAACGGGCCGGCGGCCTATATATTTGGGGGAGGGGGGTGACGCGATTTCTTAGACGGGCCAAGGTTTTTTAAATGCCGCGGCAAGGGACTTTTGTATTAGGACTTTCGCCGCCGACCGCCGGGGGAAGATCGCCTCGGCGGCGAGTTTTCTGGGAACATGCCTGCGTTGAAGCGTAGTATACCAGGAATATCGCTTCCTATTTCGCACTGAAGAGAACTTCTGACAGCTACGATTGTTGCGCTTCGACTTAGGACAGCCGGACGCAGCCAAAAAAAGGAAAACTGGTATCGACTATTGATATTGCTGAGTAGCTAAATAAACTATTGATATTGTTGTTTCTGAGTTTCAAGTTGTCTTTCACCAGAAATATTGTATGTCAAGGTCATGTGGAGAAGTTGATTGACTGCCACGATTATCATAAATATGACCCTCAAAACTGAAAAAAAGCCTTCTCAATAGCCTAAAATGCAAGAGCTTCCCCCCACCGGGGCTCTGCCCCTGGACCCCGTCGCAGGCTTTAGGCAGCCCCCGAACCCCTGCCCCGATGCTGTGAAAAAAACCTGGCGAGAACACTGGTAACCCTTTAGTTTAAGTTTGTAAACATCATCGGAAGGATGATCATTCATGTCAACCTCTTTAACTATCCACCGAAATGCTGGAGAGGGGGTGCGTACGTTAGGAGGGTTTTTCCCCTGAACGTTTCAACTCACTGAGTCAGGTCCGCAATCGTCCCCAAATCGGGGGTGCGTACGTTAGGAGGGGTGCGTACGTAAATAGGAATTTTACGGTATTCAAGATTCCTACAATCAAGCCCCATTAACTGAAAGGTACTGTAATTCAACCCCTGCTTTAAAGGAGCATTCCACTCCAGAGGCGAGTATTATAATTCCTCAGAGACTAAATTGTTATGCTTGAATCCAGTTTGTTTTGTCAAATCTACCAGAAGTTGAAGCCTGAATGTAGGGCAAACATTACAACAATCAAGTTCTTGACTTCCCCGGAGGACCCTTCCAACAATGCCTTTAGTTCAATGTTTCTTACAAAAGTACCAAAATCTCTGTATCCCAATACTTGATAGTCTTCAAATGTTTTTTGTGTGCCTCCCTAAATGTGTGATAGTGACTCGACTGCTTTCGTTAAGCTTATTTCGTCTACCGTCAGCAACAAATTTGCCCGAAGTTGAAGCGGGTCCGTATGGGGGTACATGGATTTAGAAAAGGATTATTGTTGAAAAGACAGCTGAGGTAATCTAGCCAAAAGGGTGAATTTGTATCCGGAAAAATATTATCTATCAGAAAATAATACACACTTCTGGGGTAGAATACTGTTTTAAGACTGATTGCAAACATATGATACAACACAACATATATTGTTTAGTGCTCACCAACGACTCTTCGAAGGGTTTGTACTTCTCTAGCTTCTCCAGTGCCTTCTGGTAGGCCTGCTTCACTGTGGCATCCACCGGTCCTGTCTGGAACTCTTCATACTCCAGATACGTGCCATCCATACCTGCACAACAACACACAGAAGGACATATGTTAGCAGCAGCTGCTGAAATAGGGTTTTACACAGACGCGTAATGTTTCTTTTCCTCATTCAACAAACTCATGCTAACCTCCTGGCCAGGGGTGATTTTACCTAATTCTAATCTTTTAAAAATATTTTCTTATATTTTTTTACAGGCCTTTTTTTCTCGGTAAAAATGATGAGATGTCCATTATCCTTGTCCATCTTTAGCAACTAGCCATAGATTCCGTCAAACGACTGAATGACGGACACTGGGCAAAACCCTGAAGCTAACTGAAGTAAACCTGCTGACATACAATGTCTTAGCCCACATATCAGGCTTGATTCTGTGGATGACTTTTATATGCATATTGAGTTGGTTTCTAAAAACAACAAAATTTCTCTACTTGATAGCTTACAGAAAAATCAAATGCATGGCAATTCCAGCATCCTAACAAAACAGGTTGTTGCAAACTGAGCAGTTGTCAAGAAGAGCCCTTTTCAGTTTTCACAAAAAGAGAATAAGTCACAACTGATATCATATGGAACTCAGAGTGCGTCATCCATTAAATCAAGCTTGTTTGGCCTAATGAAAATACTGTTTATACCATTCTACCTATGAGGAAACATTGTTAAGCTACATGGCTTCTAGAACAGGAAACGACACATATTGTTATTCACTTTATCTTCACGGTAGCAAAATTTCACGGCGTAATGAAAATGGACATTTTCACTGAACTTCACAGTGGCGGCAAGTGATTTATAGAACGTATGTAATGTGTGATGATAAGTTCACGGTACAGATCTAGAGGTGACCGTGAAAACAGTGAACATAAAGTTATAGTCACTGTAAAAGTAATTTCAAAATGTCTTCTTACTGTGTGTGCCAGTCTAAAAAAAGATGTGGTATCTAAGAAAGGGATAAGGAAGTGATCCTGACCCAGGAGAGGGATGGACAGCTGTCTCCTGAAGATGGAGTTGATCCTGGTGATCTGAGCCTGCATCTTCTCCTCCTGGTCACCTGTGCAGATGGACCCCGGGTCTGGCTGGAGAGGGACAAGGACAGAGCACGAGGGAACTGACCAGAGGTTCAGAACAAAACACACACATGCACGCATGTGCATACATACAGACACGCACACACATTCACTCACACACTCATTAAAAAAACAGACATACCCACACACACAGACATATACATAAATACACACACACACAAACATTTACTCACTGCCATTCACACAAAAGCAGACATACACACACTTACACATAAACACACTCACACATCCATTCACAAAAAACACAGACATACACACACACACACACACATAAACACATAGGTGCACACAAACAAACAAACACCACACTACAGTGTATTTCAATACTAGCCAGTTTACCAGTACATGTAGCTGTTGTGCAATACAAATACAGCACCTGATACAACTGGAATTTTTACCTGCATTCCTGCGAGAACGGCATTCTCGAACTCCCTGTACACGTCCCACAGCATGGTTCCCTTGGAGACGTGCAGCCCTCCCGCAGTCAGCGCCTTCTCACACACCGCCCGCACCGACTCCAGCCCGTCCTCCATTCCACCGATACAGTACTGGATATACTCCAACCATACGTCCGCACCTACATGTACACATGGGAGGGATATAATACATTACCGGATATACTCCAACCATACGTCCGCACCTACATGTACACATGGGAGGGATATAATACATTACCGGATATACTCCAACCATACGTCCGCACCTACATGTACACATGGGAGGGATATAATACATTACCGGATATACTCCAACCATACGTCCGCACCTACATGTACACATGGGAGGGATATAATACATTACCGGATATACTCCAACCATACGTCCGCACCTACATGTACACATGGGAGGGATATAATACATTACCGGATATACTCCAACCATACGTCCGCACCTACATGTACACATGGGAGGGATATAATACATTACCGGATATACTCCAACCATACGTCCGCACCTACATGTACACATGGGAGGGATATAATACATTACCGGATATACTCCAACCATACGTCCGCACCTACATGTACACATGGGAGGGATATAATACATTACCGGATACATATACTCCAACCATACGTCCGCACCTACATGTACACATGGGAGGGATATAATACATTACCGGATATACTCCAACCATACGTCCGCACCTACATGTACACATGGGAGGGATATAATACATTACCGGATATACTCCAACCATACGTCCTCACCTACATGTACACATGGGAGGGATAAAATACATTACCGGATATACTCGGACTCCATCCATACGTTTGCACCTACAAGTGCACACAGGAGGGATAAAATACATTACCGGATCTACTCCATCCATACGTCCGCACCTACATGTACATGTACACATGGGAGGGATCAAATACAGTAAGAATATACTCCAACCATGCGTATGTATATACGTCTGGGTGTAGTATCAAATTTTAACCCTCTCCCTGCTGCCTAACTCTGTAACCATTAGGGAATTAGGTGCAAAACTTTCCTGTAGACCAATAAGATTTTGTTTTTTAAAAAAAAGCAAGGAAGCTGGCATGAAAGAGACTGTACAACAATGACAGATAGCAGTCTGTTCTGCTATGTGTTTACGGATGGGTGTTATAAGGTCATCTACTGCATTTTTGGTGGATTTTAGTGTACATGTATTCGTCATTTGTATGCAGAGATTATATTACTGAATACAAAATAAATTGCTCACAACTTCTAAGGCAAAGTTATACTTTGCTTCATCTAATGAATAAAATGCAACGGCATATATGCTACCCCTGGGTTCATAGCAGTCTTCCCTTAATTTTGTTGTTATTTTTCTTAGTCATATACCGGTAACAAATTTAAAAAAAACAGCCTTGCTTTTATTTCCTATACAGTCAAACCTGTCTATAGCGGTCACTCAAGGGACTGGCCAAAACTGGCCGCTAAGGACAGGTGGCCGCTATGGAGAAAATGTTGATTAATTGACCACGAGTGACACATGTTTTCAGTACCCACTGAGATACATTTTTTTATTCACCGTACAGTACACATGTAAACATTAACATAGGTAAGGCACATTTTAGAAATTCGATTGTTGTTCTTCTACTTCTATTATGGGCTTGAAAAAAGAATTATTGTATCTGCCAACTCCAAATTATCCATGACTTGCTCGAGCTTCATGTCTGAACAGACCAGCATCGCCATACTCTACTCTTGATCATTCGCGACTGCTTCGCTGCCGGCACACGCGTCACCAACGAGTTTTAATCATATGAAACTAAGTCCTTCGCAGCAAAATGCCACCTAGTTAGTTAAGAACAAAATAAATGTTGCTCAGTTACCACTTACTGTTAGTTTTCGACCGTTTTCAAACATAAGATCGTGGCGACAATTTTCCTTGTCTGTTGTTGTTTGCTTGTCACGATCGGCTTCTACCATTATGCTAATAGGGTAATGAGAGGAAGTTCGCTCTTTTGAGGGCTTTTTTTTTTCTTTTAAGAAAATTGCAACAGCCCAAATTTTATATCATAGTAATGTTATCCATATTTAGTTTGAGGCTTTTGGTTAAGTGATTATCCTCAGTGATAGTTTGCAGGAAAATAAATTTAACACACTATACCTCCGCAACAGTGGTGTCTTCCGATGACCTTTATGCTGCTCCGCCATTTTGAAAATCGTGTTTGGGCACATTTTCGGATGAATTCCCGGGGAAAACGGAAATATTGGGCCGACATTGAAACAATTCGCGAACTAAGCGCATCAGATACATGTGCGGGTTGTATTTTCCAAAAACTACCGTAATTTTTGCCCAGTCCAAATGCACAGAAATAGTCAAATATGCTACGATGTACAAACGCAAGCCATGTGAAGAAATACTTCAGTTCGCGTCAAACCATGGATAATCTAACAAAGATAAAACATTCTTGTTTTCTTTATCATTATTATCCTGTCAAGTTGAGTTCACATAAACTTGATAACTGCATAAAAAAATGAAGATTTTGAACCCGGCGTGTGGTGGCGATGCGGCTTCCACCGGCGCACATTGCCCGTTATCGGCAGTGTTCCTGTACTCGCGGGACCGAAAATCGTCTGGCCGCGACCGCGTTGGACAGGTGACCGCTATAGCCTAATTCTTAATGCTTATGTCAATGGGAAAAATCCAAGGGACCGACAAAAAGTGACCACTATGGGCAGGTGGCCGCTATGCAAAGGTGACCGCTAATACAGGTTTGACTGTAGTTATCACACAATTTGCAATGTCTAAAATGTGGCATCGTGTTGTGCAATCGGTAGGGTGTTTCGCCCAGAACCGAGAGGTCCTGGGTTCGAAACCACTGATATGCCCCAATGTTGTGCCCTTGGGAAAGGCACTTTACAGGACATTCCTCACTTCACCCAAGGTGAAAATGAGGGACGTCCCTCAGATAGGACGTTATATGGAGGTCCAGTGACGGTGTGTTCGTGGAGAGCCACACCTCAAGCATGTTAAAGAACCCACCGCACTTATTGAAAAGAGTAGGGGTCCTTCCCAGTGTGAGTGGTTCAAATCCTACAGCCCTATGGTTGCACATGCATATGGGGCAATTGTCGTATTGAGGTGACCTGAGTTAGCATTGAATGGCTGCCGCACCAGACCCTTGCGATTTTTAAGCCCCACCAATCTTAAGCTCCTCGCTTACAAAGAGTGTAGTTGGTCCACCCAATGATAATCATAATAATAAAAATATTATGTCTTACAGAGGTAGTCTTTCACAGCTCTCTCAAACAGCTTGTTAATTGCCGCTCGGTTCTGTCTACCAGAGTCCAGCTTCATCTCGTCTGTCAGCCAATCCAACCACAGCTCTGAAATCAGACAACGGTCAATTAAAGGATATCAAATAACACATGTATGAAAGCCATTTACCAAGTTGCCAGGGAAAAAGTTTACCTTATCAATAAGTCTTCTTGAGACTTAGTCATTATTCATCATTTTTGCAGATTGCATATCATTTTTTGCTCTAGTTCTGACATATATGTACAGCACTGTCTGGCAGGGCTCGAATTTTTTTCTTTCTCAAAGTTTCTGCAACAATACGTGACTTGAAGTAAGAACTTTATCAAGAAGCATTCTTTTTCTTCTCCTACATTTCAAGTTTCAGGTTCCGGTATCTTTTTCTGTAACCTCAATGTTTTCTCTACAATTCCCAGGTTTCAGGTGTGTATTTCAAGCCCTGATTAAAAAGTATCCGGATTTTGTGTTGGAGAAAATGGATAGTGAGTGTGTGTGTACGTGTGTGTGTGTGCGCGCGTGTGTGTGTGAGCTCGTGGGCACATCATCATGTATGCATGCAAGTGTGCACTTGCGTGCGTGCATGTGTGTGTGTGTGTGTAAAAACAATCTTTTCCATAATGAGTGCTACTGTATTGTACATTACCTTCTGTTAAGGGGAAGAACTTGCTCATCCTCTCCCTGGCCTGCCTGACTTCCACCAGCTCACCCTCCCTTCTCTGGGCCGTAATCAGCTCCACATGGCTGTTGTAGTCATAGGGGTTACTGCTCACCTGTTCAGCACACCAGAAAATACTGTAAATTCATGATCTCCATGAAAAATGGAGATATTGTTTTGGGTGTTTCTGTGTGTGTGTCTGTCTGACAGTGTGTGTGTGTGTGTTTTGTGTCTTTGTAGTCAGCATAACTCAAGATTACCCCTGGATGGATTACGATGATATTTGGTAAGTGGGCAGGTGTTGGGAAGACAAAGGTTAAGGTTGATTTTGGGCCCCCTGGTATGTGACTTTGGTACTTCAGCAGAACTTTGTCTTTTTGTATCTTTTGACCTGGACATGCTATGGTCACGGTCGCTTTCTGGGGCAAGTCGCTAAGCCGCCGGTGGATATCTCTGGCTTTCCGGGGTTGGTCACTGGATGTAAGTTTTACGTCATGCAAAGCTGCCAGATGGTACAGAGTATTTCCAAAGGCTCCCTTTAATTTTCCACTAGACGGCAATCGCTGAGAGACCAAAATACGATTTGTATAACCCTTGATTTTATAACTTGAATATGATCGATGCAAGATGTAGAAGTATGATAAAAAGACAAAACTCACAAAAGCGTTCTTTATGATTGTTTATCTATGAAATTCACTGCGTGGCCCCCTGGTATGTGACCTTGGTACTGCAACAGAACTTCCTTTTTTTGTGTCTTTTGACCTGGATGTGCTATGGCCTTTTTTGTGTGTGGCAGATAGCTTTTGATGTAAGAAAGAAGTGGTGCAGGTTTGGGCCCCCTAGCAGCTTTCTCTGGAAGTGCAGGGGCATTTTTGAAAAAATCTTCCCAGGAGATATAGAATAACTGAAGAAAGGAACAATTGTATCATAAGTATGCAGGTAGCTTCGATAGAGATGTACATAATGAAGTGCAAATCATGCATATTGGGACCTAATTTGCATCATTAATGAGGAAAAGCTTGTTCATCATCATCATCATGTTACCAGTGTTTTACATTATAGTTACATGGAACATATGTAGTTTATGCCAGGTGGAAAATTAAATTTAGATACCAATATTATGCAAATAAATTGCTAATTTGCATCATTAATGCAAAAGTGTCATAAGCCAAATCTAAGTGCACTGTGACTCACGGTGGTAAATGATTGGACCGTCAACACTGTGACCTGTGTAAGCTAGCTAAAGGTGAACATGACCAAGCATAATATCATGCAAATGTGGAAATCATTTGCATAATTAGAATATTCATGAAAATATGAGGTCTCCGAAGTTAGTATTATTTGAAATCATATTTGCAACAACACAACGTGGAGCACTCAAGGCAGCGAAGGCTAACTGACCAGTGCATAAATGTTATGTCAGGTGACGACAGTGTGTAGCAAATTATGGGCTCTGTCGTCTGAAATACACTGAAGTTATATCCAGCGTTTCTTTTCAACAACAACTGAGTCTCGTGCAAATTATCATCGTGACAAAAAAACAATAACAAATTTCACGTGTACGCGGTAGAAAATTGATCGTGCTATCTGCACTGCAGCGTGAATTTCGCAGCCTCACCTTCGCCTCTAACTGCCGTGTGGTCTCATCTTCACTGTCAGACGAAGAACTGTCCTCTTCGTCATCGTCCGGTCCCATCTCTACGTCCTCAGACGGAGGGTTTTGCATCTCTTCTTCTGCAGAGTCCATGGAGGTAGGGGGGAGGGGGGCAAGTGTCGTGCGCTGAGCGTCAGCAGGCCCACAATGCACCGCGCAGCCACGGGTATTACTGTAGGGCCTGGCTGTTATGCTTCGGTCCCATCAATTTCCAATGTTTGCGAAAGCGAAAAAAAACGCTTATCAAATAAAATAAGTTAACCTACCCCGGTTCGCATTTCTTATGCCTCATTGTAGTCTCTCAAAAACAGCGTATACCGTGAAACGTCTGATACATCAAAGAAGGCAAACTACAGACTCAGCTTACAAGACCCCACAGCTTTATTTACATACGTATGAAACAAGATTTAAGACTACTACCTTCACCATTGAGATACAGCAGTTAATTTCTGGAGACATCAAGAACAAAACAACGATAAATTCTATTGTCACTGTCTAGTTATCTTCTTTCTTTTGATGGAATAAAATTCTTATTGTAATTATGATTTTAAGTTTTTCTGCTCGAGTTTTTATTACTGCCAACACTTTGTTGATGGACCGATATGTCCCCATAAACGACCGGATATACGTTCATTTTCTCGTTTGTTTCAGTTTTTCGTTCCTGAAATTCCGGTTTTTATTCTACTAAGAAAATCGTTTTCAAATGGATAAAAAAAGACGAAACTATATCTTTATCAAAGGAGTGGTTTTGTTCATCATATTCCAAACTAATCATACTTGATCGTTGATCAACTGATCGTTGATAAACGTGTAAGGTACTGTCTACAGCGAAAAAAGTGATAAATACAATATCCATATCCACACCTATATCAACATTAACATGATAAGTGAGCTAAACAAGCTAAGGAGCACAAAATGAAAAATCTTCTTAATGTATTACATACTCTTGGTTTTGAAGTTGGTTACATACACTTGAAACAATAAGTAATGTTGAAGAACTACTAGATACAACATTTGGTTTCATTTTGCCGAGCAATGCTAAAACCATGAAGTTTCTTTCAAGACGCTACATACTTTATATAAAGACCGTCCACATGAATGAATCACAAAATAGAGCAGTTTTTGGCATTTTCGAAACACGGCTTATTCTTCAACAGGCCAATACAGCATTATACAGGGTTATAAATCAATGAAATTGTACACATTCTTACACCGAAAGAGGGAAACAACAGTGTTTTTGTACAATTAACAAAATGTGAATCTAATCAATATTTTTCTTCGCACTCAAGGTGCTTTTCAGTATAGGATAGCTGTACAATGATCTAATGAGCATTACAAGGAGATCCTCAACAAAGAGCACTTTTTGTAGTTTCGATGCAAAAATATACAGAATTTCTCTCATCGTAGATCAATCTGGAGTTGTATATCAAAATTTATTCCACACGTATAGTTTCATCGAATATTCCCCCATACCTTTGTGAATCCTGAGGATAGTCTTCTTTTTGGGGATCATCCTTTTCAGTCCCATTGTTGACACCAAAGCAAGAAACTTTCTCATCACGGATGGCATTGTTCACTTTCGTTTCTGTTTTTATGGAGTGTAACGTTATATGATTCTCATGGAATCCTACAACTTTTTATGATGTCGTCCATTTCTGCCGCGGTTTTTGCTGTCTCCAAGTGCGAAGTTTGATAATAGCTTAATCACCGATCGCCATTTGTGCCATATTCAACGTTGTCACAGTACAAACTCTACTTTTATTCTAAGCCATATTTGGAGGCCAGACTGATATCGCCGTTCAAATCCAGCGTCTGTAATTTGAGTTTCTAATATCGCCTGTTTGTGTCAGTGTTCCAGAGGGAAAGAATCCTACAAACCGCTGCATCCAGGAAGTAGTGTTGGGCTGGGATGTTCCTTCGCAAGTGCAGTTTGTACCAAAGGTTGGTTGAGTCGGGTCTTCTCTTTTATACGGTGGTCAGGAAACTTCGTTCGTTCGTTGTGTACCTCTACCTGTACTTTCTGTGTTTGAGGTTTACTGGGAGTCGGTGGTGTCTGACGGCCGTGCGTCTCTGTCTGTGTTTGGAATGTACCGGGAAGTCGTGTCTGCTCTTCATACTGTCTCTCTGTCTGTAGGGAAGGTGATTCTTCTGCGAGTTCCTCTTCGTCTGATGTCCATTGATCATGCCCGTCGGGGAGAACGTTAACAACGGCGATGTCCGGCCCTCTGTGTACATGTGGTGGAGCTGGTGGCAAAGGCATGTTGTTAGTCACGTCGCACAGCTCCCTCAGAGCTCGTCGGAACTCTGGCTGCCTGAAGCTGTAGATGATGGGGTTGACCATAGATGATAGCGTCAGGAAGATCCGATTGGCCACTATGACCGTTATGAGTTGTGAGGTCGACGCTTTCTCTGCACCGGCATTGAGCAAAGACCGACCAGAGGCAACCAAGAATAGGTAAGACGCCACCGACACAACTAGAACAATGATATGCGGTGCCAGTGTTCTGAAGGCCTTGGTCTGGCAAAGCCACAGGTTGCGATGCTCATCCCTCTCCTGCTGTTTCCTTGCTTCCTTGTAGACGAGGAAGTAGATCACGAGGATGGCCAGGACAGCAACTACAACCTCAGCTGCACACATGTTACTGAAGATGGCAGCCGGGCTGGTGCTACTGAAAGGTTCTGGTTGACATAGGCTGTCGCCAGAGTTCTGCAGTCTTCTGATTACGGGAGGTCCAATCCCAAAGAACAAGGCGAAGGCTCTGACTGTAACTATTCCGATGATGACACGTTTTGTTGTGACTCTGCTGCCGTAGTGCAATGGATTACATATGAAATGATACAGATCTGTTGCCATCAGGAGGTACGTACCGAACATTGATGCTGTGGAGGTTGGGATCACCGTATTTGAGAAACCACAGAACTGTCGATAACTGCTGCCGTCGTGGAAAAGCCCATAGATCTGTACGGGAATCATGCAGCCTGTGAAGATGATATCATCTAGCGCTAAGTTACACCGAATGTAATAACGGGGCTTCTGTAGAGACTCGTTTTTACAGACCAAGAAAATGAGGAGCAAGCTGCAACCCACGGCCACGATCAGACTGAAAACGAGGTACGCTGTTTGGAGACCACGAGACAGCGGGGTGCTCGATATGATATTATGTATGCTACCCAAATTGAGGGAGAAGAGGTTTTGATCCTCCTCCATATTTCAGAATGACGAGACTGATGAAGAAGACATCTACCACCCTTTCTCTAGTCGAGGCCGCAATGAATGATGAAGCTTCAATGGTGACACCGGAAAGTTCTCGTTTTGAGGTTGCTGGGATACATTATTGTGTCTCAATGGTTGTTGACAACGAAGAGACCGAGTTGCCGCCGTGGTCGCTAGGAAACCATACGCATGTTCTCTGCTTTTCATGGAGCAGTCTAGCTGCATACAGGCAATTAGCTAATCTCCAAGCAGATCCACGCCGGGCGCGAAAATCGTAGTATGCTAGCCAGAGAAGGTCCAGTCAGCCAGAGAGGGTTCATCAGCCCGGCTTCTCTGGCTGACTGGAGCTTCTCTGGCTAGCATTTACAATTTTCGCGCCCCGTGTAGATCTGCTTGGAGATTAGCAATTAGCTGCGTTTGTGGAATAATACGGGTTGATGTCATTCTTATGAAGCTTCGTTTGTCTGGATGGCTGCAGCTGAAACCCCAAGAGTTTCGATATGGAATCCTATCAAATTTCTTTGTAAAACTATTTCGTTTTTTTTTTAAATATATGCTACATACCATTGTTAAAGCTCCACTCTTCGGAAAGTTCCTTTTTAGACATGCAGGATTTAAAAGAATTGCTGGTGGATTGAGTATTTTTTTCTTTATTACATCCATGAAAAATGGCTATGTTTTAGATAACAGCGTTATTCCATAGAGGATAACTCAAGAGGCGTTGACGGATCATTGTGATTTTGGGTTTGTTGGCAGTTTAGACAGAAATGTTCACGACGAAGTTGAAATTATGCAAAATAGGACTAGGATTGTATCATTACATTTTTCTCATGTATTTTCTTTCCTGGACTTACTATGGTTTAGATGATTGTGTGGCAGACAGCTTTTGACGTCAGGGTCAAGTGGTTTCGGTTTGGGCTCCTTAGCAGTTGATATTAGAACTGCATGTTTTTTTTTGCTAGAATCTTCCGGCATGTCCGGGGTTGATGACTGAAGAAAGGAAAGAGGGATGTGGGTACCTTGGACAGAGATTACACAATTAGATGCAAGTTATGGAAATTAGGACTTAATTTGCACAACAAATGAGCAAATTGTATAATATCAGTGACTTCAAGACATCTGTACTTTTTGGCAAGTGAAACAACGATAACAAATGCCTAACATGCAATTGCCAATAAGGGCCTAAAATGCAAAATCAACACGAAAATACCGCAACTCCTTAGCGGTACGTCGATGAAGATTAGACATCCAGGTAATAAGATACGCCAAATAGCAGTTACTCTAGCAACTGGGTAAGAGCTTGAGTAACTGTCATTTTGCATCCTCACCTGCAATGTACATCACCATGCATACATGCATGCATAGATTTAGTAATAGTTAAAGGATGGGCGGGGCGAGTTTATGTGGATTTGGTACAGCCCCGCCCTCCCAAGGATTTTGTTGGTAGCCCGAGGGCGGAGCCCGAGGGCTGCCAACAAAATCCGAGGGGGGTGCGGGGCTGTACCAAATCCACATATACGAGCAATCCGCCCATCCTTTAACTTACTTAGGACATGACCCTCTTCCGAAGCAAAATACAAACATTAACACAAGTCAAATTCTTGGTTTGTTCAAGGACATTATATTGTATGTCTTTGATTTGCTTTGCCAACCCCCTTGGTTTTGCCAAGGACTTGGTTTTGCCAAGGCTTTACAATACCTCTTTGGGAATTTACAGCTGCATTTCTCTAATTTTCTCCCTCTTGTCCTCATTCATGACTTCATGACAGCCTTGTGTGAAATATGTACTTGCTTCTTCTCAAGTTTTAATTTACAACACTCTGCTAGCATGACAATGCCATTGTCTTTTGGGTGAGGAATTCTGGACACTCGGTCTGGCCAAGATTCATTCCCCAACTTGATCTCTAAGGAGTCAGTCATGGCGAATTTCGGTGACCAGTTTCTCGAGCATGTTGGCGTTTCAACAAAAGGATTTCTAACACAGCCCAACCCGTTTCCTAACTTCAAGTTTGAGCCAGTAGATGATCATGCGGCCGCTCTGTTGGAGCATGTTGGCATTTCTGCTGACATGTTCTGTTCTCAGCCCGACCCGTTCGACGGACAGACCCACTCATCAGGTCGTTTTGCTGCGCTGGTGTTATGTTTATGACAACGGTATCGCATTCTTTTTATGTAGTTTAGGCTTTAGCTTCAGATCATAGACACATGCCGGGGCTTGGTTGAAAAGAGTATGCTTTGTTTTCATGTACATGGTATAACCTGCACTGTTTTTTGTTTTGTTATGAATATGACTATGCTTTTTTTTCATGTACATGGTATAACCTGCACTGTTTTCTTGTTTTATTATGACTATGCTTTGTTTTCATGCACATTGTATAACCTGCAATGATCTTTTGATATGACTGTGATTTGTTTTCATGTACATTGCATAACCTGCACTATTTCTTATAAATTTTTGTTATAAGAAAATGAGAGAAACGTTATCATACGTTTTCTTTTTGATGCAACGATCTTAAATTTGTTTCTTTATTATTCATATTCAAGTTTATTCTCATGTTAGATTTTTGATGCAACAATCAAAAGTTTCTGTCTTCATTATTCATGTATCTTTATTATTCATGTTTATTCTTTTAAATAAAGATGTCCAGGAACACTGATTAATTTGCTGTTTTCCCTTTTTGTTAATCCTTTAATTGCTTTTATTTGCATGTAAATGGTGGGCGTCTCCAACTTAGTCAGTGGGCGTCTCCAACTTAGTCAATATATTCGTTGGTTAGTGCATGGGCGTCTCCAACTTAGTCAATTTATTCGTTGGTTAGTCCACCTCTGGTACCTAAGGGACCTTACTATGTGGATTTAATCACAAGAAATACACGCTCCTGATTGGCTGAGGAAAGAGGGTCATGTTCTAAAATGTAATAAAAAGTAATTGGCATAAATTTCACAAAAGCTCATGCGTTCATTTCTTCCTATGACGACTTAAAAGATGGTATTTGGACCGGCGGTGTTCTGAATTCAATGGTAAAGAATCGCTTTCTACATAGATGTTGTGATATTCATCCGTATCCATAGCATAACAGAGACTCCTGGCGCCCATTCCTATAAATGCACCGTCGGAAACGTTTACATGTCAGCAGTAGGTACTTAAGTGGTTTGGGTAAGGACCGCTGAATAAGAAAGTTGTCAACTTTTTGTATTCCCCTTTTTTTTACCCCCTTCTTCTCTTTCATACGTTACCCTATCTCAATGTTTTGATAAAAACCTTGATTGGGCCCCGATCGTGATTTCATTTCATTTGATGCAAAAATTCAAGCAATTCAATTCGATTTGGTAGTCATCTGGTAGTCAAGTCGATTTGATTTTGTGAGCATGAAAGCTCCAAGTCGATTTCAAATGGCGTCAAGTCGGCATCTTCCAAGCGACCTCTCGGAAGTCCTTTTTTTGTCGATTTTTCTTTCCACGATACATCTCGGGCAATGGTCACGGATTTTACCGCGTACCGTTGGTGTTTTACATATACAAAACTCCTCAAATTTTCCTCCTGCAGGATTTGAATTCTTCCGGCCAAAAGCGACAATGACCTAGTAACGACAACGGGTCACGCAGGGTGCTTAGAGTTGTGTTACGACAATCTCAAAAGGCAACCGTCCGTTTGCAGAATACTGACGAGACTACTTATTTTTAAAGGAGCTTCTGGATTCCGTTAAATAACGACCATGGGCCCGTAAACAACGCCGGTGCGCGTCTTCAAGTGGCAGTGTGCATTTTCCGATAGCTCGAATTGAATAAACGATTATACTTCAAAGCTCGTTAACTTCAGGAATATAGGACATGTAAAACAAAAAAGGCAAACTCGCTCTTATCAAGGACATCCCTATATAATGTCCTTGGTCTCACCATGTACCAAGGATAGGAGCCCCTTTACTCATGACCTACTTATGAGTATAGAGACAAAGCATTGGCAACTAGAAAAGCAACATTTTCGAGAAAACGCAGGATATTTCCCTCTCATTAATAAAGGAAGTATGAAAGATGACATTTCTGCATTATTCAAAATAGATCTTCATTAGTATAACACACATTCAGTTGTATTCATATTTCCTAAAAGCTACCTACACCTCCAATAGGACATCTGTAGCATGTACCCTAAGGGAAATATAAAGTTTCCGCATTTTCACAAATATGACATCCGTAGCATTTACCGTAAGGGAAATACAGGTTTCTGCATATATTATGCAAATGATGTCATCAACATAACACCTCCAATATTACATCTGTAGCATTTACTCTCTCTCTCTGCCCCCTCTCTCTCTCGACCCGTGTGCGCATCTAAGTAAGTAAACGGAGAGTGTAGAAGAAGTGTTAAACTAAGACAGCTTGTCCATTACAGGCTAATTACAGGCCGTTTTACCAGGGTCAGCCTTTGTAAACATTTCTTTGTTCAGTTTGTAAACACCAAGTCGGGCATGGTTGTGTGTCCCCGCTAACAGACCAGGTCAGGCCCCGCATATATCTGCCACGGTCTCCCGGATGTACAGTAGTCCGTTCATAATACGGCTAGCACATTTTGGGGCGTAGCTTTCCACCTTTTAGGCCATGTTGATTCGATTCTATGGATGACATCCTCCGGGAACCCCAAAACTGATGGGAGCGTGTGAATAAAAAAAAAATGGGCAAAAAAATGGCTTCATTATGAAATGTACATGGCCCGGAAGGATTAACAAAACACACATGAGTATGGTATACCGAATAATAGATTCTTCATGCATTTTCGTTCTTTCACAACTTCCTCATTGACTTTGGAATTCACTTTGGTATTCTACGACATTAGTATCCGTTTTCCTAAATACATTTTTTCAATTTACAGCATACATTTTATCATTTTGCAGCTTCTGTAACTTTGTACCATTTACAGTATGGTCGAAAACTTTTTTTGCGAACGGACGAAAACTGATGCGCGCGCGGATGTCATCCATATAATCAAATCAACATGGGCTAATAGTGGAGAAGTATTACAACAGCAACACGCATGCGCATCTGGCAACAAGACTTGTAAAAACGCATGGCGTAACATTTTATTTACGAAACTCGTAAAACAATTCAAAGGTTCAAAGCTGTTATAATAACAACCGGATCGTTTCGACATCCAGAACGACGAGAAATAAGAACTGTTGTGGACTCGCCGTAATTTATTCACCGGTATTCCAGTCACACATTGTTCACGCACTGGTAGTGTCAACCGCCATGGGGACCAGGCGGCCTCGGTTCACCCGGATATTCCACCCCAAGCAAAGTTAGTTTGCGCACTAGCAAGGTTTAATCGCGTATTGTGCAGCATGGGAGCGATTTAATAGCCTCTACCAGGCCCCGAGAGTGGCTGGAAAATAGTAGAAATTGGCCAAATAGAGTGAATAATATGCTATGAAGGGAATCGGCTGCGGATAGAGGGCCAAACATGCCATCCACGGGGACATCTAGAGATCGCAACTGTAACTTCTATAGGCGACTAACTTCTCTGGCATGTTATCCGTTTGTTTGGCCAATTTTTACGATTTTTCCAGCGACCTGTGGAGCCTGGTAGAGGCAGGGGAGTGTTGGCATCTGAAAGTTCCATGCATATATAAACATATAAAGAGAATTTGCTGATTTCATACGATGGCAACTCAATATTTTCACAACTCTTTCAACGTTTTGGCACCACATTTCTTTAAAAAAACTGTTTAGGATGAAAAGCAAAAAAAGAGTCGAAAGAGACTGAAGCGAAATTCCAAACGAGTCAGCAACCAAAATATTAGCACCATGGCGATATACGGAAATACTTTTGACGAGATAATGTTTAAGAAGTTTCCGTTTATTTTGCTTAGGAACAACGTTGAAGATATTTGATGACAACAGGTGAAATACGATCTCTTTGACCTACATAAATGATTTGCACACGGCACAGCGACAATTTAGTTTTTAATCAAAGTACAAATCGAATGAATTGTCTTGGTGATGACTTCTCCGGCATGGTACAAATTGGTCTGAATTTAGATCTAAAATCCCAAATCGCTGACGAACAAATTTCAGTGAAGAACAGATAAAGAACCGTTTAGACGTCCCCCGGGACAGTCAACCTACTTCCATATATGGTAGTGCCAGAACTTGAAGAACCACTTTTTTTTGCAATTAAATTACCTTCTTCCATATATGGACATGTTCCTCGGGGATGTCCTCATTATTCATCTACTTAAAGACAATTCTTCACGCCATAAAGGAATAGTCTAAACCTGTCATCAAAGGTAATCAATTTTACAGGCACATATATTTTCCAGGCTTTTCGCACGCATGTGTTATCTGGAGTTAAGCGGGATTGACGGGAAGCTACTCCGAACCCCACTGTCACGCCAGGTGTTTTAAAGACTGTTGTCTCTCTCATCTCCACCGCCCTGGGCTCTTCTGTCGCCATCTTGGACAATTACTGTCTCTCCCGTCCCGTGATTCCACGTCACAAACATCCTTGTTATTGTTCAAACCTGAGTAACCGGCAACGATCCGCTCTACGTCACCAGCTTTTTCCACTCCCACCGGGGAAGGTTTTATTTAGGGTCGCGGGCGGTTGTGATCCCAGTTTGATCTAGTTGGGACCGCGACCGAACACACACAGACGTTACCCCGGTTCCAGCACCACCATGCCGGTGAGCCGTCTCTACGGTCAGGAAAACAGAAAGACGGCAGGACAAAAGCTCGCCCGAACCGACAGCGAGGAAGAACTGTCTGCCCTGTCAGACAGGAATTACAATCCGCGCTCCTCGGGCGCCATCTTAGGTGGAGTGCCGGGCAAGCGAGCCCGATTCCGATCGCCGGGGTCCACTATGCAAGCCAACGGGACGGCAGCGACGGGGGGAGGCGAGGACATGGCCGCCCGTCGCCGGGCCTTGATGGCCGTCAAGATGGCCAACACGTTCATGAACTGTAAAAATTACGAGAAGGCCCTGAAGCACTGGACCGACGCAGTCGAGGCGTGCCCCACCTGTCCAGACTACCTGGCGGGGAGGGCCGGTTGTAACATCATGCTCGGCAAGTACGAGGACGCCATTATGGATGCCGTCCAAGCCACCGACTTCGCCCCGGACTGCGTAGACGCGTACTGCAGCCACGGGGAGTGCCTACTGGCTCTGGGACGCCCCAAAGAAGCCACCGCAGTCTACACCAAAGCACAGATGCTCGAGCCAAAAAATCAGGCCATTTCCAGTGACCTCCGGGTCGCCAAGGACCTGATTCATTTGCAGTCTTTCGCCGAGCGTGACATGGAGAAAGGCGACTACAGGCGGGTGTTGTTTTACATGGACAAAGCTATCAAGCAGGTCCCGCAGTGCGCTAAATACAGAGTGTACAAGGGAGAGAGTATGGTCATGATGCGGAACTACAACGAAGCACACGAAGTGCTAGGCGAGGTTCTGGAGTACCAACCTCAGAACGTAGACGCTCTGTACGCCATGGGACTGTGTCTGTACTACCAGGGCAACATTGACGACGCCTTCGTACACTTCGAACAAGTGTTGGACATTTCTCCGGAACACGAGAAGACCAACGCCGCACTAGAAAAGGCCCAGACGCTTGCCACCAAGAAAGAAGAGGGTAACGATGCCTTCAAGGCAAACAAATACGAAGAGGCGTTCGACAGGTATACGGAGGCTCTCGCCATTGACCCACTGATCGACTTGACGAACTCAAAACTGTACTACAACCGTGCCGTGGTCTGTGTAAAAATGAACAAACTCATGCAGGCTATCGAAGACTGCACAAACGCCATCAGATTGGATGAATCATACACTAAAGCCTACCTCCGGAGGGCGAAGTGTTACATGGAAATGGAACAATTCGAACAGGCTGTTTCCGACTACGAGAGGGCGTGCGAACAGGACAGAACACCCGAGCACCTGCAGTTCCTTCAAGAAGCGAAGAAGGCGCTGAAGAGAAGTACTTCAAGGGACTATTATCAAATCCTGGGGGTAGAGCGAACGGCAAGCGTGGATGTAATCAAGAAAGCGTACAGAAAGAAGGCAAGGGAATGCCACCCCGATAAGAATGTGGATTCGAGCGAGGAGGAGAAAGCCATACAGGAGAAGCGGTTTAAGGAGATCAGCGAAGCGTACGGCGTGCTGTCAGACGCCGAGGAAAAACGACGGTACGACCTGGAACAGGCCATGGAGGGGGCACAGGACGCTTTCGGGGGGTTTTCTAAGTTCGGAACTGGTAACGTACCACCCCAGACGCAAAGGACTGGTAGATTTGGACACGCAAATATGTTCAACGCTAACCAAGGAGCTAACCCGGGAGCTAACCAAGGGGGAAGACAACGTTATGGGTTTGCTAGTAGACCATTCACAAGTAGCCGATTCACAAGTAGCCGATTTCATAATGTATGACGCAATGAGGGTTAGGTCTTAAGTATGTATACTTCCTGTTTAGAGCAAGTAGATACTTATTAAACTAAGACAAAAGCTGTCTAGCGCTAGTTTCACAGCATTGTCGGTCATTTTCTTAGCTTGAAAATTTATCAGTCGGTAGAATTCATCACGACAAAGGAATTGTTTATTTACTGCAGTCGTTTTGTTCTCAATCACTTTTGAAAATGTTGGTGAAAGGTTCTGGCAAGGACGTACATGATGTATATCGCCCCCAGTTTTTTCTTTCATTCAATAATATATTTGGAACTGTATTCTATTTTCATTGGCATTGGCATGTAACGATAAAGAACACTGAAACTGTATTTCCAATGTTTTCTATGCAGGCTATATTGTTCACTGCGAGCTTATGTTTAAATATCTGTTCTGTGAACAGGTCATGCTATTCTATTATTTAAGAGTAGATTTTGTACAGGTGGGGCATGGTGCAATGGTAGAGGGTTATGGTGAATAAATGCCTTTATCTTCTCGGTTATTTAACAGTCTTTGTTGGTTTTGTTTGTTTGTGTAGTTAAAGATAAGCCCCTTTGTAAGAATATGTTTGTATGGGCTACTTTCTGTGTAATGGTACGATGTTAAAATTAGCACCCACCGAAGTTTTTCAAGACGTACAAGAAATCCGCTTTCTGTGAAGTGCTATAGAATCAAGAAATCCTTCGTAATAACGGGCACATTACCAAAACATGACGGTAATTTCCCAAGAGTGCATGATTTGCAACTTCTAAAAGCGTCGACTCAAAGATATGACGACCATAATTATGATTCATTCACCATAATTGGGGTCGTTGTTAGGATCATTTCCCGTCAAAAGAAGTAGTCAAATTATAGGCGTTGCTTTTCTAGTTCCGCCGATTCTCTGGGTATAGTGGTTTAATTACTGTTTCCCCCTGAGATCCTACAATTGCTTTATATGAGGCAGTAAAAATTCCCATTTATGCAAATTGCTTCGGTTATCTTCTGCGGTGTCAGCTGGTCAGATATGTAACGTTCCAGGTGGACGGAGTATAACCAGTAGATTAATCATTGTGACATTTCATATGAAAAATATGATAATGCCAAGAATCATAAAAAATGACAAAAGCCCATGCAGTCACTCACCCTTTATGAGTTTCTCTATCTGCTGTATTGTACTAGTGTTTTTCCAGGGCCTTCCGAAGATTGTTATCATCTAAGAGATATTAGTCATGGCTACAACCCTATGTTAGCAATGACACATACATCACAAAGAGAACTGTCGTCCCGAAAGACGGAAGTGGTACGGAAAAGTTTTTAGAATTTCCTGAAAAGTAGGGAAATGACATTGATCCCCTCAGTAACGTTGTGACAAAACAAACATGAAAACAATTCCACCAATTTCAGTGACCCCGAATGCGTACCCAAAACGACCGGTATGTTACATAAATCTCTCTCAATATTCTAAATACCCTTCATACAATATTGTTATTCTGGCATTTGAATTTCACCGTTTAGAAATATTGACATGGGGGGAAAAGTTCCTGCTAAAAAAACCATTGTTTACATTATTTACACGCAAGTCAGACAACTGTAAGTCTTTTGGGTCACCAGTAGTTCAGAACCACCTGGGCGGAAAATCTTGGCAAACGTCTCAACCGGAGGTGCCATTGTTCCAGCACATACCTCCGCAGCTGTGTAAGGAGCGAAATGCAGGCATTTTCAATGAAAGTTTGTTCAGTTGGACCTCGACGAGCATCTAAGTCATTTTTTTTTCTCTGTGTCCTGCATGTCGCCATACTTCTGTCGTAACCACTTTCCGCGCGCTGTGACAGGCCCAAGCACCTGGCCCAAGCACCTGGCTAACTTCTGTGTACGATTTGACCCAGTAAAATGTCAAAGATGCGTCTGTCCCCTACAGACTCCAACCTTTATGTTTACACTTGTTTATAAGCAAAGAAGGAGGATCAAGGAGTCAGCATAGTATCTTGTTAAATTATCTTTCTTCTGTGGCAATTTTAGGTGGCATTCGTGTGACTGGACAATGCATGCCCTGAGGCACAGACCGACTGCGCTCTCACGGCTATCGCTCGTAATCATCTTCAAGCAGATCTGGGGCCAAAGGGCTAAACACAGTATGCCCATAGGTAGGGGGAATTCGGGGGGTGGGGATTGGCGGTGGTTCGGAAAACCCCTTACACACTCGGAGGAACATGTACCATAAAAGAATGATCAATGCATGATAGTCTCCTTTTTTTACTTTGAAATCCACTTAAAATGCAAGTTATGACATCGGTCAGACGATTGAATTTTGAACATCAAAATATTCAAATCTACGAAAGATTCAGACAAAAAACCCTGTCTACGAGCATGGGCTATGTTTAGCCATTTGGAATTCTGCGCTGTCTTGCCCCGGTACAGCTGCTTTGAAATTACTAGCCTGGATGCCAGACCCCCAAACTCTAACATATCTATCGTTTGGGGCGATAGATATTTCAGAGTTTGGGGGTCTCACTCTGACATCCAGGCTAGGAAATTACACGCCTCGGGCACGTGCACGTTTACACACACGTGCAGATGCACGTTTCGCCGCCAGGTGGAGTCCTGCACCTAACACTCTGACCATCTCACGACCACAGCTCCAAGCAGATGTAGACAGCCAAAATCCGTAACGTTTCTCAAGCTCCAGGGTCCCGGAGCACTGGGCCTTTCCCTTGGACCATTGGTACTGTCTTGTCCCATAGATGTTACCTTGGCCCATGGATGAAGTCTTGGCCCATGGGTAGTACTGTCCGTTCGCCGACCGTCGATTTTGCCACCTCATTCGGATTTTTGTAATCTTTGACTTCATAGATGGAATATCATGTAAGATGTTAAAGTCTATATGATCAGAAAAACACCAAAACACATAAAGCATAAAATGATTCGTTTCTTATCTATGGAATTCGTTGAGCGTTCTGTTGAATTATTGGTCGCAGAGAGCGCGCGGTGAGAGCGCCGTCCTAGTCATGCCAGTGGAATGGGAGTATTAAAATATGTCATTCGGTTTAGTTATTTTCTTTTTTATGTATAACCCCCTTTATAACACAGCCCTTACTACATGTACCACAGTAATAAGTCTAAGAACCAAATACTAAGTTAATCTCACGATGACAGACAATATTCTTTCATGAAATCCGGGCATTACGGCCAAGAACAACGATCGTTTTACGACATACTTATTTTATCTGAATGTTTCTAAGATATATCTGTCGTGTTATTTGTCCTTCACTGTCTATAGGGTTTTTAGAAACCTCCCATCATTCTTTACACCTGTCAGTCACAAGTAAAGGCCATACGCCCGCTGATCAGTAGATGGCGCAAGTGCACGTGCAAGCGCCCTAAACCCTACAAGGTAAAATTGCGACAAAGTCTTTCCACAAGAATTAGATACACGGTGACGAATTGAAACCGTTTGATAAGTGCAAGTGCATAGAGAAAGCCAGTAATTTGATTGGTCGCGAAACCACGATCCGTGCAGTTATTTACATATATAATATGTATCTTAAGATGCAGAAACTGCACAACAGCACAATGCAGAAATGTGTAGATTATAAAAAAAAGATACAGTGACTAGCTTTGTGCCAGTGAGACTCGGAAGTCAAGTGCTAAGTACTACAACATATTGTGCGACTCTTCTACTGTTGCGTGCATAAAGACTGGGCGTGCATAATGAACATAAAGCTACAGTATACTAGGGATCACAATTATCATTGTAATTTTTCAAGGGATTATGATCACAATACTCGGTGTGCATTGACGTAATCTTTTCATCACGATACTCGCTGCGAATTGACGTAATTTTTCACGAAACTCGCTATAGATAAACGTTTTTCTTTCTTTCCGAGATCCATAAAATATTTATATATTGCCGTGTCAAGTAAAAACTCTAAGTTGCTAACACTTTGTCAAATCAATAAGAGACAAGATATAACTCAGAAAGGAAGGTGTTCAGGTGTTGTACGGCATTCTCATCATAGTGATGTTAATATTACTACTTTTCATGATGGCTTACAAAGCATAGATCTCCATGCACCTTTCGGTGCACACATGCAGGAAGGCGAATTGTTTCACACAATAGTACTTACTGGTGTATTACCTACTTACTCGTGAATAGTGCCTAGCCTCATAAATAATTCCTGTCTCTATTGTCCCCGGGGCCCAGGAAATTCACCTGTCGGACTCATTGGGGGTGAGATTAGACAATTGCGCCACCAATCACGCGTCGACACGGCCGTCGTTATAAAGACATGGAATATTGCAGCCATAAAAGGGAGGAATGATCCTCAACTACTGGAGAATAACAACGTTAACTCAGCAAGAAAGTAGACAAGATTCGGCATCGCTAAAAACGCTTCACTCATGCATATTTTGAGTAGTCGTAAGTCTTCAAATGCAATTGTGGAAGTGTTTTAACAGTTATCACCCTATTGGAGAAAATGCTTGTCACGTAAATTCAAGGCGCAAACAGCAGAACAGGTAACGTTAAGTTAAGGTTAACTTTATTTTGTATTTCTATCTCAGTTATGATGACAGGATATAATACAACACAACCCTGCGATGAAATTTACATGCTCTCCTTTAATTTGCGTTGTCAGAAAACATGTTAGCGCAGATTCTTTCCTGACCTAAGCCCCATTGCCCCAACAGGTGTCTTGTTTACCTGCATTTGATGTTGACACACGGCCAGTCAGCTCATGAATATTTAATTAGCTTCGCCAAGATGGCGACGGGGCCATCCCTGTTGCTGGTGTGTCTGCTGTGGTGGGCAAGCCAGGCCCTTCAAGCCGCCGGCTGGACACACTGGGTCGTCACCGAGGACGGGAGGATACAACAACAGGTGAGGAAGACAGACATGTCTTTGTCTTTACGCTAGGATCGTAGATAGTCTTCTTAAACTTGTGCGTTTGGAGCGGGGAATGGGGGGTGGGGGGCACAACTCTGGCAGCAGGGCCAGTGAGTTAGCCACTATTCATTCTTCTGATAAAATGCCGCAGGCGATCTCAGCCAGGTGGTTACTTCTTCCGTGCTTAGAAGAAACGACAAGTATTACCCACATGGTACACAACAAGGCAGGTAAAAACCACCAAAAGAACGCGGATGAAAAGTAATAGCAGACGACGCAAGCTAGAGTTGTTGCCATCATATACAGCCAAGTTATTTTCCCGCCCCCCTCCCACAACTCGGCCTGAACAAATAACAACAAACAAATTTGCGGATATCGTTATCTGTGTGTTCTCATTTTTTACACTAAAAGAGGGAAGTAGACAGTTTCACTTTCCCAGACATACACACACACGTCTTATCTTAGTGTGTGTGAATCTTAGTGAACCTTGTACTCCTGCCAAGGATTTAAATTTTAAGCCTTGTGGAATGAAAACACGGAAGCTAAAATCCAACTGCTGCAAATCAATTTGTTGTTTTACTATGGTGTCGATTACATCAGTTCAAAGACATGTGAATCTATGTATTGTCGCCACAGTATGTCGCTTGTTGTGCCAATTTTTACATGTACATGTACGACGAAGCCAAATTCCATGATGATGACATATTGCTGTCAAATTAATATAATCTTTACTAACTTTGAATCGTTTTTATTATGATATAATATATTGAAACAATAATGCGGAGAGGGACAGCTATTCTAACTAGGATCTCCAAGAGAATGGATTGCTCTGGAACTGTCTGGAAATCCATGATATTCTTAGTTGCCATCGATGTCAATTTTCATCTCCCTGCTTCTGCTAGAAGAAGTCACACCGAGGCAGACCCCACTTTTATCAACACACTCAAGGCTATCCCAAACCTCCCATTCCATCCTTAGGAAGATATGCATCCCGTACCAGTCATCCGCCAGTCCCAGTCTGCGAAATACTAGCTTTTGCAAACAGTACCACTTAATTTAAGTGGACAGCTTGATTATTTTTTGTAAACAATCCATTATTTTTGGTAGACCAAAGAAATCTTGGATTGAGTGCGTAAAGAAGGACATTACAGTGTGCGGCCTCACCAACGTGGACCCGCTTTGAAGTGCTACGTGAATACTGGCGGACTGCTGCCAACCCCTGCGTTAGGGAACCCCGTAGCAGTATAATCTATTCTAATACTGGATACTACTACTACTACTACTACTAAACGATCGTAGCATTACAATGTAAACAACTTAGCCTGGTACTTGTAGCCATACCACACGAATAACAGTTTATAATACCACAGTTCCATCCCCTTTCTCAAAGTACATTTGTAACACCACAATACAGGAACATTTTTTGGTGTACCAGTTACATGGATATGATGGACAAGTTTATGAGGATCATGTTATCTTCAGTTGATAACATTTATTGAAAGACACCGGGAACATTTTGCAGGCGGATAAACATGAGTCCATGCCCTTGGCTGTGGTCTAATCGAGGTGAAAAGGCGTCTATGTTTTTAAACGTTACTAAAAGCTTGTAGTGTCTGCCAAGTGGCAAATGTCAGATTCTGTGCTGCCTTGTGTGGTATTCAACCGTCTCCTAAAGTTCAATGTTACTGCTGTCAGCAACGATCTGACTATGAATCGGAATGAACACACACTCACAGTGTAACACTAAATCAAATTCTTTCTACTTGATGAAGGTTAGACATCCATGTAATAAGATACGGCAAATAGCAGTTACTCAAGCAACTGAATATGATTTTGGAAATGTTCAGACGATTCAAGTAGCATCTATTCTGCTACTTTTCGTCAGTGACACTGAGCAAGATTTGTCGATCAGCAGGTTTTTGAACACAAACCATAAATTGACATGCAAATAAAGTGTCTTTTCTCTTTTTGTCTTTTTGATTAGAGGATACAAGTGCAAGCTTCATACTATATCCAGCATATATATATAGTAAGTTGTTTTAAGCCATCCCATACATCCTAGCTATCATACCCTCATATGTAGAATGAAAGTGTGTAATCTTTAACATGCTAAAGATGTTGCTCTACTAAGTTAAACATCGGACTTGCAGCTTATACTATAATCTGCCATTTTAACAAATCAGCTGTAACAACTACAGTTGTTGACGAGGGATTAAACCCCAATTTTTCCACATGGAACTGCAAATCAACTAGCCACTATGTTATATGCACTGCACACACATGGCACGATAACTCAGACTTGCCGCAAATTAAGTTTTGATCCCGTCCAGCCCTTGCTATGTACAGTACAATGTACCGTTAACAATGGGCTTTTTGTAAGGTATGTAATGATCTAATCGAGTGAAGACTGTGAAGTTACATGTATATAATCATCCCGGGCTTGGGATGACCTTGGTACTTTTGTTGTGTTGAATTCCTGTTGCATCAGTCAGACGGCCACTTCACCATTGTTTATAATCCGCTTCTGGCAGACTCCCATACACACAGACATCCGCAGCACTTTTCAACATATAAATGCCGTCTGTGTCGCTTCAGGTCAAGGATTGCTGTGCCTTTATGTCCAAAATATGCAGACAAACAGATCTATTTTTCCTGTTCGATTGTAACTTTGAAATGACAGTTCATTGACTTTGGCAATTGTAACCTTAAAATTCTTCCAGGGAAACTTTATATATGTGGGATATATGTACAAGTCTCTATTGCGTATAAGGAATAAAATCTGTTTTTCAAGCCCAATGTCGACTTTAAGGTACAAAGTTTTGTTTTTACTTTGAAGCAAACACAAGGATTATTTAATCTAATACTTTACCGTAAATTACATTTTCATAGACAACCTATGATTACATAATACGTACTGGACCGGTAAACAAAATTGATTTTTGAAGAAACAAAACATGTTGATGCTGCATTGGGCAAAATATAAGTGAAAGTCAATATGCTTCGTGATCAGCTAGATAATGATCAGCTAGAATAGTTTAAAGGTCCCAAACAGTAATATTGTAATCACTGGTATTGTTGCAATGTTAGTACAACATGTACGTGTACAAGCTCATATGAACTGGCATGTTAAGATGCGGAACATATTAATCATTCATTAGTTTGTTTGTTTGTTTGTTAGTTTGTTCATTCCTTTCTTCATTCACTCATACATAGTATGATACATTTGTCTTTGATTCATTTTCTAGTTAGTCAATTGTTACATTGCAATTTTCAACTTTGCTTTTGAACTGCAGTTTTTTTTAGTCTGATGCATTCTATTTACCAACAGGTTTCTGATTGTAGTTTTCTGTTTCTCCTCCCAGTTTGAGTCTCCACTAAACATCAAGCGGACGGACGACCTGGTGATGTTCATGCGTCAGGCGGAACGGACCGAGCAGATCTCACAGATGCAGAAGGACCTCCTGGCACAGAAAATACACATAGAGGAAACCGAGGACAAGGTACACTCAAATTCCTTTTTTTTATATCTGACTGCCAGGTCGGTAGCTTGGCCCGGTTATTTGAGCTATGCTGGAAAGATATGTCTTTTATGCAGTTTACTGTACTATGAAAACCATTCTAGATATCACATGTTCAAGATTTAGTTGTACAGAAATATATTTGCTTTGCTGCATAAGCATTTTGGTCAATGTTAGACTATTATAGTGTTACACCTAAAATCCTCTGCTCACATTTCAACCAGCTTGAATTTGCCCAGGTACATGTATAACCCACACTACAAGTTTTTGTAGGATGCCATGTCACCTAACAATCCAAGGTTGTTAAGACAAAGACAAACCAATTACTATTTGTCGGACTGCACAATGACTCATTGTTATGCTCTTTTCATGTGTTTGTACACAATTCTCAAGGCAATAGACACACAAAAAGATACTTTTGTACAGTTTAATTTGAAATTTGATATGTGTGTGATATTTTTGCCTGTCCTAAGTATATATATATAGAGGGTAAATTGTAATGTTGGGAAATAACTTTGAATCAAAAGTCAGGCCTCCGTCTCACTGAACCCATGGCACGTTGGCGACCTTGCTGCATCCTATATTGAATTTGTGTTATTCTTGATTTAGTAATGGGAATATCATGCAGAATGCACAAGTATGAATAAAAAGACAGCAAAACACACAAAGTGTAAAAAGATTCGTCCTATTATTGATGAAATTCGTTGAGCACTCTGTCAAGTCCGTCGGTCGTAGTGAGGTCGCCGATGTGCCGCGGGCTCAGTGAGATAGGGGCTTTAGAAAGGTCTAACTTATTAATCTTTTCCATTGGTTTGAACCCGAATTGTCTACCAAGCAGAAGTTGAAATACTTCAGAAATGTCAGTTGATCCAAATTGTATTCTACCTTTCCGGTATTTCTTTTTTTCTCCAGGAGACAAACTTGGAGCAAACCTTTTATAAGACAGATCCGGATTGTCGTGCAGCCAAGAGACAGCTGACAGACTTTGACTTGTACATCAGTACTGTGTTACCGCTGGAGAACAAAGGCATTAGGTGGGGAAGGTTTTTGTGTAATCACTTTCACCAAGAATTGAAGATGGTTATGTTTTAGCTAGGTGCTGTTTGTGTGTGCGTGTGTATGTGTATTTGTATTCTGGACATGCTGACGTCATGACTTTTGTGTATACGTAGTAGATAGCATTGTTAGTGTTGGAAGAATCCATAGCTGACTTTTCTTTTGATTGACAGGTTTGGATAAAATGTGTGATCGACTGAAATGATGATGATGATGTAGTTTGGTTCTGGCTGTGTCACAAGCACATTAACAGTGACTTTTACAAATGGCTCATTAACTTGATACAAATTACAATTAGTATTTACCCGGTACAAAGTAGCATTCCTGAGATATTCTCCTTTGCCCATATACCACTTATTGGAAATAAACCATATTTCGACATTTGGAGGAAAAGTAACCTTTCCAAGGGGCAGCCACATACATACATGTTATCAACCATGTTGCTGTTCACCTGTGGATTTAAGAAAAAGATTGCAAAAAAAAAGTTGAAGTAGTCATTGAAATGCACCTGCAAATTTCCATCTTAGGTTTGAGTGTTTCTAACCCACAAAACTGGGTAATTGCTAATGTGACCATTACTATACTAGTACACAGGCTCTTCTTGTGCATGAATAATTTATGTAATAGAGATTCTTGTGTGTACATCTGGAAATACACATGAGTGGTCAGATAGCTGTTGGCAGTAAATTGCCCCCCACCCATTGGTTAATAATAAATGAGGTTTCAGATATGGAAACAAATTGATAGAAAGAAGTGGGTGGGTCCTGCAGCTGGCTGAAGCAATATATAGCTGCAAACTTTTTGGGGTAGTTGTTATCTTTTAAGATGTGATATGATATGATATGTTGGTTTAATAAATGACGAAGGAGACCACATATATATTATATGATATATACGTTGTTGTATGGTTAACAGACATATCACATATCATACTAAAATGTGATATGATGTTTCTGTTATGAAATGTTTGTTATATCAAAGTTTATAAATCTATATGACATGATAGATATTGTACTTGCAGATCAGTTTAGTTAAAACCTAGTCAAGATGCCATGGTGGTATTGTGTGGTTGCATAGTATTCCTTTATTTTTATATACAAGAAGGGGCAAAAGTTTCTTATCCTGCCTCCCTTTTTCATATTGATTTCAAATCCTTGAAGTGGACTGAAGCTAATCTTCAAGCAGATCTATCGGTGGCAGGGCAGTATCAAAAGGGCCAACCAGTATCAATAGCCACTGCCTAATGCCACCGATAGATCTGCTTGGAGATTAAACTGAAGGCATCCTTAAATGTTTTTAAATTTCCAATATCAAAAGATTTATCTACAGTCATATACAAATGTTATCCACTCCATCCTCAGAAAAAGATTCATTTGTGTTAACTCAAAACTGTTGATATTGTTATTCATTCAGGTTGGAAGATTACATTAACGTCAGCAGGGAGGAACAGCCTGACAAAGTGCTTACCCCTGTATGTTCATCTATAGTGGAACTACCCTACAGTATCCACAGCCTTGAGCATCTGGAGGTAAGTTTTGCTTACAGTCAGGAAGAAAGAGGAAAGAAACTGTAGGATCTAATTGTTAAAATGATCATGTGTAATAATGATAAGGTGGCTAAGAATTCGCCGACAATTGGTCTGAATTTGTCACAATTGCAGAGAACTGTAAGACGCTCCAAGGAGTATGGTTAAAGGTTAATCCAGGATTTAGATGAAAAGATCACTGTGAAGGGCTGATGCAACAACAGCCTGCTGTAGCCCTTTGCCATGGCTCTAGTGCACACAGACCAATTTCAAAAGTCATTCATTGATGGGGACAGGTGTAGCTACAGTAGATCGTGAAATCTTTGCTTTGCTTTTCATTTTTTGCGGTTTTCGAGGTGATCCTCTTAATGTGAAATTATAACACGGTGAATATATGTTTCTTTTTTATTCTACTGTGCTACAGACTTGTTTAAACCGGTAACTTAAACTTAAAACACTGCAAAAACCTGCTTTTTTCCCTACTGCAAAAGTAAATACATTATTTTACAGTAATCCAGACACTTTGTTACAAATCTGTAACCTATCTTGGGCAGTCACAATGACTAGGGTTCAGTGACCTCAGTCTGGTTGGTAGTATGACTCACATTCAAGACTTTTGTGAAGAAGAAAAAGAAGAAAGAGTTAATTTGAGGGATCGGTTCTGCCTGGGAAAAATGCATGCCTTCACGCACATGTACATGTATCATGAACAGATGCTTGAAATAATGACTAATGCTATTGTTGTATATATTTGTCCCCCAGGCGATTTTGTAACACACAAAAAAGCTTTGTCCTTGGCACCTTTTCTTATCGCCGATAGCATCTTGATAATGGTAGTGTTTTTAGCTGATGTTTACAGACTGAAAAACAAGAGCCAGTTCTCACAATGTGTTCACAAGTATCACACTTTACACTTCATTGAAACAGCCTATTGTGATATGCATTACATGTACTATATGTCCAAAGTAGCTAGTTATGGGACATTCCTTTTTTTGGTATGGCAAGGCTGCATTTTGTATTGTTTGTTAGAATATCTCTTAGATATACCCACAAATAATGCTGACACAATGTACAAATAAAACCAACGGTGCAACGTTTGTTTGTTGATGTCATTCAGGCGACATGTTGATGGTAAAAATGTTTTCCCTGTGTACACATGACCTTTCATAGGAATGTCTCCTCTGTGTATGTTCATGACAAATGGGCAGATTGCCATATACCTGATGTACAAAGATGCATATCTATTTGTTTTGTCACTGGTCATGGGATGGGCTAAACAATAGAGTACACTATATATGTTCAGTCTATATTTCACTATTCACTTTATTTTGCCACTCAGAAAGTACCCATGGGTGAATATTAATTAGTGATAGGTGGAAATGAACATGGCAAGGAGGCCCAAATAACAATCTTTATTGACATAACAATAGAAGTACAGCGACTTACGTAAGGTCTTCTACAACTATACATGCAAACAAACAATTGGATAAAAAAGAATTAACCTATGTACAAGTATATGGATAATTTAACATGTCAAGTTTAATTAACATAGCACTTAATACTTGTCTAGTTCTAAGGTCAAGATATTCTTTCCCAAAATGATACATCCAAAACATAGTAAGTCTCTAACTTGATTCTTGTCCTTTGCGCAATACTTAGTAAACACATAGGATCATTCAGATGGTCTTCTCTTGTTAAGCCTATGACAGATGTCATGTGTCTTGACTTTGTCATGGCATGACATTCACACACTGATAATATTCAAAACCTACGAAGACCTAAACTGCCTTCTAAAACCTTGGGAATTAAAGTCATCAACTTGATACGAACCTTATAGTAACCCACATGTGCAGTGGTATCGAATTGTTCCTTCTTAAATTGATTACAGTTAAATTGTACATTGTGTATTTCTTGCTTTGTACTACTGTTGAAAGATGGAACCACATTTGTTGACAGGGTATACAGAACAGGAAGAACCTGACTGGATTACCTGAGCCAGGATTGCGGAGCGCCCTGCCCAAGAATGAGGACCTCGCCAAGCTGGGCCACTGGATCGCTGATGGCATGGAGAAGGTATGTGTACGTGTGTGCGCGTGCGTGTGTTTGTTTGTGTGCATGCGTGTGTGTACTATCGTGTGTGCATGTCTGCTTGTGTGTGAGTATTTGTGTGTGTGTGTTTGTGTTTGCCTGTGTGTGTGCATGTATGTGCATGTGTGTACTTGTGTGTGTTTATATGTTTGTGCATGTGTATTTGTGTGTATGTGTGCGTGTTTTTGTGTGTGCGCGTTTGTGTGTGTGCGCGTTTGTGTGTGTGCGTGTGCGTGTTTGTGTGTGTTTGTTTGTTTTTGTGTGTGTGTGTATGCCTTGGTGTGTGTGTGTGTTTGATTTTTGTGTGTGTGCATGTGTGTGTGTGTGTGTGTTTGTTTTTGTGTGTGTGTGTGCAGTGGTGTGTGTGTTTATTTGTGTGTGTGTGTGTGTATGTTTGATTTTTGTGTGTGAGCATGTGTGTGTTTGTGTGTGAGTGTGTGTGTGAGGGGCAGATTCCCTATCTATCTAAGCAGTCACTAATAAAAGACTGACTCTTTAGGATATGTATCCAGTTGCTTTACAGAATACATCTAGTTGCTTGTATCCTATATTGTGTGGATGTCTAACCTTCATCTATGTCATACATGTAGTTATAAGCTTCTTCCCTGGTAACATTTCAGAACCAGTCGTCCTGGGTGCTGTACAACCTGGCTGCCTTCTACTGGAGGATCAAGGGGAATGCCAACAACATGATCGAGTGTACCAGGCGTGCCCTGCACTACTCGCCAAGGTCAGGGGGCCATGTGTTTTGAACTAAAAGTCAAACCTGTAACAGTTACCGTATTTTCTCGATTAATGTACGCACCCTAATTAAAGTACGCACCCCCGATGTGGCCAAAGTTCCAGGCAAATTTGCCGCCTTGAGAAAACCTGAATAAAGTACGCAGCCCTTCTCGGGCCGATGCCACAGTTGAAATGTCCGGAAAAGTACATGTCCTGAAGGCAGTTCCTTACCACAAATAATTGTTTTAAAATACATTTAAGTCGTCCGATAAGTGATTGTGTCGTAACTCCTTGCAGTATTCTAGCCGGAACTTTTCATGTTTCATCCTTTATAAAACACGTTGTAAAAAAACTTCATCATGGTTACGCTGCTCGGTTCAATATAATTGCGCCGGCTGTGAGGTACAGATTTGAAAATCATCGGAGGAAAATTGCGACAATATTCACAACACTGGGCAAGACTGATATGATCAGAAAACACTCGCCAGATACATGCGATATATAGTTGATATAAAATCCGAAGAACGCGACAAAAATATAGTTTTCACGGCAACGCATACGAAGAAGGAGCATAGCATGCGGATCGGCCCGGCAGACATCCGTCAAACAAAGCGGGCTGATGGCGAAAATCGTCTCCTACTTATACATTTGGGCGGCCTACTTTCTTCTAGCTTTCGTGTGAGACCGAAAAATTATTATTCAAGTTCGGGACCCGGTATTTTCCCGTCAAATACGGCGTTATATCCAACCGAAAACTTGAAAACCGCAATGTTTTCCTGCCGGGCCCTTCGCTGCCCCGACGCGACACGCCTCCAGCGGCTTGGGTTGCGTAATACTAGGCAAATATTGCGTGACGTAATCGCGTTACGCCTCTCTTATTGGCTGCTGCTAAATTTGTAGCGCGAAATGGAGGCGGCGACCAGGCCGCCTTTATATGTCCGAGCCTTGATATACCTACCGAAATTATGCGTATTGTGACGTTTAGATCGGTGCATACGCAGAATTTAACCGGCCAACATTAAAAGAAAGGAGTATTCTGTCAAATAATCCGCTTTGAAGATGTTTTAGGGTGCCTTTTTATCGAAAATTTTGCCGCCGAAGTTACCGGAAGTCAATTGTACCTCAAAACAGCAACATCGTCACCGGGGATCGGCACTTGTATTTCTCCTTCCAAAATCACAATATAAACGAATTCATGTCAGTACCGATGTCTTATATGGTGTACTTACGGTGCCGGGATTCTTTTCGGGGTTCCATGGGCACTGGGATCGGCTGGGTGCCGAACCATGCCGGCGGCATGACTTGATCCGGGTAGTAGGTCAGATTTCTTGTGTACTAGTACGTTATGTAACGTTATTTGTCGTGTTACTATCAATGATACACATACGAAACACTGTCGTTTATTGAAGCCAACTTTATTTTCACGCGTCAACATTCTTATCCAAGCGTTATATGGATGAATCGGTGTTATTCCAAGGTCCCTTCGTCCGTGTTCCGGCTGGTTTGAGGTTCTGCTCCGATTTGTCAGGACAGTGACCTCAAACAAAGTACGCACCCCCGCTTTGGCGATATCCTTAGACACTTTTTGGATTTTGAAAAGTTTCAAAAGTGCGTACTTTAATCGAGAAAATACGGTACATTCTTTTCCTTGTTACGTAACATTGAGCAACAATGTCAAAGTAGGTATTCATTGAAAAATGTGGTATGTTTAGGCAAGTTGTAAGGAATAGTTTTCAATGACTGCCCAATATAAAGTGTAAAAGCTAACTTGGAGGATTTAATTCTGAATCAGACTCTTAAGTTGTTCAAGGCTGTTTATAGGGGCTATGTCTCCACTGAAACTGGAAGGTCTGTTGAGGAGAGTGCTGAAGGGTATCCTCCTGTTGATGATGCTTTTGTCTTTCTGAAGAAAAAGAAGAACTTTATTGCACGACAGTTGTACATGGTGCAATGTATGGCAACAACTATTAAACATACATCCTAATTACTAAAAAAACCCAAAACAATAAGGGCTAGCATAAGTCTTATATATTGATATAGTGTTTATGTATGTCTAACAACACATGTTCTTATTTTAATGTATTGTAGGGAGCATAGAGATGTAGCTCTGCTGAACCTCGCCAACATCCTCCATCGGGCGCACTACTCCGAGGAAGCCGCTGTCGTTACACACGCCTCGCTGGACATCTCTCGCGACTTCAACGTGAAGTATTTCCATCTAGGAAACGTCTATGCTGTAAGTACTCCCCGACTCGCCTGGTTGGCTGTCTCTCTATTGCATTTGTTTAAAAAAAAACCCAGAAGACAGTTGTGTTTGACCTTTGATTACTTGACCATTGATTACCTGACCTTTGATTACCTGACCTTTGATTACTTGACCTTTGATTACTTGACCTTTGATTATTTGCCCTTTTATATAACTTTGTGTTTAAAAAACTTCTGTATAGTAACGTAGAATCTACCCAGGTTATTTTGTGCTGCATTTTTTTTGTAAATGAGTCATAGACACTCACTAGCAAATCAAATTCAAACAAAACACTTTCCTAAGTTGCATTGTAAGGCTACTGCAGCAGCAGAACACAGTGGACTACTACCATTGTAAGGCCATATTGGTGACTTTTAGTCTATACAAAATCTTGTAGAAATTATCTGTAGAAATTTGCTGTAGAAATCTGCTGCCTCCTTTAAACATTCTTGTCCATACAAGAAGCATAATGGTATCACAATCCAGTTATGATACAGGATACAGAAGAAATGCAAAATGAGACAAAAATCTAACTTCTGTAAAATCTGCACTCATTAGCAAATCAAATTCAAACAAAACCCTTTCCAAAGTTGTAAGACCATATTGATGACTTTGAGTCCACAAAAACTAGTAGAAATCTGCTGTGTGTGTTCATGTCCATAGCTTGGGGGAAAATGGTAACACACACAAAGTATAGGATACAGAAGAAGTCAACATGGGCCAAATCTGACAGTCTGTACAAATTTCACCTTTGATACGGACAAGGGCTCGAAATTCATTTTTGCAAATAGGTGCACAGAAAGAATTTTGGGTGTACAACTGCATAAGATAAAGAAGAATGTCAGCAAAACGTATCTGAAATTCTGTAGTTAAATTCAAAATTTTAAAGTAATGCAGTCAGTGTACATCAAACAAAGTACAACAATATGTTACCTTTTCAGATAAAATGTTTTGTATACCAGTGTACAATAGTACCTACATGTAGTCTACCCTATAGCTTACAAAGATATCTACATGTAGGTACACTGGTACACACATAGTCAAAAATTGGGTGTACAAAAGTGCACAAGCACCAAGTATTTTGAGCCCAGCAGACTCATGAAATCCTGTCATGTGTGACAAAAAGAGTTGTCCCAAAGTTCAATTAGTTATGCCAGAAAGCATTTTGGCTGAGAAAGCATGCCAACTTATCAAAATTCCGGTCATGTCTACAGTGACACAGTGGCCCCAAATCCTGGTCAGGCATGCTTAATCTACTTCCAATCACTAAGCACCATTGTTTGGAAACATCTAACCTTCGACAGCTAGCATCTACTAACATAATTCCACCAGGGTACATAATTCCGCCACACTGAAAAGATTTGTCCAAACAGATTTCCAACCCAACATCCTCCATTATAATACCTGTATATCTAAACTACATGACACATATTATAAATACTTGGGCGGTGCTGCACAAGAGATTAAACACACTGTTCTTCAAAGTGGCAGATTTATGTAACCCGGCAGATTAATGTTAATGGAGGTTATAGGCTAATCCTTGTGCTGGCAGGGATAAGTCTTAATTGTGCTAGATGACAATACTAGGTTTTGTACCAAAGGAGGTAGGCATCTCAAATTCACAAACCTTAATGCCTGAAAGTACACTTAACACGTCTTTGGCATGCCTACTTCTGCAAGCCAACAAAGGTAGAAAATCATGTAGCTGATCAGTGGGGAACTGGTTTAGGTGGCCTGAACCGGAATCCAAATTTTGTAGTAATTGTAAGACTCTGAATCAAAGTTGAACAACAATTGCCAGTACAAAAATTGGTTTTATGAAAATTTTCGGCTTCAGTCTTTGTCAAGGAATGAGCAATCCACTATCGCTGTGACATCACGTTATGCAGATAGAACACTCAGTGAGCAGTGGATCATATGTTACAGAAAGTCTATTACAACCCCTGTCTTTGTTAAGGAATAGTTTGCTCATTCCTTGACAAAGACTGGAGTTGATCAGTCGAAAATTTGGATAAGTCCAATCTTTGTGTTGGCAATTGCAGTTCAACATTGATTCAGAATGACTTCTACCAACACAGATGGACTTTCAAGTGAATTGTAAAACTCGTTGAATATACGTTTTAGGAAGTCTAAAATTATCGTTGGCCCTGCCTCTACAGGTGTTAAGTGAATACAACAGATCTGTGGAGTGTTTCGACAAGACCATCGAGCTACAGCGGGACTTTGATGCTGCCATCAAGCGCCGTCACGCCGTGCTGTGCCACTTCAAACTGGAGAAGGCTCTGGAGGCTCAGCACAGGTAAGCGACTCAGATTATCTTTTTAAAGCCAGGGTTTTTCCTTTTTTGTCGGAGATGTATTATTTCTTAGAGTCTGTGTGACATTTTTGCTTTGTCTTTGACCTAGTTACGCATTTCTTGCATATTGGAGACTGAAATTTTCTCGCAAAGAAAGTCAGTGACAGTTACAATCTGAAAGATGTATGTCAGATAAGTACAAAATAAGCCATTTTTGTCCATATTTTATGCAAGTGAGAAAGGGGAATAGCCACCGGCATTGTATAGCGATATCCCGAAACGTTTGACGGCATGTGTGTGGGCGCCAAGTTGCTCGTGGGAAATGAATACCTGCAAGACGCCGGGCTCCCTGACACCTTCGGGGTCTGAGGAACGGACGTGCGCAATGACATAGACAGTTTTTGTATAAAATCTCCTCTATGACGAAATCAGTTTGTGTCGTTCAAATTGGTGTATTGGGACCAGGAGCTCGACTGTGAGACTGCTACCGGTCAAGCCACAGGGACATCCCTGGCACATACAGGGCATTTACACTGTCTCTAGTGGTGCATACCTAAACCCCGGACCTGTTCCGGACCTGTTCCTAACCTTTATAGGTTCAAGTCAAAAAAACCTAAACATCTGGAATCAAGTCCAGACTTGAAAAAAAAAATCTCTCGCTTTTGCACTCCTTTTTGATTTAAACCATCTTAAACCTTCCTTAGATGGAGAAATTTGCACTGGAAAAATATGAAAACATTGCTGTTTTGTGTTTATACCTGAACTTCAGCATTAATTACTGACCGTATACATGTATAATTCCGCATATCAAATTGCATGTAAGATATATGCCGATATGCAATTTTACATGAAACAGGAAAAAATATTCGTAGCACACATATTCCATTGGTTCAAGTCCGGACTTTCAAGTCCGAACCTGAACCTTAACCTCTGGACTCGAGTCCGAATCTAAACCTAAACTCGGGTTTAGGTAGTACACGCACCACTTAGTGTCTCTTGTGTCTGCAGGTCTCTGGAGAGGACGCTGAGTGAGCTGAAGGAGTACCAGCGGCTGCACGAGGTGTACCTGGATCAGATTGAAACACGTGACAACCAGCAGTCCCAGCGTGCACTACAGTTTGAGTCACACCTACAGTACCAGCGACAGGGCATCCGAGAGAAGCGGCTGGGTAAGAGAGTTTTACAGCGGTTTGCTACTAACCATGTTTCTTCTAGGGATATTCTTCAGTTCTGTTGCCTATACATGTACAGTAAATCTGTTTTTCACCCTATCTTTTTGTACCTACTTTGTTTTACAACAGTGATATTTCTTTGTACCTCTTTGCATCTATATTCTGCTCTAGCCTGATTTGCGCACCTGTGCTGTCCCTTTTAACCATGTTCTTCACCTATACTGTCTCCCTTAACCGTGTTGTGCACCTGTGCTGCCATGTTGTGCACCTGTGCTGTCTTCTTTAACCATGTTGTGCACCTGTGCTGTCTCCCTTAACCGTGTTGTGCATCTGTGCTGCCATGTTGTGCACCTGTGCTGTCTCCTTTAACCATGTTCTACACCTATACTGTCTCCTTTAACCATGTTGTGCACCTGTGCTGCCATGTTGTGCACCTGTGCTGTCTGCATGTTGTGCACCTGTGCTGTCTCCTTTAACCATGTTCTGCACCTGTGCAATCTGTTCCAGAAGAAGACCAGCAGCAGTGTACCATGAAGGTCGAGTACGGGAAGCAGATCGTCGTTTGTAACTTCAGTATCATCCCATCCAAGGTCAAGGACACTCCAGTGCTGGTGAGCAACTATAAAAGACATGTAGCATTAATTAGACCAAAACTGCAATCGGTTGGCAAATTTATGAATTTCTCAATGAATCATCATACCTTTTAAGTTCAGTGTCAAGAATATCAGATGCTCTTTTGTTGGTCCATTTTTGAGTGATGATGTAATCATATAGACAGTAAGATTATATTCCTTCAATGCAATATGAAAGGAGCCCAAAGCAATTTCAGAACATTAGAACTGGAAATATTATGGATATAGCAATCTGTGTTTTCATATTTCTATCATGATTTCATACTTTGAGCTTTTAAAAAGATTACAGAAACAAGCCGCACGAGGAGTCCTGTATGAATTGGGACTACCAAAAAAACAGCTCCCAAATTGTCAATGAGTTCTTACCATGCAACGACATCGCATCTTTGCTCCATGAAAGTCGATATACAATGAGAATTACCATTATTTAAACTTGCTATGTATAGAAAGGACTAGAAAATTGAATTTGAAAATCCGACTTCCAACACACTGAAATCGCTGTCTACAAATCTACAATGTTCTAATCTTCCATTTAAAGAGAGTGAAAGAAAGCCACTATGTATAGAAAGGACTTAAGAAAATCAAATTTGAAAATTTGACTTCCAACTCGCTCGAATAGCTTTGTGCTCCTTTAAAGAACATATCTACAATGTTCTATAATCTTCCATTTCCACAGAGTGAGAGAAAGCCACCCCTGCCAGCTCAGCCCCTCCCCCCACACGGCTCTGCGGTCCCTCCAGACAACCCCCCTGTCGGCACCCCCACCCCTAACTCTGTACCCCCTGCAGACAAGGCTGGTAGTAAACCAGCTTACGACCAGTATAGGTGAGTGGGTTCAGCTCTTTTATCTGGCTCGTTATGGCAAATAGCAGTTACTTAAGCAACTGGATGGAAATCATATCCAGTTACTATGATTTTGGAAATCATAATCCAATTACCCAGTTGCTTGAGTAAGTGCTATTCGGCGTATCTTATTACCTGGATACGCCAGTGACGTCAGCGTGGCGTAACGGTTAGAGCGTTGAACTCTGAATCAATAGGTCCCGAGTTCGATACTCACCATGCCCCGACGTTGTGCCCTTGGGAAAGGCACTTTACATTACCTTCCCGTACGGTGGAGTGACGCCCACCGAGCCTGTTTGGCTAATCTGTCAAACTGTGTGTCAAAAAGCACACTGCGGATTTGGTTGACGATGTGCCAACATCTAGCACATTTGCCACTGAGAACCGTTAATTTTATTTTATACTTTTATTTCCTGGATGTCTTACCTTCATCGATATACATGTATTTTACTGGTTGTACATGTATGGTGGCTTTTGTTTAAAACTTTTAAGTAAAATTTGAAAATATAAGTAAAAATAGATTATAGTAAATGTGATTTCCATTTAAGTCAATTAAGTTGTCATATACAACAATCAAGTAGTTACCCACGTACACATGTATACAACACATACATTTGTATTACGTTATGTACAGTCACCAGGTTTGTCAGACATGAATTCTGTAGCTTTCATAAAAAGTTACAATCATGGTCATATTGCATGATGATGATGATGTTGACTCGGATATTATTTAGTAACTATCTCAGTACTGTTTGTTTGTTTATTTATTCATAGGCTAGTCAGTCAGTCAGCACTGTTCCTTGATTTTAGAAAAGGAGATCTTTTCACCAGTATGTTGGCCTTTTGGAGTAGACCTTAAAGTTAAACAGCAAAGAAAAGATAATCATGATTGTAAGGTTTTTTATGTGTTGTTAAATGTCTCCCTCCCTTAGGGACCCCCTGTGGCCCAGTCGAGAGGACTGTGAAGCCAAGGTTCAGCGTCTGCCGGGGTGGAACGAGTTCCCCACAACATACCTGCCTCCAGAGAACAAGGGGTTCCAGTAAGTTGTTATATGTTAGAATAGTTGTGAAATATGACACTACACTTGATATTAGCCAAAAGGCCAAGAAGAACCTTTTAGTAGTGAATGTACATTTTGTAATGCAATGATTGTGATACTTATCATATATGATAATCATACCAGTTGCTTAAAATTGATATGTTAAAGACATAAGTATAGCATAGAATAATCTAGACATTTTAAATTCTCTTCTCCTTAAAACTAAAATTCAAATACTGTGACTAGGCATAGGGACCTCTTTGATAGGATATAGGAAATGATGCTTTGTTGCAGACATGCATACCGGTAGTTTATATGTGACGGGTCGATAAGAGAGACATAATTAGATGTATAATTGATCAAATCATTGGTTTTGAATGTTTGGTAGCAAAATCTTGACATTCATTTGTCTGTATCAAGTTGATTCAACAATACCATAAGTATTGCTTTAAGGTCACAATTGGAAAAAGGTGCCTTTGTGTTCACGGGCTGTTTTATGTCACTTTCGGGCGTGACCCCGTGGGGTTGAAGGGCTATTTTGGTGCATGGCCGGGGCCCTGGATGTTTTTAACACAGAGTTAAAATCAATGAAGGACCCGGTAACAAATAGGCACCGTGAGCTAATCTTGAGAACAGGAGAGGTACACTTTCGATGTCCGGCAGTCCACCGGGACAAATTTATGTCTTTGGGGCCCGTCCGGGACTACACCCCCTACGGGCACCGGTGCAGATGTCACCGACTAGCATTTGCCATGTCACTTAAGATTGGTTCATCTCTGTGGTTTAGGATGCACCACCTGTTGAACGAAGTGGTAAAGCTGACAGAAGAAGAGGAGCACTCACTCCCCTGGTACAAACCGGTCTGCACCACAGTCGTCGACCTCCCCTTCACGCAGACCGCATACGACCATGTGGACGGCGTTGGAAAACGGGAGAAACTTCCCAAAAAGGTGCTGGACAACAACATGAAAACGGTAAGGAAAATGTAGATTTTATATTCTTTTTTGTTCCCAAAATTCAAGCATGCTAAAGTTAACTCAATAGAAGAAATGAACAATTTGATGAAGAGGGTTCAAACTCTACATTTTTGGGTTTAAGATTGCAAAAACATTGTTACCGTTAGTAAAAAGCTACAATTTGATGAAGAGGCTTCAAACTCTCAATTTTTGGGTATAAGATTGCAAAAAATGTGTTCAATCATACTGTAACATCATGCTTGGATGTATGTTGATAATGTGTAGCAAATAAACCATTATTAAAAGGAAGAAAGTTTAAGTTTTTGTTCTGTGTACTAGCTGTATCTGCTTTGATGTCCTAACTGAAGAACATGTCTGTCTACAAAATGTTAACAGCTTTGTTATGCCTAACTGTATGTTGTTTCTTCACACCACCACTACTATGGAAGCCTCTCATTTTGGCCGCGTATCGCACTACCGAGAACGTTCACACCGAAGAAATTGGTCAGCGTATTCTGTCAGCTATCGAGAAGGTAGACCCAGTGCAGTGAACGTTCATATAATGGTGCTCTATCAATTGCATGTATTAGCTGTGCATGTGGTGGACTTGGGTGTCGGATACATTCGAATCACATGCCTCCATTGTAAATTCTTAGTTCTAAAAAAGCATCAGTTCAAAATCAGTCCAAAATCAGTTATTAAGAATAATTGTCTTGATCCCTTTAAAGAGATGAACTGTCTTTTGAAACATATCCTATTGTTGGAGGCACGTCATTTCGTAGCGCCTAACACCCTTCTTCAGTTAAATGTTTAATTTCTTTTTAAGTTCTGTATGTTTCTTTTGCTGTCTCGTGCTGTATGTGCGGTGCCGTGCCTGGCTATGCTGCATGCTCTGGTTGGTGGTGGGATTTGTATAGGCTTGGCGGCAGCATGCCACCCTGGGTACAAGATCAGAGGGTGAGATTGATTGGTCAGAAAGAGAGCGGGAGCTGGGAAGGAGAGTGGATCTGGCCCTGCGCAAGGTACCTTTTTGTGTGGGAAAAATCATAATGACCATCCCTGTTTTTTGAGTGACTTGGTCCAAATTCAGACAATTCTGAAAAAAACAGACTGATGTCTGGATCATGCCACTAAATTGCAGGGGTGGTATAATTACATTTCATCCAAAATGGAGAACTTCTTGCTCATGACCCATTTAACACTGCATGTTTTTGTGAAAAACTAACAAACACAAAATTACCTCATTTCGATAGAAATATACAATGATTTTAACTTCCACAGAGAAATTCCTCCATTGAGCTGATTAAGAAACATGAAAAATATATTTTGGAAATTTTCAAGTATACAAAACATATTAGATCTGTGGTATTTGTGTTAATCACCACATCATCATCTCCAAATCACTTGCAGTTGTTACAGAGCAGTTCAATTTTCAGCATATGAAGACTGTATCAATGTTTATGTACATTTTTATTACTCTTTGTAGAAACTCTTTTCATGACTAGGAATTTAACTTCCAACATTTCAGCTTTCAAATATTTGATAAATCATATACTATTAGAAGAAAATTTAAAGATACTACCGGACATATAAGACTCACTTCAATCACTTGTGCATTTGGAAAAGTTTCATTGTTTGTCCAAACCCATCTCTGCATATGTCTGTAGTCTAGTTGCATATGTTGCATTTTGTGTAATGCATTTTTTTGGCAATGTGTCTGTTTTGCATATTACATATTTAGCATGTGTGTACGTATATGTACGTAGAGCATGTATGTAATAACATGTTAGACAAATGTCTGTTTTAGATTTTTCTGTTTACTTATACAATCATGAACATCTCATTCTTGTATGCAATATGCAAATTTGCAGCTTGTATTCCGAGGTGTTTACAAGTTTTAAACTTTAGCACACTGAAGTAGTCGTGTGGCACCCCATTTCCTATTGGTTACAGAGTTAGACAGCAGTGAGAAGGTTAAGAGTACACTTTAAATCTTGAGTAAAAAAAAGATTATGACACCAGAAAAAATGCATTTGCCACCCATGCTTTCGATTTTGTATTACAATGTTCTGACATAAGATTATGGATAAATACATTTGAAGTCGTTAGAAGATCTAGTGTAGGTTCTGTAAACTGATCCATAAACCCTGTAAACCCTGCAAACCCTATAGTAGACAACTGTAGCAATGTCATCATAGTCCACAGTCCTGCAACTCATTTACAGTCTGCCAGGGGGCGCTCATGCACTTTTGAACTCAAAGTTAATCCCATATACATTGTAAACATGTGTGTTTGGACCCTACCATCTACCAAAATTTTCCATAGGTGCCTCTTCACCTGACAGATATTCTTGGTACAGACCACAGAAAATGACATCCATACAATTGAAAGCCCTGGCCAGTTATGCCTTAAATGTATTTGTATGATACTGTGATAAATTGAGTTTAATTTGTATTTTGTCTATTTTGACGATCACTAGGTAAAATTGACCGTAGTTGACCAAAGATAAGTTCACCAGTTCCTGCATGCTTTTACTATTTGTTTGAAGGTTCCTAACAGAAGTGATTATCATTGGTTTACAGAAAGCGGAACCGCTCTGGACGTTGTTTAACCTAGCCGGTTTGTACTGGCGGGTAGCGGGGAATCCATACCAGGCCATCGAGTGCATACGGCGGGCTCTACATTTCGTTCCGTCGCAGTACACCGACGTCCCGCTGGTCAACATGGCGAACGTGCTGCACCAGATAGGGAAAGTGGACGACGCCATCACTCTGCTACACGAGGCCCTGCGCTTCAACGACACAGAGGTGACACTGACTAGTACAATGTAGATTACACTTTGTTCTTTCATTCGTTCAGACAATTGTAGTGCCTGATGGCACATAGGGCAGCAAGTTTCCTTGCTGTTTCTGGAGCAGGGTATATTTTTATAGGGAGTGGTTGCTAGCCCTTTCTCTTTAGCGTGCTGGAGGCACCTCCTTGAACATTTTGGTGTAGTTCGGAAACATGACATAGATTTTTGAATAATTTAGATACTGCAAAGGATCTGGTCATCTTCTTCCTCTGGTCATCGAATAGCAAAATCCCTGCTTTGGTTTAAGGTGGAGATTCAGTGAAAACATGGCTTTTTACTTATTTGTTGTTTCTTTCAGAAACATGGTCCATATTAAAACATTAAAAACAACATACAATCATTGCTATAGATACATACTGACAGAAGGGACCAATCAGCTTGCCCGGCCAGAAATTGGAACTAACTAGGATGTCACTCAGGCTACAGTAATGGCTAAATTGTAACAATTGTTGCCAGAAGATACTGTGTAAGAAGGCGTCTGAGTGGACTATGTCCCTGGAACAGTGTTATACTGACCAGTCTAACTGATTTGGACCTTTTAGCCTTGTGCTAAGCGTGTTTCGTTTGTGAGCTGGCGGCCCCGGGTCCGATTCCCGGGAGCCGGGAGACTCTATTACTTGCCTTGTGCGTTTCACCTCATTATGAAAAAAGTGCTAATTCTAGTCGGTGTTGTTCCAGCCCATCACCCACTTCACTCTGGGCACAGCCAAGGCAGCCAAGGGTCAGATGGAGCAGGCCATGGAGTCCCTGGAGACGGCCCTGGACATCGACCCCTCCTACACGCCGGCCTTCGAGACGCTGCGGATCCTGCGCTGCTACAAGAAGTTCTACAACGTCCGCCCGCAGGAGAAGTCGCCCGCCATGAACAGGATGATGCGTAAGGGTCTTCAATCAATCCATCCAAGTGTTAGGACTGTCATCATACATGTAGTCCACAGTCCTGCAACCCATTTACATTCTGCCAGGGGGCGCTGATGCAGTGACTAATATTTGTTACTTCTACATACCAGCCTGCCTGCATGTGTTTATGGCAACAACTCTTAACCCCACAGGAAAATAAAATAGGACTTTTACTATCGCAAACCTGTAATTATCATCATAATCCAGTCCTGCAATTCATTTACATTCTGTCAGGGGGCATTCATGCTCTGACTAATATTTGTTCCTTCTCAATCTCAGCAGCCTGCCAGCATGTGGTTCAACATAACCCGCAGCAGTGCAAGCAGCAGTGTCGGTCACCCATGGTCCTGGCGCCAGGCGAGGCCCTCTGCATCCTGCCCCACGGCGGCCCGCAACCACGGTGTCAGAAACCTGCGTGTCAGAAGTGTAACCAACCCAGGAACGGCAAACCCCCGACCCCGGCACCAGCCTGTATGGAGGTGATCGGAACCGCTACATACCAAAAGGTACGTTTAAAGAGGACAGGAGGGAGAACAGGACAACGGAGTCTTTGTTTTATTCACAGGTTGTTTTTTCACACCAACATTTTGTTGACCATCTATCACCTTCCTCAGGGCAATTCTGACTGGTTCACTTTGCACTACAGCTGCTTTCCTGTAGCTGCAGTGCAAAGTGAACCAGCGATCAAAATTGCCCTGAGGAAGGTGACAGACAGTCATAGAAACGTCGGTGCGAATAAAACACTTGGTTGTGTACAAAGAATTTTGTTATCCTGTACATGTGACTTACACACCTACCTGATTGAACTACTTTTGTGAGAACACTTTTGAAGGAAATGGGTTGTTTGGAAAGGGAACTGGGCAGGAGACAAGGGAAGAGAGGAGTAAGGAGAGAACAGAGAAGGTTGGGGGGGGACAAAGGAGAAGTATTTATAATTTAACAAGGCTTGATAGAGAAAAAGCATGTCCCATTCTGCAGAATATTTTGGCAAATCGACTCAGCATCGATAAGTAATCATGCCAAAGAGTTATACTTGCAGATTAAACCCTTGCTTAACCTTCTCCCTGCTGCCTAACTCTGTAACCAATAGGAAATCGGGTGCCAAATGGCGACTTCAGTGTGCTAAAGGTTAAAAATGTTTGAAAAACAGTGGACTGCTTCAGAATTGTTTTTCTTCATAAATAAACTAACCATACCCTCACACTGTGCTCCTTTTGAACACAGGAAGAAAACAATGCCAGTGTTGACCCCAAGCACAATGAGGAGGAGGATAAAGATGAGAAAGAGGAGGACAGTAGTGGGGAGGAGCAGGACAATGGTGGGGAGGAGGAGGGCCAAAATGAGGGGGAGGATGTTGGAACAGTAGAGGAGACAGCTGCTAAGGAAGAGGATACAATAGAGGAGACTACACAGTTGACCAATGAGAATGTAGAGGAGGAGGTGATAGAAGCCGTGGTCGACGCAGAGTTCGTGGAAGACGGCAGCCCTGTAGACATGGAGTCAGACGAGTCCAGCATCCAACTGGACCTCACACCGGAAGGACCGAAAGGAACCATCAAATTACTGGTGAGGACACTTATGGTGTAACTTGCTGACGTTGATTACCAGTACCGTAGTTTGCTCAGGCACTGGTTTTCCAACTACTAGGTTGTATGGAGGAACAGCTGGGCAGGACTTTAGGGTCGGACGTTTGACCAGGAAGAATCAAGGGGATAGTGAGGTTGTAATTCAAGATGCAAATATAATGAATGTGGAATGTTTAAAAGATGACTGAAAGATACACTGCAGAGGAAGAAGTGAAAAATATTTGTACAATTGAGATGTGGACCTTAAAAGATGTTCAAGACTCCCAATGATTCTTTATTGTTTTCGGATGCCAAAATATTGTTATAGTGCTGCAACTGCACATTTATTTTACGAGCACTTTTTCTTGTACTGATCTCTCTCTTCCAGAAAAGTAGTTCTTTTGTCATTATTTTGTGTGAAAATGTATGTGCAAATTATTGCTTTTTTCTCCTCAGAAAGCCCTGTGGGAATTGGGTATGGAGAAAGAAACGCACTGTGTGGAGGTGTGACAGAGAATCCGTTCACTAATTTTATGCTGTACTTAATTAAAGTAGTGCAACAGACATCTGGAAACAGTGTGCTAATGACACAGAGGAAGACTGTGCATGCCTACTCATTTCTCTCCAAAATCTTGGACTGGAGAAACAATGACAATCGTCAGGAACTAAATCAAAAGGGATTGAATGTTTGGCATGTCATTACAGATTATTATTATTAATCATTATTAATCTTTGAAATTGAAATAATGCATTGTGTTATCTTTTTTCTCTTCTACAAACTATTTCTCAAAAGATCTTTATGCCTAGTGATAAATCATGAACAAAATCAAAAGAGATCATTTTTTAGGTCATTACAAATAATGCATTGTGTCATCTCTCTACAAACTGTCTGTCAAAAAATCTTTGTACAGCTGGCATGTCAGCCTGTATTCCTATCACGTTAGGTATGTCTGTGTGTGACCTCTGACATCTCCCATGATGCCTTTCGGTGTGCAGCAAGCAGAACAAGATTGAAGCATGTCTGCCCCCCTCCCCTCTGCTCAAGCAAGACTTATTTTAGATTGATGTGTGTTCAAACAATCAAAAGAAAAAAAGAAATAGGCCATAAAAATGTATTGATGAGTTTGTTTGTTTGTTTCTCTGCAGGGGAAAACGATGAACGTTCATGGATTCCGCATCTTGGACCAGTCAGAAACCCTGGTGGATCAGGGGGACCCTAACTCACACTGGGTGCGACTTCCAGAGGCTCTATCTTTTCTCTGCATAGTAATGTTATTTAGATTATTGCATCAAACTGTCTCCATAAGATAGCCGTGTTTCTTTCTGAAAACTTGCTAACAGAAGGAGAACTAGTTTTTCAACAGGAAAAAAAGAATTACCCGCAAGAAGGCCAATGCTATCACAATGGCTAGTCAAGGCAACATACCTTGCAAATGCAAAAGCATGTGGCAAAGTAAGTTTTCTGAAAAAAAGTAGTTCACACCTAAACACCTTAGTTTGTTAACTAAGATTAAACTTTTCATCCAACACAAAAGAAATTGAGACTTACCCACATTTTCGGTTGACTCCATCAACCTTGTTCACGGAATGGACCCGTCTACTTCTGGAACATGACGTCTGAGACACGTGACCGCAGTATCCACGTGCCAGATAGCTTGTGTCCCAATTTCTTTACAGTGTTGGATGAAAAGTTTAATCTTAGTTAATAATGAATTCTACCAACACAGATGAACTTTCATGCTAACCTTAGTTTGTGATAACACCAATCCCTGCTACGTATAACCAGATCCCTGTTGAACCCACAGATCACAGTACAGGTTAAGGCCTCAGATCTGGACCAGGATCTGCTGCAGATGGGCGTGGTCAACTTCGAGGGGACAGTGGACCTGGACACACTGAAGGAGGAACTGGTACACACACTGCTTTAATTGCTATCTACCAGATGAGTGTGTCAGTAGTGCATTTTCTACCATTGCAATTGGCCAAAGCAACCAGTGCTATGCAGGGAAAAATTGTGGTATGAGCTTTTTAATAAAGCTGCGGTTATATTAGGCTTTTATTTCTTCATTGAAATTGCAACAAAGCAATGCTTCCTAGTGGAGCGCCAGGCAGCATAGGCTATAACAATGTTGGAAACCATGCAATACAAGCACATTCAATACAACATGAAACACTAAATGAATAGTTAAGATTGAGGTTCATACATGTATGTCACTAGTGTATCTTCCTTAAAACCTTGTTATCTTCCACATCTTCCCTCAGAGCTTTCACTTAGATCAGTTGATATCTTTTTGTATTGTGATAGACTGGCCATGTACTTAAAATGTATACAGTACACAACTGACATGTGATAACTTTGTATTGTGAACATCCTCTTCCCTGGTTTCTTTTTGACCCTTTATACAATGTTTTGTTTCTGCAGAACATTGTCGACAACAATGCAGACAACTTACCGGTAGGCGAGCCCTGTGATGACAAGAGTGTGGCTGTTCTCCAGGACTCCCCACCCAGCCCCTCCTTACCAGTCAACGGGCCCCAAATCCCTGCTGCTAACCCAGGTACGGCTGTTGTCTTCTACTGCAGCTGTGTTTGGAGATGGACTAATCATTTAATAAGTTTGATGTGAAAGGGGACAATGATATCAAGTGTCAAGCCTGTATGAAATTTAACATATTTTGATTTGTAAATTAATAATACAGTCAAACCTGCCCAAGGCGACCACCCGGGGGACCAAGAAAAAGCAGTCGCATTGGACAGGTGGTCGCCTTGAAGAATATCTAAGTAAGGCCTAAGAAAAAGCCCTGGCAAGAACCTGCCGACCCCAGCCTTCTTTTATGCATTGAAAGCTGGAAAGTGGCCTGAAGTTTTTGATCTGACAGCTGACTGATGGTGGTTGCCTTGGGCAGGCTGCTTAATGTCTGTGTCTATGGGTAAAATTTTCGGGACCAAGAAAAAGCTGTCGCCATGGCCAGGTGGTTGGCTTGAAGAGGAGGTCGGCTGGGCAGGTTTGAATGTACTTTTTATTTAAATGACTCCTCATCCTTTTTCAGCTCCGATGGTTAAGACCCATGCATCTCCAGGCTGGCCGACACCCGACGACTGCCGTGGCATCAAGAAGATCAACGTACAGACCTTCACCAGTACCTGGCTGTCAGTCACTGCTAAGGACGTCAAGTGAGTAGCCTCATAGATAGAATGTACAAACTGTAAGCTAAAGTACTATTTGTAAATAATAGTTTATTCAGAAAAGGAACTTGGGGGCCCAAAGCTGCCAGAATGTCGTCCTGACTACAAAAGTTTGCAGTACAAAAATGGTTACAGGAAAGTAAACATTTTCACTAGACATTAACAGGCTAGGTATAAATAGAATACTTTTCTAATCTACTCTTTGTTATTCATTTGCCCAGGGATTGTATTACTGAGAACAAAATAATAAAGCCTATGAAAATGTGCATATTAGATATTTACATTATATTAATTGTGTTCTCAATAGTTAAAGAACGAATGATTAGATTAAGTAATAAAACATCTCTGAATGTAGTCCAGATGTTTTTCAGCCCTCCTGAAAGCATACTAGACAAATTTCGAAAGAAAAATCGTTTGTTTGTAACAAGAAAAACTTAATAGTTGTGCTGTGATTGTACCTTTTCACCCTTGGTAAAATGATAGTGTTCTTCTCTTTCCAGCATCCATGATCACATCAACTTCAAATCTAAAGTGTCAGGCCCCCTTGTGGAGCCTGTGTGTACTGCAGATGTTGTCAGTATGCATACCCTGGACCACCTGGACGGTGTGGCCAACCGTTCCGCTCTCAACTACGGGCCTGAGCTGGGACTGAAGGAAGTTCTTCAGGTGAGGCAACATCATAGTTTGTCAAACAGTTTAACAATAAGGGCTTTTGCACATTCAATCACGCATGCACAGTGTCAATAGGGGAAGGCCCTGAGACAAAACAAAACCCCTTGAGTAAAGGATTTTAAAACTTTGAGTACTCAGGACTATAAGTTAAAAGCTGTGAGGAGCTTTCAGGTGGCATCCGCCATCTTTCTTCAGTTCATAAGAGGGGTCACTTGACCTAGGTGTCAAAGGTCACCCAGGTCTTGTGACTGGACGAGGGAGTTGAGTGGGAGTCTGTGGCGTCCTTGGTCACGGTTGAGAGACGGGGAGCGGGACCTGATATGCACAGCTTCCTTAACTCTGCTTTCTCGCTCCAAGATGGTGACCTTCTTCCCTGGTTGGTGTTCGTAAGTCTGCATGATTGTGTTGTGCAACCGGAGAGGAATATGCTTGTGCTCTGAAATCCTCTTTTTAAGGGCCCACCCACGTAAAACAAAACCCGTCTGGGCATTGTTATGCCAATTGAGACAATGCTTCCAGACGAGAACTGTTTACAAGCCAGGGGCCTTCACCTTTGACACTGCACACTACTCGAATGTGCGAAAGGGCTTATTAGATGGTTGTCTGATTTGTTATGTCTTACTTTGTGTACATGTTGTAAGTATGAATGATGATTAACTGAATGACATTTAAACCCCAAATTCTGGCTCAGTCTCTGACCAAAGACAGCGGATGCAGTTTGAAACATCTGACTGTTTACAAAATTATCCAGTTGCTTGTCAATGAGTAACTGTTATCTTGCAAATTGAATGACAGTTTTTTGTTTGAAACAGTAGTATATCAACCAAAAGGCTGCTCCTTAAACCTCATGCCTTTTTTAATCTCTCTTCCTCAGACGGTTGGTGGTGACGTACAGCAGGCAGAAGAAGTAGGAACGCGGATAGCAAAAGCTTTAACAAAGGTAAATATGTGCATGATACATGTAGGTCAGAAAGGTAGTTAGGTTTACATGTATTATACCTTTCTGCCTTTCTCTGATGCTAATACTAATTGTGGTCTTTAGTCTGTGGGAAGCATATTTCATGTGGAAGGGAAAAGAAAGATATCTGTACAATAAATGTATACAACCATGCTTAAACTTTTCACAGTTACAGGGAATAGAAAGGTTTCCGTACTTTATCTGCATATTTATGATTATAGGAAGACACTGAAAGAACCTACTGAGGGCAGACCTGAAAGAAAGAGGACTAGGACTGTTGCAGTCAGAAAGAAAACTACGGGAGCTAAGGAAGCTTGCGATAAACCGGACAAAGTGGAGAGAATCGAAGAAAGACTGATTGCAGCTGCAGGGTGTCCAGACTACTGCAGCAGCAAAACACAGTGGACTACTACTAAAAATTTATATTCATGATATTTTGTTTTCCATTTTTTAGAATCAAACATCTTGGGTCCTGCTAAGCATGGCAGCATTGTACTGGCGTGTGGAAGGGAACGGTGAAAAGGCAATAGACTGCCTGCGCCAGGCACTACACTTCTCCCAACACAGAATGAAGGTAAGCTGTACAGATATAGATGTAGGGTTAGGGAAGTCCCTCGGATAGGACGTCAAATGGAGGTCCCGTGTTTGGGGAGAGCCACACCCCGCGCATGTTAAAGAACCTACCACACCTTTCGAAAAAGAGTAGGGGCATGCCCCAGTGTGCGATGGTCCAAATCTTACACTCCGGTCTGGGATGACATCTTGAAAAGGTGATAGTTCACCTGTTATGTCAATCCTTCCACAAAATGTGGTAAATCGAAATGAATAATAGATAAATATGATACATAGAAATGTGCACAGAAATAGAATCTTTGTCTTCACGAGTTTCTTTTAACTGCTACAGTCAAACCTGGTCGGGCAACTGCCTGGCACGGGCAGCCATATCCAGCCACAAGCCACATTGAAACAGTCCCGTCCATTTTTACATTGTTAACCCCACCCTGTCCTGATCAACCACCTGTCCTCAGCAACAATTTTTCCTCAGTCCCTTGAGTGGTTGCTGAATCCAGGTTTGACTGTATTTGTATTTCTGAATGCAACAATAAGAGAATTCCTCTCATGTTGGTTATACATGTACTGAAGCAAGGGGAGACACTGTAAGTTATAAACAAATTCAGAATTACGATATTGCACAGCTCAGAAACCTGGTGTGCCATAGGCCATGTTGATTTGGTTATATGGATGACATCCTCTGGGAACCCAAAAACTGATGCGAGCGTGCGAATAAAAAAATATTTGGCCCCCCAAAAAGTTGCCTTCATTATGAAATGTATGTAGTCAGGAAGGCTGACCAAAACTTAAACTTACAGAGTATGGTATACCAAATGAAAGATTCTACATTTAGGTTCTTTTTCCTCTTCTTTGGCATTCTACGACATCAGTATCCTTTTTGCAAAATATTTTTTTGCATGTTACAGCATATATTTTGATTTACACTATGGCCAAAAACTTCTTTTTTTGTGGAAACGGATGAAATTTGATGCGCGCATGGATGTCATCCATTGAATCAAATCAACATGTCCTGATCGACAATAAGACAAATCCTCTCCATATTGAGTGGCATCGTGTGGCGGAGTCGGTAGGGTGTTTCGCCCAGAACCGAGAGTTGCGGGTTCGAAACCACTGCTATGCCCTAATGTTGTGCCCTTGGAAAAGGCACTTTACACGACTTTCCTCACTGCACCCAGGTGTGAATGGGTACCTGACTTCGGTTGGGGAAGGTCGTATTGAGGTCACTTGCTGGCGCCGAATGGCAGCCTCCCAAACCCTTGCGACAGTTCCACAAAGTGCAGGTGTGGAGCAAATATGTACCTGTTGTGTATTATGTGATTGTAAACCCTGCAGCAATTCAGCACTGGCTGCCATTGCACGGTTAATTTCTGACCAATAAACCATTATAATTATTGAGCATGGTCGTCTTGTCCCTCAGGATGTTGCGCTGATCGGAATGGCGAACATTTTCCACCGGACGGGCCTGTGGCACGATGCGCGTGTGGTGGCCCAGATGGCGGTCGAGATCGCTCCTCACCTTGTCGTCAACCACTTCACACTTGCCAACATATATGCTGCTATGGTAGGGCTTTGCCAGGATGTTTTATTCAAATAACAACTAGGAAACATTTACTAATCTAAAAAAGAAGTAAAATCGCTGGAGTTCATTGTCAGAAAAAATTTGGGGTTCATTATTGTCCTTTGTAGTGATATATTACATGTAGCTTCTTCAGCCTTTGATGCATGTGAACTTGGTTCTAGTGTGTATGTGAGTGTGTATGTTTTGCTTTCTCTTTTGCTGTGGATTGGTTTACCTCCTAATGGTCTATGTGATTGTACACTAAGCAAATAATTCCCTATTTCTTGGCATTATACCTTGTCAAATACTGATTTGGGCCAAAGAATAAAGTTTTTCCACTGAAAAAATTGCTATCCATAGAATATAAAGACTTTTTGCTCACAACAAAGTGATTTATTCAACCAACATTTTGGTGACAATCTGTCACCTTGTTCAGGGCAATTCTGGCTGGTTCACAATTTGCACTGCAGCACAGGTGTCGAGATGCATTCCCAATGATTATCACAAAGTATTCACATGTATATACTTTTCAGTTACTTACGAACCTGATGAAAATATTCACGGATTTTGAACTCCACTCACTTCGTGACTACTTTACTCTTTAACTCATTCCATGGCCGACTCATTTCTTCCCTCCTTTCCCTCTCCCATTCATTGCTCACCGGTTCACTCACTGCCTGTCCTTCCCAGGGTGACATTGACAGAGCGCTGAAGTACTACGAGTTGACGGTCATCCTCCAGGGAGAGTTCGCCCCCGCCATGGAGCGCCTCCGAACGCTGCAGTGTAATATCCTCATGAAGAGACAGAGGGAGGCAGAGAAAGACAAAAAGAATGATGCCAGAGGATAGTAGATCATAAATGCAGATACGATTATAGGAGGAGAATCCCATATGCTGAAAAGCCTCATGGCGTACAGTAAACAATTATGTAGTAATTTGCAGAATTGAAAGATCGAAGTAGAACGTTTTATCTTTTTTCCGTGGCCGATATTCTGTTCATCAGTTGTATAATGCACAGTAAAATCTTGAAATACAGGCAAAAGTTTGTCACCTAGGAAAGACTACATTGTATGCCAGCAAACAAACTCAGCTGTTGAAACAAGCTAGAGGTCTTTCCAACAGGTTTCACTTGATCCTCTGCTCTTAAGCAGTCAATCAAGGCAGACATAATTTCCGATCCTCCCAGCAAGGCATTCAACATCTTGTCAATCACAGTAATGTATGCAGGCAACTGGCCAATCACAGTGAGGAATAGATGAAAGGCTTTGTCTCACTCTGTCTGCAAGCTACCACGAAATATGGACAGTCTAGTAGCTTATCAGGAGCAAGAACATGCTCCAGTCAAGGTTTTGGTTTCTTATTCATTTTTGTAAGAAAAAATATGAAAGAAATTCAAGGGATACATGTACTAACTGATTTTTAAGATAGAGCGTTTTTTGCAGTACGATTTTGGTGCATCTACATTGTATGTGTTTTTTTTTCACATGAGCAAACGTCAGTGTGTTACAAAGCCTCCAAAAAGTGTGACGATTCTTCAGACAGTAACTGTATTTTCTCATCCATGTGGGATTTTATCAGGTTTAATATTATTGTTATTTCTTAGAAATGATTCAGAGAATATAAGGTCAGAGGTGAAAGAGCAAAGGTGAAGTCACAGCTATGTACATTGGGAGTGCAATAAAAGAATATTCAATGTCTGATTTCTTATCTGTCCTTACCTTTTCATTTATTGTGCGACTAGTTTGTGACTAATACCTTGCATGCTTGAGAACAGTACTTTGTGCTTGGTAGATATATGTAATTTGAATCATGAACACAGATCTGAAGACCACTTGAAAAAGAAATTTCACATCTTTATTGACTGCGTTTTTTCACATGAATAATTACAGGGTTTTCATAAACGGGTGGGGCTAGAAAGTTCATATTTGTACTTACTGTAAAATAGTCATACACCACACATCTGTAAATTCACAAGACACCACTTTTATTGCAACATTCTTTTACAATACATGGACTCAGGTTATTGAGTTTTTTTCATTCCCGCATCAAAACGAAGGACAATACATAAATGCAAAACAATGAAAGAAAATGACATAGATATGATATAAGAACTATGGATTGAAAAGAGGATTTCCAGCACTTTGGTTTGCACAAGAGACTCCATTACAGCTACGTTGCATAATGATACCTGTTTCAAACATTTGAAAGACTACTATATATTGTGCGCCAATAACAACTTACTAATTACGATATATTGATTTTTACAAATGTGTATAGATCTTTACAAATGTCAACTTGTGCGATAAAGTTTCTGCTTTTTCAACGAATAGTTGTCAATTATGATGTTCCTGAAAATTAGGTCTATGTACACGTTTACTTACACAACGTATGTCCACGAATTGTCCCAGTTTGGACGTCGTGATTGTCTGGGCTTGGTGTCGAGGCCACACACGCCGCAACACGAGAACAACGAACCAGTTTCCTCCAGTTATCAGAAAAAATGCATGTCATACTCGAAAGGAATGGGAACAATGTTCCTTGTTTCAACAGTATCTGACATACCTTATGATTCCACTAACAATGTCTTCTGCCTTTACAATTGAAAGATTGTATATTTCGTATTCAAATCGAACTTGACTGCAAATCGAACTGAACAGGTACAATGCATGGCACGTTCTTGAGCAGTACTAAATATCAAGACTATACAATCTATGCCTTTGCCTAAAGCAATATTAATGCTAATGAGTTCTACATATTGGCTTAATTTGCGCACCGTGTCTTTACCACATAATCACAGAAAGTCTCAGTGACATTGCTCTCATTGCTCGTCTTAAATGCCCTTCTGTGAAACTGGTGTCTAGACTTAGATAAACTCCTTAGAATTTGACTAAAAGCGTCAGATGTTGCACATGTGTACGTATCTTATGACCTTAGTTTTTCGGGGACCCTGTGTAGATCGCCAAATCTTCTGCCCTTACAGTTGGACGATTGTAACATTCGTTTTGATTTTGTCCAGTGCCATGTGTTCGTACCTCTATCGCTGCCTCCACCTCTACCTGAGCATTGACGTAGTCCGGAATGGTTTCATACTGGTGGTTTTCTATGTTGTCTTCCATTGTTCTGCTTCCACTTCGGTTTTTGATAAAATCCGCCTCTGCTTGTGCATTGTAATAGTCTGGAATCGTCTCATAGTCGTTTGCAACATTTGTATCACTGAACTCGTCGTCATTTTCATAGTGATTACTCTCGTTATGTCGGAAACCCTGTGGATAAATGAAGCCCTTGTTAAAAGATACAGCCGATGCCTGGACTCCGGATTGTAGGATGGCGGCTTGAACGCCGTTGACGTCAGACATTTGAACAGCGTTTTGCAACCACCTGTTGCGCTTTCGCCAACAAAGAAACAACCAAATGACTAGGACGGTTAATGCATGGCTGAATACGATTGTAACAACAATGTGAAGGGTAACGGGTTGGGCGATGAGGCCATTTTCCACATGAGATGGTAAGAGATAAATGTAGTCAACTTCCCCCAAGCCGTCACTACTTGGACGAGAAGACGTGTTTATTTTAGTGTTTTTCTGTAGTAAGTTTGAAACCGTGTTGTAAGACACAACCTCTGGGACGACAGACACGACATTGCGAGGATCTTTCACGGTCAAAAAGGCGGTGTCTTTCCCACTAGGCATGTGTGGTGCTATGACTTCGCACGTGTAGCTGCCTGCATCCAGCGCTAAAACGCGTGTGAGCCGTAAAACTGAACCGCAGCTTCTGTTGTAATGGGAGAAGAATCCCTGTGTGTTTTCGCGGAACAAGTCCTCTAGTGTCCTGGTTTCAGTCGATGAAGTGCTTCGGTTTGTCCGCAGCCAGGTAAAACAGAGTCCATCCAGACAGTCAGCTTGGCAGGTAAAAGATACATCATCGCCCGCTGTCACCGTCTGATTTCCGGGGAATATTTTGACGACCGGTGCCTGACATCGAAGATCAGTCAAGGGAATGTCTTTCAGTTGCCTGCTACTCGTATCTTCTTGCTTGTTAGCACAGCGAATATCCCAGACTTTGGATGTTTGTTCGAGCCATCGTCGAAATCCCCATAGCTTGCAGTCACAGAGAAATCTATTGTGTAGAATTGTAACGGAGGAAATGTGCCTTATTTGCCACAGATCGACGGGAAAAAGTTGTATAACATTTTCATCTAATGATACAGATCGTAAATTTGAAAGGAAACTCAGCGCTAGCGGAAGGCGTTTGAGACGATTTCTATCCAAATACAGATAAAGCAGATCTCGAAGCCCAACGAAAGCTTCGACGTGAATATAATCAATAATGTTGTCCTGCAGGTTCAGATAGTTTAACCTTTTTAGACCCCAGAAGGTATTTGCCTGAAGGTGCTGAATGCTGTTATGTGGAAATTCTAGTTGAAAGACATTATAGACATGTTGAAAGCACATCGGAATAAGTTCTTTCACTTGGCATCGTTTGATGATGACTGTTTCCAGATCAAGTAGCAAGGGAAAGTCTTCCGGTCTTACTGTCTTGATTGCTTGTAAAAATATGACAAGTTCACTTGCGTTCGATGGCAATGGCGATGGAATAGCTGTATAGATATGGGTTGCTGTTTCACCACACCTTACGCTGAGGGATATGCCCACTCGCACACAGATACAGTGGTTTGAATCGACACAGCTATTTGCGGACACAGGGAAAGGCTTCATACATATAAGCAGAAGTAAAATAAAAACTTTCATGTTGATGTGATTGTACGAAGGTAAACAACTCGAAGTGATTCTATCAAAGTTGAGAAGAAAGTGGCGTCTCGGTGGCGCAGTGGCAGGGTGTGTGGCTCAGAACCTGAATGGTCTGGGTTCAAACAAGGGGTCTCCTGATTTGTCTCGTTGACGTTGAACTCTTGGGAAAGGGACACGATTTTCCTCACTTCACTCAGGTGGAAATGAGTACCTAGCTTCGGAGAGGGCCGTCCCTCGGACAGGACGTTAAATGGAGGTCCCGTGTTTGAGGAAAGCCTGCCTTTGAGCACGTTCAAGAACCCGACACACTTATCGAAAAGAGTGGGGGTCCTTCCAATGTGAGTGGTTCAAACGTTGCAGTCTTGGCTGGGTTGACAACTTGAAAAAGTGAAATTCATCTGTTTTGTCAATCTCTCTACAAATCTGGTAAATCTGAATAAATAAAAACCCTTGATACGTACTGTTAGTCGTCTGTTCAGCGTGAGGCAAACACACCTTACAGAGAAGTTGGGCAATGCCTGACGCCGACTGGATGCAAGGGAACCTCAGAGGCAATACAATACGCGGAACGGCAACTGCTAAAGGCGCAAGACCAGGAGTTCGAAGAGCAAAATGTAGTAGCAGCCTGTGGTACTGACAGACTGATTACAGAAACCAATTTATTGCTCGACTCAAACAATCACGTACCCAGAACACGTGTTCATTGGTCTGGAGATCCACTTACATACGACAATAAAAAAGTAATTATTCCCGCAGACTCGACTCCTTTTCAGACCAATGACGCTGGAAGGGGGGCGCTTTGGAAGCCCCCGACAAATTTCAAGTGTTGCCATGACAACGGTTTGCTGTGAAATTCGGAAATGTCGTTTTTTCTATGCATTTATGTTACGTTACTCTTTTTTTCTTACAACAGTAGCATCCTATGTAATTTTACGTACCTTTTATATAATTCCTGCTAATTTGATGACGTCACTGGCGGATATTAGCAGGTCACGCAAAGAAGAAGTCAAACCCAACAAAACCGCACCATTTTAGAATGGAGTGTAACATTGGATGTGACTCTTAATATCATAGTATTTATCATTATTGTCTGTGTTATTTGTACTTGCAATTGGCCCTCATGCGTGTATTTGCAACAAACTTTGAAACTTGTTACATTACAAGCTGCTATTTTTCGTTAGATTTCAACACTACCCTATATTTGTTGTACCAAAACAGTCATGTGAAGGGTTGAGTTTATGTTTTTTTGTTGTGATTTGTGGCTATAAGTCAAAGTCATAGAACACCATACTTCTGTAATTTTACAAGACATCACATTTTTTATTGCAACATTTATTTACAAAACGTCGATGAAAGTTAGACATCCAGGTAATGCGCCAAATAGTAGTTACTTAAAGAACTGGATATGATTTTGTAAACGATCAGACGTTTCATGTGGTATCCACTCCTTTTCGTCAGTGACACAAGATTTGTCGATCAATTTACAATACATAGACTCAAGTTTTGGACATGATTTCGGAAACGATCAGACGTTTTAAGTAGCATACACCACCTTTCGTCAGTGGGACAAGATTTGTCGATCTATTTACAATAAATGGACTCAAAGTTTTTTACGTATTTCATTTCGGCACCAAAATGCTTTTGCACTGGTCTCCACAAGTAAAGGCTGGACTTACGACTAGCACATTGGTTTTCACAAGAGACACCATTACAACTATGTTACATAATAAGTTCTATTTCAAAAGCAAGCTTTCGGATTTGAAACAACGCTATATAGTACGTCACTAAAAATCAATTAACTCATTATATCGAAATTTACAAATGTCTATAGATATTTTCAAATGTCGACTTCTCAACGAAAAGCAGTCGTTTATGGTGGACCGATGAAACCACATCTGTACGTGAAAATTATATAGGTGTATGTTTAGTTACAGAACGTTTGTCCACGGATTGTCCCAGTTAGGACGTCATGATTGTCTAGGCTTGGTGTCGAGGCCACATACGCCGCAACACGAGAACCACGAATCTAGTCATCAGAAAAATGTATGTCATACTCGAAAGGAATGAAAACAATGCCCCCTGTTTACACAGTTTGCTGATTGTTACATTCGTTCTTCTTTCTGCCATACCCTGTGATTTTACTGACAATTGTTTCTGCCTTTACAATGGAAAGATTAATAAAATCAAATCAAAATTTAGTGCAAAACAATTCAAACAGGTACAATGTATGCCACGTTCTTGAATGACACTAAATCTGATCAAGACTAATATCTATGTCTTGGCCTATGACAATGCTAATGAGTTCTACATAACGTAATTTGTGCACCGTACCTTTACCACAGATTCACAGAACGTTTCAGTGACATTGGTTTCATTGTTAATCTTAAATGCCATTCTGCTCAAATGGTGGTTAGAATTAGATAAACTCCTCAGAATTTCACTGAAAGGGTTAGATGTTACACATACGTATATTTCGACCTTAGTTTTTCGGGGATTCTGTGTAGACCGCTACTTCTTCTGCCATTACAGTTGGACGATTGTAACTTTCGTTTTGATTTTGTCCTGTGCCATGTGTTTGCGCCTGTATCGCAGAGTCGTAGCGTCCCTTAATGATACCCGCCTCCACTTGAGCATTGACGTAGTCCGGAATGGTTTCATACTGGTGGTTTTCAATGCCGTTGTTCTACGGCTTTTGACAAAATCCACCTCTGCTTGTGCATTGTAAAAGTCTGGAATCGTCTCATAGTCATTTGCAACGTTTGTATCACTGAATTCGTCGTCATTCTCATAGTGATTACTCACGCTATGTTGGAGACCCTGAGGATATATGAAGCCTCTGTTAAAAGACACAGCCGATGCCTGGACTCCGGATTGTAGGATGGCTGCTTGAACGCCGTTAACGGCAGTCATTTGAACAGCGTTTTGCAGCCACCTGTTTCGCTTTTGACAACAAAGAAACAACACAGAGACACTGACCATGACAGTTGCTACATAGCTGAATACGATGGTAAGAACAATGTGCAGGGTGACGGGTTGGGCGATGAGGCCATTTTCAACTTTAGATGGTAAGAGATAAACGTAGTCAACTTCCCCCAATCCGTCACTACTTGGGCGAGCAGACGTCTTTATCTTAATGTCTTTCTGTCGTAAGTTTGAAGTCGTGTTGTAAGACACAACCTCTGGGACGGCAGACACGACATTGCGGGGATCTTTCACGGTCAAAAAGGCGGTGTCTTTTTCACTGGGCATGTATGGCGTTGTAACCTCGCACGTGTAGCTGCCTGCATCCAGCGCTGAAACTCGTGTGAGCCGTAGAAACGAAACGCAGCTTCTGTTGTAGTTTACGAAGAATCCCTGTGTGTTTTCACGAGACAAGTCCTCTAGTGTCCAGGTTTCAGCCGATGAAGTGTTAGTGTTACGGTTTGTCTGTAGTAGCCAGGTAAAACGGAGTCCCTCCAGACAGTCCGCATGGCAGGTAAAGGATACATCATCGCCCGCTCTAACGGTCTGGTTTCCGGGGAATACTTTGATGACCGGTGCCGGGCATTGAAGATCTTCCATGGGAATGTTTTTCAGTTGCCTGCTGCTCGCATCTTCTTGCTTGTTAACACAACGAATATCCCAGACTTTGGATGTTTCTTCGAGCCATCGTCGAAATCCCCATAGCTTGCAGTCACAGAGAAATTGATTGTGTTGAATTGAAACGGAGGAAATGTGCCTTACTTGCCACAGATCGACAGGAAAAGGTTGAATAAAATTGTTATCGAATGAAACAAATCGTAAATTTGAAAGGAAACTCAGCCCTAGCGGAAGCCGTTTGAGACGATTGCTATCCAGACGTAGATAAAGCAGATGTTGAAGCCCATCGAAAGCTTCGACGTGAATAAAATCAATGATGTTGCCCTGCAGGTTCAAATATTTTAGCCTGTTTAGACCCCAGAAGGTTTTTGCTTGAAGGTTCTGAATGCTGTTGTGTGGAAGCCTCAGGTGCGTGACACTATGGAGATGTTGAAAGCACATCGAAATGAGTTCTTTCACTTGACATCGTTTTATGGTAATTGCTTCTAGATAAGGTAGTGAGGGAAAGTCCTCCGATGTTATTGACTCGATTGCTTGTAACAATACAAATAGTTCAATTGTCTTCGATGGTAATGGAGATGGAACAGTTGTGTAGATATGAGTTGCTGTTTCACCACACCTAATGTTGAGAAATACGCCCACTCGTACACAGATGCAGTGGTGTAAGTCGACACAGGTGTTGCCAGTCACAGTGAAAGGCTCAATACCGAAAATTATAAGCAGGAGGATGATAAACACTTTCATGTTGATATGATTGTTCAAAGGTAGACTGGTGGAAATGATCAAAGCTGAGGAGAAAGTGACGTCTTCTTGGCGCAGTGGCAGGGTGTGAGGCGTAGAACCCAGAGGACTTGGGTTCAATTTCTGAGGTCCCCTAATTTGCCCCGAGCACGTTAAAAAACCACCACACTTATCGAAAAAAGCAGGGGTCCTTCCCGCTTCGAGTGGATCAAACCTTGCAGTCTGGGCCAGGTTGACAACTTGAAAAGGTGAAAGTCACCTGGTCTGTCAATCTTTCCCCAAATGTGGTAAATCTGATCTGCTGAATACTGATAAGAAATACATTGAAACGTACTGTTCGTCGTTTGTTCAGCGTGATGTAAACACACCTTACAGAGAAGTTGGGCAATGCCTGACGCCGGCTGGATGCAAGGAAACCTCAGAGGCAATACGATCCGCGGAACAGCAACTGCTAAATGCTCAAGAACAGGAGTTCGAAGAGCAAAATGTAGTAGCAGCCTGTGGTACTGACAGACTGATTATAGAAACCAATTTATTGCTCGACTCAAACAATGACGTACCCAGAACACGTGTTCATTGGTCTGGAGATCCACATCATCGTGACGACAATGGAAAAGTAATATTCCTGCAGATTCGACTCCTTTTCGGACCAATGAGGCGCGGGAAGGGGGGGCGCTTTGGAGGCCCCCGCCAAATTTCAAGTGTTGCCATGGCAACGGTTTGCTGTGATATCGGAAATGTCGTTTTTTCTATGCATTCATGTTACGTCACTCTTTTTTCTTAATTTTACGTACCTTTTATATAATTTCTGCTAATTTGATGACATCACTGGCGGATATTAGTAGGTCACGCAAAGAAGAAGTCAAACCCAACAAAACCAGCACCATTTTAGAATGGAGCGTAACATTGGATGTGACTCTTAATATCATAGTATTTATCATTATTGTATGTGTTATTTGTACTTGCAATTGGCCCTCAGGCGTGTATTTGCAACAAACTTTGAAACTTGTAACATTACATTAGCTGTTTTTTTCGTTAGATTTCACCAGTACCCTATATTTGTTGTACCAAAAGAGTCATGTGAAGGGTTGAGTTAATGTTTTTTTGGTGATATGTGGTTATAAGTCAAAGTCATAGAACACCATACTTCTGTAATTTTACAAGACACCACATTTTTTATTGCAACATCTATTTACAATACGTCGATAAAGGACGTATAATGTCAATAATACGCCAAATAGCAGTTACTCAAGTAATATGGATATGATTTTGTAAACGGTCAGACGTTTCAAGTAGCATCCACCGCGTATCGTCAGTGACACAAGATTTGTCGATCTATTTACAATACATGGACTCAAGTTTTGGACATTATTTTGGAAACGATCAGACGTTTTAAATAAGTAGCATCCACCACTTTTCATAAGTGACAGATTTTTTACTTATTTCATTTCGGCCCCAAAATGCTTTTGCCCTAAGCTCCCTAAGTAAAAGCTGGACTTACGACTAGATTGCGGTCGATTCACATCCACTACGAAACCAGCACGTTGGTTTTCACAAGAGACACAATTACAAGTATGTTACAAAATATGACCTATTTCAAAAACAAGCTTTCGCATTTGAAACAAGAGTTCTACGACCTCATACCTTCGCGAAATGATTTTGACCTTTATGACTGACGTATTAGGAGTGTTTTTCATCAATCAAAAATCATACCAGTTGATCCTCCTCACCCAAATAACATAAGTTGTCCAAACCTCCTTGTTATGATTATGAGCTTAACAAAGAAGGTTATGCTAACATTTTTCATCAATAATGCAAATAAGCTCCTTATTAGCATAATTTGATTCAATGGTGTTCACATTCACACAACTTCTAAATGCAACAAGTATGAAATTGCCGTTATTTACTAGTATGGAATGATAGTAGTTTCTCATGAATTATGCAAATTAGGCCTACATTTGCATAATTTCTATCTATTGACATTCCTCTCTTCCTCAGTTACAAATGTCACATATTTGAATAGTCATATCATGGAACACAGCAGGTTTTTAAAATTGCCTCATTAATTATAATCTGATTTGCATAATTATCATCCAATCATACAAAGCATCACATAAGCTATCTACATACCAAAAATCATGACCATCCATCAAGCCCATCTCGAGTTACTAGTATATTATTTTCTCATTAATTATGTAAATGAGGTTCTCATTTGCATAGCTGATATCTATTAATATTTCTCTCTTCCTCAGTTACATATGTCACATGTTTGCGAGTCCTATCATGGAAATTGATGAATGTATAAACTTTCCTCATTAATTATGCAAATTAGTTACTGATTTGCATAATAAGTATCCAATCATGTACATCATCGCTCAAGCTATGTACATGCAAAAAATCATGACCTTCCATCAAGCCCTTCTTGAGTTATTCCCTTTCAAAGTCTGAAGCAAAACCTACCCCTGCAGTTCCAAAAAAGTTGCTAGGGGGCCCAAACCTATACCACTTACTCTCTGCCCAACGAGCTATCTACCACTCAAAAATCAGTTCCATAGCATGTCCACAACACGAGATATCATAACAGGAAGTTCCGCTGCAGTACCGTAACAAGCCGATAGGGGGCCCAAAATCTAATCATTTTCAGGCTTCATCGAGACCTACCAACATACCAAATACCAAGACAATCCTTCCAAGAATTCTCGACTTATCGTGTTCACTAACAGACACACAGACATGCTCGGTATTCCCATGCTGTGGCACTGCATTAATGACTGTTCTTACTCATATAAGGCCGTGTATATCCAACTTTGGTCAAAATTTGTATGTTTCAGTCTTTTAATTGGTGTAAGGAGATATCTTTGTGGTTTGGTTTCACATGCTCCGAGTGGACTCTTCCAGGCTGGGAGTAGGTCAAAGTTGACGATTGTTTTCGTCTGTCAGCTGTTACGAGAGAACGAGCTGGTCAACTGTCTATTTTCTTTGCATGATTCTAAAGTAGACAGATGTGGCTTTCTGGTGCATAAGAATTTTTGGGGCTTGCAATTAAGGTGAATCCTTTTCTGAGCCCTTGTTTTAGTGCTTTAAAGCATTACTGCCTATATGGGCAAGCCTATCTCTTGTATCTGCCCTACAGCTGGCTGATAGCCAATTTGTCCCTGGCAGCTGCAGTACATGTAACTGACGTTTCCTGCCTGCCTCATGACCCCTCATGACCCCTCATGACCAACTTTGCCCCCCATCAATATCCCCTGAAACAATATACAGCCCACACGTCGCAACCAGAACGCATAGTAAAGCATACAATTGAACACATTTTTACACTTTTCTCGTTAATTATGCAAAACACTTCGCCCAAAATCTAATCATCTTGAGATTTGCCACATACACACCGACACACCAACTACGACAACAAACCATCCAGGCGTTCTCGACTTATTCTGTTCACTAACAGACACACAGACAAGCACCATCGAATAACCTTCTCGACGAAACCATTCGTCGCGAAGGTAATAACGCTATATAGTACGTCACTAACAAATTAATCAACTCATTATATCGAAATTTCAAATGTCCATAGATATTTTCAAATGTCGACTTCTCAACGAAAAGCAGTCGTTTATGTTGAACCGATGAAACCACATCTGGACGTGAAAATTAGGTGTATGTTTAGTTACAGAACGTTTGTCCACGGATTGTCACAGTTAGGACGTCATGATTGTCTGAGCTTGGTGCCGAGAACACGGCGCAACACGAGAACCACGAATCCAGTCATCAGAAAAATGTATGTCATACTCGAAAGGTATGAAAACAATGCCCCCTGTTTCAACAGTATGCTGATTGTTACATTCGTTCTTCTTTCTGCCATACCCTGTGATTTTACTAACAATTGTTTCTGCCTTTACAATGGAAAGATTAATAAAATCAAATCAAAATTTAGTGCAAAACAATTCAAACAGGTACAATGTATGCCACGTTCTTGAGTGACACTAAATCTGATCAAGACTAATATCTATGTCTTGGCCTATAACAATGCTAATGAGTTCTACATAACGTAATTTGTGCACCGTACCTTTACCACATATTCACAGAACGTTTCAGTGACATTGGTTTCATTGTTAATCTTAAATGCCATTCTGTTCGACTGGTGGTTAGAATTAGATAAACTCCTCAGAATTTCACTGAAAGGGTTAGATGTTACACATACGTATATTTCGACCTTAGTTTTTCGGGGATCCTGTGTAGACCGCTACTTCTTCTGCCATTACAGTTGGACGATTGTAACATTCGTTTTGATTTTGTCCAGTGCCATGTGTTTTCGCCTGTATCGCAGAGTCGTAGCGTCCCTTAATGATACCCGCCTCCACTTGAGCATTGACGTAGTCCGGAATGGTTTCATACTGGTGGTTCTCAATGTCGCCTTCCGTTGTTCTACGGCTTTTGACAAAATCCACCTCTGCTTGTGCATTGTAAAAGTCTGGAATCGTCTCATAGTCATTTGCAACGTTTGTATCACTGAATTCGTCGTCATTCTCATAGTGATTACTCACGCTATGTTGGAGACCCTGAGGAGATATGGAGCCTCTCTTAAAAGACACCGCCGATGCCTGGACTCCGGATTGTAGGATGACTGCTTGAACGCTATTAATGTCAAACATTTGAGCAGCGTTTTGCAGCCTCCTGTTTCGCTTTTGACAACAAAGAAACAACACAGAGGCACTGACCATGACAGTTGCTACATAGCTGAATACGATGGTAAGAACAATGTGCAGGGTGACGGGTTGGGCGATGAGGCCATTTTCAACATTAGATGGTAAAAGATAAACGTAGTCAACTTCCCCCAATTCGTCACTACTTGGCCGAGCAGACGTGTTTATTTTAGTGTCTTTCTGCCATAAGTGTGAAGTTGTGTTGTAAGATACGACCTCTGGGACGGCCGACACGACATTGCGAGGATCTTTCACGGTCAGACAGGCGGTGTCTTTCTCATTGGGCATGTGCGGCGCTGTGACCTCGCACGTGTAGCTGCCTGCATCCAGCGCTGAAACTCGTGTGAACCGTAAAAACGAAACGCAGCTTCTGTTTGCGAAGAATCCCTGTGTGTTTTCGCGGGACAAGTCCTCTAGTGTCCAGGTTTCAGTCGATGAAGTGTTACGGTTTGTCTGTAGTAGCCAGGTAAAACGGAGTCCCTCCAGACAGTCCGCTTGGCAGGTAAATGATACATCATCGCCCACTCTCACGGTCTGGGTTCTGGGGAATACTTTGATGACCGGTGCCAGGCATCGAAGATCATTAATGGGAATGTCTTTCAGTTGCCTGCTGCTCGCATCTTCTTGCTTGTTAACACAACGAATATCCCAGACTTTGGATGTTTCTTCGAGCCATCGTCGAAATCCCCATAGCTTGCAGTCACAGAGAAATCGATTGTGTTGAATTGAAACGGAGGAAATGTGCCTCATTTGCCACAGATCGACGGGAAAAAGTTCAACAACATTTTTATCTAATGAAAGAAATCGTAAATTTGAAAGGAAACTCAGCGCTAGCGGTAGACGTTTGAGACGATTGCTATCCAGACGTAGATAAAGCAGATGTTGAAGCCCATCGAAAGCTTCGACGTGAATATAATCAACGATGTTGGCCTGCAGGTTCAAATAGGTTAGCCTGTTAAGACCCCAGAAGGTTTTTGCTTGAAGGTTCTGAATGCTGTTGTGTGGAAGCCTCAGGTGCGTGACACTATGGAGATGTTGAAAGCACATCGAAATAAGTTCTTTCACTTGACATCGTTTTATGGTGATTGCTTCTAGATAAGGTAGCGAGGGAAAGTCTTCCGGTGTTATTGACTCGATCGCTTGTAACAATATAAATAGTTCACTTGTCTTGGATGGTAATGGTGATGGAACAGTTGTGTAGATATGAGTTGCTGTTTCACCACACCTTACCCGGAGAGATACGCCCACTCGTACACAGATACAGTGGTGTAAGTCGTCACAGGTGTCGCCAGTCACAGTGAAAGGCTCAATACAGATAATTATAAGCAGAAGTAAGATGAATACTTTCATGTTGATGTGATTGCACGAAGGTAGACTTGTGGAAGTGATCAAAGCTGAGGAGAAAGTGGCGTCTCGGTGGCGCAGTGGCAGGGTGTGTGGCCCAGAACCCAGAGGCCTTTGGTTCAATTTCTGAGGTCCCCTAATTTGCCCCGAGCACGTTAAAAAACCACCACACTTATCGAAAAAAGCAGGGGTCCTTCCCGCTTCGAGTGGATCAAACCTTGCAGTCTGGGCCAGGTTGACAACTTGAAAAGGTGAAAGTCACCTGGTCTGTCAATCTTTCCACAAATGTGGTAAATCTGAATACTGATAAGAAATACGTTGAAACGTACTGTTCGTCGTTTGTTCAGCGTGATGTAAACACACCTTACAGAGAAGTTGGGCAATGCCTGACGACTGCTGGATGCAAGGAAACCTCAGAGGCAATACGATCCGCGGAACGGCAACTGCTAATGGCTCAAGAACAGGAGTTCGAAGAGCAAAATGTAGTAGCAGCCTGTGGTACTGACAGACTGGTTACAGAAACCAATTTATTGCTCGACTCAAACAATGACGTACCCAGAACACGTGTTCATTGGTCTGGAGATCCACATACGACAATGGAAAAGTAATATCCCTGCAGATTCGACTCCTTTTCGGACCAATGAGGCGCGGGAAGGGGGGGGGGGCGCTTTGGAGGCCTCCGCCAAATTTCAAGTGTTGCCATGGCAACGGTTTGCTGTGAAATTCGGAAATGTCGTTTTTTGTATGCATTTATGTTACATTAGTCTTTTTTCTTAATTTTAACGTACCTTTTATATAATTTCTGCTAATTTGATGACGTCACTGGCGGATATTAGTAGGTCACGCAAAAAAGAAGTCAAACCCAACAAAACCAGCACCGTGTAGATTTTAGAATGTAGCATAATATTGTATTTATCATTATTGCATGTGTTATTTGTACTTGCAATTGGCCCTCAGGCGTGTATTTGCAACAAACTTTGAAACTTGTAACATTACAAGCTGCTATTTATCGTTAGATTTCAACACTACCCTATATTCAAAGAACCAAAACAGTCATGTGAAGGGTTGAGTTTATGTTTTTTGTTGTGACTTGTGGCTATAAGTCAAAGTCATAGAACACCATACTTCTGTAATTTTACAAGACATCACATTTTTTATTGCAACATTTATTTACAAAACGTCGATAAAAGTTAGACATCCAGGTAATGCGCCAAATAGCAGTTACTTAAAGAACTGGATATGATTTTGGAAACGATCAGACGTTTCATGTGGCATCCACCCCTTTTCGTCAGTGACACAAGATTTGTCGATCAATTTACAATACATGGACTCAAAGTTTTTTACGTATTTCATTTCGGCACCAAAATGCTTTTGCACTGGTCTCCACAAGTAAAGGCTGGACTTACGACTAGCACATTGGTTTTCACAAGAGACACCATTACAACTATGTTACATAATAAGTTCTATTTCAAAAGCAAGCTTTCGGATTTGAAACAACGCTATATAGTACGTCACTAAAAATCAATTAACTCATTATATCGAAATTTACAAATGTCTATAGATATTTTCAAATGTCGACTTCTCAACGAAAAGCAGTCGTTTATGGTGGACCGATGAAACCACATCTGTACGTGAAAATTATATAGGTGTATGTTCAGTTACAGAACGTTTGTCCACGGATTGTCCCAGTTAGGACGTCATGATTGTCTGAGCTTGGTGCCGAGAACACGGCGCAACACGAGAACCACGAATCTAGTCATCAGAAAAATGTATGTCATCCTCGAAAGGAATGAAAACAATGTCCCCTGTTTACACAGTATGCTGATTGTCACATTCGTTCTTCTTTCTGCCATACCCTGTGATTTCACTAACAAATGTTTCTACCTTTACAATGGAAAGATTAATAAAATCAAATCAAAATTTGGTATTGAGTAACACTAAATCTGATCAAGACTAATATCTATGTCTTGGCCTCTAGCAATGCTAATGAGTTCTACATGTTAATTTGTGCACCGTACCTTTACCACATATTCACAGAACGTTTCAGTGACATTGGTTTCATTGTTAATCTTAAATGCCATTCTGTTCGAATGGTGGTTAGAATCAGATAAACTCGTCAGAATTTCATTGAAAGGGTTAGATGTTACACATACGTATATTTCGACCTTAGTTTTGCGGGGATCCTGTGTAGACCGCTACTTCTTCTGCCATTACAGTTGGACGATTGTAACATTCGTTTTGATTTTGTCCAGTGCCATGTGTTTGCGCCTGTATCGCAGAGTCGTAGCGTCCCTTAATGATACCCGCCTCCACTTGAGCATTGACGTAGTCCGGAATGGTTTCATACTGGTGGTTCTCAATGTTGACTTCCGTTGTTCTACGGCTTTTGACAAAATCCACCTCTGCTTGTGCATTGTAAAAGTCTGGAATCGTCTCATAGTCATTTGCAACGTTTGTATCACTGAATTCGTCGTCATTCTCATAGTGATTACTCACGCTATGTTGGAGACCCTGAGGAGATATGAAGCCTCTCTTAAAACACACAGCCGATGCCTGGACTCCGGATTGTAGGATGGCTGCTTGAACGCTATTAATGTCAGGCATTTGGGCAGCGTTTTGCAGCCTCCTGTTTCGCTTTTGACAACAAAGAAACAACACTTTTATCTAATGAAAGAAATCGTAAATCTGAAAGGAAACTCAGCGCTAGCGGTAGACGTTTGAGACGATTGCTATCCAGACGTAGATAAAGCAGATGTTGAAGCCCATCGAAAGCTTCGACGTGAATATAATCAACGATGTTGGCCTGCAGGTTCAAATAGGTTAGCCTGTTAAGACCCCAGAAGGTTTTTGCTTGAAGGTTCTGAATGCTGTTGTGTGGAAGCCTCAGGTGCGTGACACTATGGAGATGTTGAAAGCACATCGAAATAAGTTCTTTCACTTGACATCGTTTTATGGTGATTGCTTCTAGATAAGGTAGCGAGGGAAAGTCTTCCGGTGTTATTGACTCGATCGCTTGTAACAATATAAATAGTTCACTTGTCTTGGATGGTAATGGTGATGGAACAGTTGTGTAGATATGAGTTGCTGTTTCACCACACCTTACCCGGAGAGATACGCCCACTCGTACACAGATACAGTGGTGTAAGTCGTCACAGGTGTCGCCAGTCACAGTGAAAGGCTCAATACAGATAATTATAAGCAGAAGTAAGATGAATACTTTCATGTTGATGTGATTGCACGAAGGTAGACTTGTGGAAGTGATCAAAGCTGAGGAGAAAGTGGCGTCTCGGTGGCGCAGTGGCAGGGTGTGTGGCCCAGAACCCAGAGGCCTTTGGTTCAATTTCTGAGGTCCCCTAATTTGCCCCGAGCACGTTAAAAAACCACCACACTTATCGAAAAAAGCAGGGGTCCTTCCCGCTTCGAGTGGATCAAACCTTGCAGTCTGGGCCAGGTTGACAACTTGAAAAGGTGAAAGTCACCTGGTCTGTCAATCTTTCCACAAATGTGGTAAATCTGAATACTGATAAGAAATACGTTGAAACGTACTGTTCGTCGTTTGTTCAGCGTGATGTAAACACACCTTACAGAGAAGTTGGGCAATGCCTGACGACTGCTGGATGCAAGGAAACCTCAGAGGCAATACGATCCGCGGAACGGCAACTGCTAATGGCTCAAGAACAGGAGTTCGAAGAGCAAAATGTAGTAGCAGCCTGTGGTACTGACAGACTGGTTACAGAAACCAATTTATTGCTCGACTCAAACAATGACGTACCCAGAACACGTGTTCATTGGTCTGGAGATCCACATACGACAATGGAAAAGTAATATCCCTGCAGATTCGACTCCTTTACGGACCAATGAGGCGCGGGAAGGGGGGGGGGCGCTTTGGAGGCCTCCGCCAAATTTCAAGTGTTGCCATGGCAACGGTTTGCTGTGAAATTCGGAAATGTCGTTTTTTGTATGCATTTATGTTACATTAGTCTTTTTTCTTAATTTAAACGTACCTTTTATATAATTTCTGCTAATTTGATGACGTCACTGGCGGATATTAGTAGGTCACGCAAAAAAGAAGTCAAACCCAACAAAACCAGCACCGTGTAGATTTTAGAATGTAGCATAATATTGTATTTATCATTATTGCATGTGTTATTTGTACTTGCAATTGGCCCTCAGGCGTGTATTTGCAACAAACTTTGAAACTTGTAACATTACAAGCTGCTATTTATCGTTAGATTTCAACACTACCCTATATTTAAAGAACCAAAACAGTCATGTGAAGGGTTGAGTTTATGTTTTTTGTTGTGACTTGTGGCTATAAGTCAAAGTCATAGAACACCATACTTCTGTAATTTTACAAGACATCACATTTTTTATTGCAACATTTATTTACAAAACGTCGATAAAAGTTAGACATCCAGGTAATGCGCCAAATAGCAGTTACTTAAAGAACTGGATATGATTTTGGAAACGATCAGACGTTTCATGTGGCATCCACCCCTTTTCGTCAGTGACACAAGATTTGTCGATCTATTTACAATACATGGACTCAAAGTTTTTTACGTATTTCATTTCGGCACCAAAATGCTTTTGCACTGGTCTCCACAAGTAAAGGCTGGACTTACGACTAGCACATTGGTTTTCACAAGAGACACCATTACAACTATGTTACATAATAAGTTCTATTTCAAAAGCAAGCTTTCGGATTTGAAACAACGCTATATAGTACGTCACTAAAAATCAATTAACTCATTATATCGAAATTTACAAATGTCTATAGATATTTTCAAATGTCGACTTCTCAACGAAAAGCAGTCGTTTATGGTGGACCGATGAAACCACATCTGTACGTGAAAATTATATAGGTGTATGTTCAGTTACAGAACGTTTGTCCACGGATTGTCCCAGTTAGGACGTCATGATTGTCTGAGCTTGGTGCCGAGAACACGGCGCAACACGAGAACCACGAATCTAGTCATCAGAAAAATGTATGTCATCCTCGAAAGGAATGAAAACAATGTCCCCTGTTTACACAGTATGCTGATTGTCACATTCGTTCTTCTTTCTGCCATACCCTGTGATTTCACTAACAAATGTTTCTACCTTTACAATGGAAAGATTAATAAAATCAAATCAAAATTTGGTATTGAGTAACACTAAATCTGATCAAGACTAATATCTATGTCTTGGCCTCTAACAATGCTAATGAGTTCTACATAACGTAATTTGTGCACCGTACCTTTACCACATATTCACAGAACGTTTCAGTGACATTGGTTTCATTGTTAATCTTAAATGCCATTCTGTTCGAATGGTGGTTAGAATCAGATAAACTCGTCAGAATTTCATTGAAAGGGTTAGATGTTACACATACGTATATTTCGACCTTAGTTTTGCGGGGATCCTGTGTAGACCGCTACTTCTTCTGCCATTACAGTTGGACGATTGTAACATTCGTTTTGATTTTGTCCAGTGCCATGTGTTTGCGCCTGTATCGCAGAGTCGTAGCGTCCCTTAATGATACCCGCCTCCACCTGAGCATTGACGTAGTCCGGAATGGTTTCATACTGGTGGTTCTCAATGTTGACTTCCGTTGTTCTACGGCTTTTGACAAAATCCACCTCTGCTTGTGCATTGTAAAAGTCTGGAATCGTCTCATAGTCATTTGCAACGTTTGTATCACTGAATTCGTCGTCATTCTCATAGTGATTACTCACGCTATGTTGGAGACCCTGAGGAGATATGAAGCCTCTCTTAAAACACACAGCCGATGCCTGGACTCCGGATTGTAGGATGGCTGCTTGAACGCTATTAATGTCAGGCATTTGGGCAGCGTTTTGCAGCCTCCTGTTTCGCTTTTGACAACAAAGAAACAACACAGAGGCACTGACCATGACAGTTGCTACATAGCTGAATACGATTGTAAGAACAATGTGCAGGGTAACGGGTTGGGCGATGAGGCCATTTTCAACTTTAGATGGTAAGAGATAAACGTAGTCAACTTCCCCCAATCCGTCACTACTTGGCCGAGCAGACGTGTTTATTGTAGTGTCTTTCTGCCATAAGTGTGAAGTTGTGTTGTAAGATACGACCTCTGGGACGACAGACACGACATTGCGAGGATCTTTCACGGTCAGAAAGGCGGTGTCTTTCCCATTGGGCATGTGCGGCGCTGTGACCTCACACGTGTAGCTGCCTGCATCCAGCGCTGAAACTCGTGTGAGCCGTAAAAACGAAACGCAGCTTCTGTTGTAGTTTGCGAAGAATCCCTGTGTGTTTTCGCGGGACAAGTCCTCTAGTGTCCAGGTTTCAGGCGATGAAGTGTTAGTGTTACGGTTTGTCAGTAGTAGCCAGGTAAAACGGAGTCCCTCCAGACAGTCAGCTTGGCAGGTAAAGGATACATCATCGCCCACTCTCACGGTCTGGGTTCTGGGGAATACTTTGATGACCGGTGCCTGGCATTGAAGATCTTCCATGGGAATGTTTTTCAGTTGCCTGCTGCTCGCATCTTCTTGCTTGTTAACACAACGAATATCCCAGACTTTTGATGTTTCTTCGAGCCATCGTCGAAATCCCCATAGCTTGCAGTCACAGAGAAATCGATTGTGCTGAATTGAAACGGAGGAAATGTGCCTCATTTGCCACAAATCGACGGGAAAAAGTTCAATAACATTTTTATCTAATGAAAGAAATCGTAAATCTGAAAGGAAACTCAGCGCTAGCGGTAGACGTTTGAGACGATTGCTATCCAGACGTAGATAAAGCAGATGTCGAAGCCCATCGAAAGCTTCGACGTGAATAAAATCAACGATGTTGGCCTGCAGGTTCAAATAGGTTAGCCTTTTAAGACCCCAGAAGGTTTTTGCTTGAAGGTTCTGAATGCTGTTGTGTGGAAGCCTTAGGTGCGTGACACTATGGAGATGTTGAAAGCACATCGAAATAAGTTCTTTCACTTGACATCGTTTTATCGTGATTGCTTCTAGATAACGTAGCGAGGGAAAGTCTTCCGGTGTTATTGACTCGATCGCTTGTAACAATATAAATAGTTCACTTGTCTTGGATGGTAATGGTGATGGAACAGTTGTATAGATATGAGTTGCTGTTTCACCACACCTTACCCGGAGAGATACGCCCACTCGTACACAGATACAGTGGTGTAAGTCGACACAGGTGTCGCCAGTCACAGTGAAAGTCTCAATACAGATAATTATAAGCAGAAGTATGATGAGCACTTTCATGTTGATGTGATTGCACGAAGGTAGACTTGTGGAAGTGATCAAAGCTGAGGAGAAAGTGGCGTCTCGTTGGCGCAGTGGCAGGGTGTGTGGCCCAGAACCCAGAGGCCTTTGGTTCAATTTCTGAGGTCCCCTAATTTGCCCCGAGCACGTTAAAAAACCACCACACTTATCGAAAAAAGCAGGGGTCCTTCCCGCTTTGAGTGTATCAAACCTTGCAGTCTGGGCCAGGTTGACAACTTGAAAAGGTTAGAGTCATCTGGTCTGTCAATCTTTCCACAAATGTGCTAAATCTGAATACTGATAAGAAATACGTTGAAACGTACTGTTCGTCGTTTGTTCAGCGTGATGTAAACACACCTTACAGAGAAGTTGGGCAATGCCTGACGACTGCTGGATGCAAGGAAACCTCAGAGGCAATACTATCCGCGGAACGGCAACTGCTAAAGGCTCAAGAACAGGAGTTCGAAGAGCAAAATGTTGTAGCAGCCTGTGGTACTGACAGACTGGTTACAGAAACCAATTTATTGCTCGACTCAAACAATCACGTACCCAGAACACGTGCTCATTGGTCTGGAGATCCACTAACATACGACAATAAAAAAGTAATTATTTCCGCAGACTCGACTCCTTTTCAGACCAATGACGCTGGAAGGGGGGCGCTTTGGAAGCCCCCGCCAAATTTCAAGTGTTGCCATGGCAACGGTTTGCTGTGAAATTCGGAAATGTTTTTTTTGTATGCATTTATGTTACGTTACTCTTTTTTCTTAATTTTAACGTACCTTTTATATAATTTCTGCTAATTTGATGACGTCACTGGCGGATATTAGTAGGTCACGCAAAAAAGAAGTCAAACCCAACAAAACCAGCACCGTGTAGATTTTAGAATGTAGCATAATATTGTATTTATCATTATTGCATGTGTTATTTGTACTTGCAATTGGCCCTCAGGCGTGTATTTGCAACAAACTTTGAAACTTGTAACATTACAAGCTGCGATTTATCGTTAGATTTCAACACTACCCTATATTTAAAGTACCAAAACAGTCATGTGAAGGGTTGAGTTTATGTTTTTTGTTGTGATTTGTGGCTATAAGTCAAAGTCATAGAACACCATACTTCTGTAATTTTACAAGACATCACATTTTTTATTGCAACATTTATTTACAAAACGTCGAAGAAAGTTAGACATCCAGGTAATGCGCCAAATAGCAGTTACTTAAAGAACTGGATATGATTTTGGAAACGATCAGACGTTTCATGTGGTATCCACTCCTTTTCGTCAGTGACACAAGATTTGTCGATCAATTTACAATACATAGACTCAAGTTTTGGACATGATTTCGGAAACGATCAGACGTTTTAAGTAGCATACACCACCTTTCGTCAGTGGGACAAGATTTGTCGATCTATTTACAATACATGGACTCAAAGTTTTTTTACGTATTTCATTTCGGCACCAAAATGCTTTTGCACTGGTCTCCACAAGTAAAGGCTGGACTTACGACTAGCACATTGGTTTTCACAAGAGACACCATTACAACTATGTTACATAATAAGATCTATTTCAAAAGCAAGCTTTCGCATTTGAAATAACGCTATATAGTACGTCACTAAAAATCAATTAACTCATTATATCGAAATTTACAAATGTCTATAGATATTTTCAAATGTCGACTTCTCAACGAAAAGCAGTCGTTTATGTTGAATCGATGAAACCACATCTGTACGTGAAAATTAGGTGTATGTGTATGTTTAGTTACAGAACGTTTGTCCAAGGATTGTCCCAGTTAGGACGTCATGATTGTCTGGGCTTGGTGTCGAGGCCACACACGCCGCAACACGAGAACCACGAATCTAGTCATCAGAAAAATGTATGTCATACTCGAAAGGAATGAAAACAATGTCCCCTGTTTACACAGTATGCTGATTGTCACATTCGTTCTTCTTTCTGCCATACCCTGTGATTTCACTAACAAATGTTTCTACCTTTACAATGGAAAGATTAATAAAATCAAATCAAAATTTGGTATTGAGTAACACTAAATCTGATCAAGACTAATATCTATGTATTGGCCTATAACAATGCTAATGAGATCTACATAACTTAATTTGTGCATCGTACCTTTACCACATAGTCACAGAACGTTTCAGTGACATTGGTTTCATTGTTAATCTTAAATGCCATTCTGCTCAAATGGTGGTTAGAATTAGATAAACTCCTCAGAATTTCACTGAAAGGGTTAGATGTTGCACATACGTATATTTCGACCTTAGTTTTTCGGGGATCCTGTGTAGCCCGCTACTTCTTCTGCCATTACAGTTGGACGATTGTAACATTCATTCTGATTTTGTCCAGTGCCATGAGTTTGTACCTCTATCGCTGACTCGTACCGTGCCTTGGTAACGTCCACCTCCACATGAGCATTGACGTAGTCCGGAATGGTTTCATACTGGTGGTTTTCCTTGTTGTCTTCCGTTGTTCTGCTTCCATTTCGGTTTTTGATAAAATCCACCTCTGCTTGTGCATTGTGATAGTCTGGAATCGTCTCATAATCGTTTGCAACATTTGTATCACTGAATTTGTCCTCATTTTCATAATGCCTACTCTTGTTATGTTGGAAAACCTGGGGGAAAGATACAGCCGATGCCTGGACTCCGGATTGTAGGATGGCTGCTTGAACGCTATTAACGTCAGACATTTGAGCAGCGTTTTGCACCCACCTGTTTCGCTTTCGCCAACAAAGAAACAACGCAGAGGCACTGACTAGGACGGTTACTACATGGCTGAATACGATTGTAAGAACAATGTGCAGGGTAACGGGTTGGGCGATGAGGCCATTTTCCAAATGAGATGGTAGTCAACTTCCCCCAAGCCGTCACTACTTGGACGAGAAGACGTGTTTATTTTAGTGTTTTTCTGTAGTAAGATTGAAACCGTGTTGTAAGACACAACCTCTGGGACGACAGACACGACATTGCGAGGATCTTTCACGGTCAAAAAGGCTGTGTCTTTGCCACATGGCATGTGTGGAGCTGTAACCTCGCACGTGTAGCTGCCTGCATCCAGCGCTGAAACTCGAGTGAGCCGTAAAACCGAAACGCAGCTTCTGTTGTAATGGAAGAAGAATCCCTGTGTGTTTTCACGGAACAAGTCCTCTAGTGTCCAGGTTTCAGCCGATGAAGTGTTAGTGTTACGGTTTGTCTGTAGTTGCCAGGTAAAACGGAGTCCCTCCAGACAGTCCGCTTGGCAGGAAAAGGATACATCATCCCCCACTCTCACGGTCTGGTTTCCGGGTAGAACTTTGATGACCGGTGCCTGGCATCGAAGATCGTTCATGGGAATGTCTTTCAGTTCCCTGTTACTCAAATCTTCTTGCATGTTAGCACAACGAATATCTTAGACTTTGGATGTTTCCTCGAGCCATCGTCGAAATCCCCACAGCTTGCAGTCACAGGAAAATCGATTGTGTTGAAGTGTAACAATGGAAATGTGCTTGATTTGCCAAAGATCGACAGGAAAAAGTTGTATAACATTTTCATCGAATGACACAGATTGTACATTCAAAAGGAAACTCAGCGCTAGCGGAAGGCGTTTGAGACGATTTCTATCGAGATACAGATAAAGCAGATCTCAAAGCCCAACGAAAGCTTCGACGTGGATGTTATCAATAATGTTGTCCCGCAGGTTCAAATACTTAAGCCTTTTTAGACCCCAGAAGGTTTTTGCTTGAAGGTACTGAATGCTGTTGTGTGGAAGCTTTAGGTAAAAGACACTATGGAGATTTTGAAAGCACATCGGAATAAGTTCTTTCACTTGACATCGTTTTATGGTGATTGCTTCTAGATAAGGTAGCGAGAGAAAGTCTTCCGGAGTTATTGTCTTGATCGCTTGTAAAAATATGAAAAGTTTACTTGTGTCTGATGGTAATGGTGATAAAACAGTTGTATAGATATGAGTTGGTGTTTCACCACACCTTACGCGGAGAGATAGGCCCATTCGTACACAGATACAGTGGTGTAGGTCGACACAGGTGTCACCGGCCGCAGTGGAGGACGATATGAAGAGAACGAGAAACACGATAGACAATTCCATGTTAATGTGACGGTACGCAGGTGCTAGGTAGACTGTTGGAAGTAATTCCAAGTGGAGAAGAAAATCGTTGGTACGTACTGTATGTTCTCTGTTAGTCGTCAGGTAAACTCTCACTACCGAGAAGATGGGCAACTCCTGTCGTCACAGGGCCTGACGCGGTGGCTTCTTAAAGTAACCAATGTCAAAGGGAACAGTGAATTGTAACTGCTAAATGCTTGACTGAAGAGCAGGAGAATGAACAGTAAAACGTGTTAGCTGCATATGATACCGGCAAGCTGGTGGCGGAAAAGATTAATGTGCTGCTCCCTGCAAACTAAATCACGTGTATATTAGTCTGGAGACCCACATTGCGCGGAAATGAAAAAGCAATATTCCTGCAGATTAGACCCATTTTGGGACCAATGACGCAGTTGCAATAGGTGAAGTCCATCGCCCATAGATGATCTGATAGGATAAATGCAGAAATATTCAAAGTTCATTTACGATATTTTCTCACCATCACAATGCATGAATGGTTTTCTATCAATTTCTGTCTCTTCTAATAGTTCATACCATATATATATATACTCGGCTTGGATGAATGTTTGAAAGGATCACATCTTTATTGACTATGTTTTTTCACATGAATAGTTACAGGATATTTCGTAAACGGATGCCGCTAGAAACTTGACATTTGTACTTATTGTAAAATAGTCACACAACACCATACGTCTGTGATGTTACAAGACACCACTTTTTTTAGTGCAACATCTATTTGCAATACATCTCAAGTTATTCAAGTAATTGCCTTATTTCACTCCGGTACCAAAAATACTTTCGCACAGGTTTCCACAGGTACAAGCTGGACCAACAGTAGATTAATGTAACCAATGTCAAAGGGAACATTCACTTTCACTATGAAGCCAGCACGTTGGTTTGCATAAAAGACACCATTACAGATATGTTACATACCATACCTGTTTTAAAGACAAGCTTTCGCATTTGAAAGAGCGCTATATAACAAATTACTAAACACATTATATCGAAATTTTCAAATGTCTGTAGAGATTTACAAAGTTCAACTTAATTGTGCGAAGAGCAGCCGTCTATGATGGACCGATGAAACGACATCTGCACCTGAAAATTAGGTCTGTGTGCACGTTTAGTTACACAACGTTCACCTAGTGTTGTCCCAGTTAGGGCATGATTGTCTGGGCTTGGAGCCGAGGCCACATATAATATACACCGCAACACGAGAACCACGAGCCATTTTCCTCCAGTTATCAGAAAAAATGCCTGTCATACAAGAAAGAAATGAAAACAACATCAACTGTTTCAACAGTATGCTGATTGTTTCCTTCGTTCTACATTCTGTCATACCTTATAATTTCACTAAAAATGTCGTTTGCCTTTACATTCAGTCTCACAGTCTCAGTGGCATCGCTTTCACAGCTAGTCTTACATACCATTCTACGGAACTAGGCTCTAGAATTAGATAATCTCCTCAAAAAGTATTAGAAGTTGCAATTTCACATGCAGACCTATTTTATGACCTCAGTATCCCGAGGACCCTGTGTAGACCGCCACGTCTTCTGCCATTACAGTTGGATGATTGTAACATTCGTTTTCGTTTTGTCCAGTACCATTTATTTGTACCTTTGTCACAGAGTCGTAGCGTTCCTTGATGGCATCCGCCCCCACCTGAGAATTGACGTAGTCCGGAATGCTTTCATACTGGTGGTTTTCTATGTTGTCTTCCGTTGTTCTGCTTCCACTTCGGTTTTTGATAAAATCCACCTCTGCTTGTGCATTGTAATAGTCTGGAATCGTCTCATAGTCGTTTGCAACATTTGTATCACTGAACTCGTCGTCATTCTCATAATGCTTACTCTTGTTATGCTGGAAAACCTGGGGAAAAGATACAGCCGATGCCTGGACTCCGGATTGTAGGATGGCTGCTTGAACGCCGTTAACGTCAGACCTTTTACATGTAGCAGCGTTTTGCAGCCACATGTTTCGCTTTCGCCAACAAAGAAACAACGCAGAGGCACTGACTATTAGGACGGTTAATGCATGGCTGAATACGATTGTAAGAACAATGTGCAGGGTAACGGGTTGGGCGATGAGGCCATTTTCTTCATGAGATGGTAAGAGATAAATGTAGTCAACTTCCCCCAAACCGTCACTACTTGGGCGAGCAGACGTGTTTATTTCATTGTCTTTCTGTCGAATGTTCGAACTCGTGTTATAAGACACAACCTCTGGGACGATAGTCACTACATTGCGGGGATCGTTCACGGTCAAAAAGGCTGTGTCTTTCCCACTAGGCATGTGTGGCGCTTTGACTTCGCACGTGTAGCTGCCTGCATCCAGCGCTGAAACTCGGGTGAGTCGCAAAACCGAAACGCAGCTTTTGTTGTAATGTGAGAAGAATCCCTGTGTGTTTTCGCGGAACAAGTCCTCTAGTGTCCAGGTTTCAGCCGATGAAGTGTTAGTGTTACGGTTTGTCTGTAGTAGCCAGGTAAAACGGAGTCCCTCCAGACAGTCCGCTTGGCAGGTAAAGGATACATCATCGCCCACTCTCACGGTCTGGTTTCCGGGTAGAACTTTGATGACCGGTGCCTGGCATCGAAGATCATTCATGGGAATGTCTTTCAGTTCCCTGTTACTCGAATCTTCTTGCTTGTTAGCACAACGAATATCCCAGACTTTGGATGTTTCTTCGTGCCATCGTCGAAATCCCCACAGCTTGCAGTCACAGAGAAATCGATTGTGTTGAAGTGTAACGGAGAAAATTTGCCTTATTTGCCACAGATCGACAGGAAAAAGTTGAACAACATTTTTATCGAGTGAAAGATATCGTAAATTTGAAAGGAAACTCAGCGCTAGTGGTAGACGTTGGAGGCGATTTCTATCGAGATGTAGATGAAGCAGATCTTGAAGCCCAAGGAAAGCTTCGACGTGAATATAATCAATGATGTTGTCCTGCAGGTTCAAATGCGTTAACCTTTTTAGACCCCCAAAAGTCTTTGCTTGAAGGTGCTGAATGCTGTTGTGTGGAAGGTCTATATGAAAGACATTATAGAAATGTTGAAAGCACATCGGAATGAGTTCTTTCACTTGACATCTTTTTATGGTGATTGTTTCCAGATAAGGTAGCGAGGGAAAGTTTTCTGGAGTTATTGTCTTGATCGCTTGTAAAGATATGAAAAGTTTACTTGTGTTTGATGGTAATGGTGATGGAACAGTTGTATAGATATGAGTTGCTGTTTCACCACACCTTACCCGGAGAGATAAGTCCACTCGCACACAGATACAGTGGTGTAGGTCGTCACAGGTGTCACCGGCCACAGTGGAAGGCGATAAACAGAGAACGAGAAACACGATAGACACTTCCATGTTAATGTGACGGTACGCAGGTGCTAGGTAGACTGTTGGAAGTGATTCTAAGTGGAGAAGAAAATCGTTGGTACGTACTGTTTGTCCTCTGTTAGTCGTCAGGTAAACTCTCACTAACGAGAAGACGGGCAACTTCTGTCGTCACAGCGCCTGACGTGGTGCTATCTTAATAACCAGTGTCAAAAGGAAAACGGTATGTTGAATTGTAACTGCTAAATGCTTGACTGAAGAGCAGGAGAATGAGCAGTAAAACGTGTTAGCTGTATATGCTACCGGCAAGCTGGTGGCGGAAAAGACTAATGTGCTGCTCCCTGCAAACTAAATCACGTGTATATTAGTCTGGAGACCCACATTGCGCGGAAATGAAAAAGCAATATTCCTGCAGATTAGACCCATTTTGGGACCAATGACGCAGTTGCAATAGGTGAGAGTCCATTGGCCATAGATGATCTGATAGGATAAATGCAGAAATGTTCAAAGTTCATTAACGATATTTTCTCACCATCACACTCCATGAATGGTTTTCTAACAATTTCTGTCTCTTCTAATAGTTCATACCATATATATATATATACTAGGCTTGGATGAATTTTTGAAAGGATCACATCTTTATTGACTATGTTTATTCGCATGAATAGTTACAGGATATTTCGTAAACGGATGCCGCTAGAAACTTGACATTTGTACTTATTGTAAAATAGTCACACAACACCATACGTCTGTGATGTTACAAGACACCACTTTTTTTAGTGCAACATCTATTTGCAATACATCTCAAGTCATTCAAGTAATTGACTTATTTCACTCCGGTACCAAAAATACTTTCGCACAGGTTTCCACAGGTACAAGCTGGACCAACAGTAGATTGCGATCGATAGACCATCCACTTTCACTATGAAGCCAGCACGTTGGTTTGCATAAAAGACACCATTACAGATATGTTACATACCATACCTGTTTTAAAGATAAGCTTTCGCATTTGAAAGAGTGCTATATAACAAATTACTAAACACATTATATCGAAATTTTCAAATGTCTATAGAGATTTACAAAGTTCAACTTAATTGTGCGAAGAGCAGCCGTCTATGATGGACCGATGAAACGACATCTGCACCTGAAAATTAGGTCTGTATGCACGTTTAGTTAACAACGTTCGCCTAGTGTTGTCCCAGTTAGGGCATGATTGTCTGGGCTTGGAGCCGAGGCCACATATAATATACACCGCAACACGAGAACCACGAGCCAATTTCCTCCAGTTATCAGAAAAAATGCATGTCATACTAGAAAGAAATGAAAACAACATCCCCTGTTTGAACAGTATGCTGATTGTTTCGTTCGTGTTACATTCTGCCATACTTTATAATTTCACTAGAAATGTCTTTTGCCTTTACATTCGCTCTTTGTCCACCTTGCCTTTACCACAGTCACAGAAAGTCTTAGTGGCATCGCTTTCATAGCTAGTCTTACATACCATTCCATGGAACTAGACTCTGGAATAAGATAATCTCCTCAAAAAGTATTAGAAGTTGCAATTTCACATGCAGACCTATTTTATGACCTCAGTATCCCGAGGACCCTGTGTAGACCGCCACGTCTTCTGCCATGACAGTTGGACGATTGTAACATTTGTTTTCGTTTTGTCCAGTACCATTTATTTGTACCTTTGTCACAGAGTCGTAGCGTTCCTTGATGGTATCCACCTCCACCTGAGCATTGACGTAGTCCGGAATGGTTTCATATTGGTGGTTCTCAATGTTGTCTTCCGTTGTTCTGCTTCCATTTCGGTTTTTGATAAAATCCACCTCTGCTTGTGAATTGTAATAGTCTGGAATCGTCTCATAGTCGTTTGCAACATTTGTATCACTGAACTCGTCGTCATTTTCATAATGCTTACTCTCGTTATGTTGGAACACCTGGGGAAAAGATACAGCCGATGCCTGGACTCCGGATTGTAGGATGGCTGCTTGAACGCCGTTAACGTCAGACATTTGAGCAGCGTTTTGCAGCCACCTGTTTCGCTTTCGGCAACAAAGAAACAACACAGAGGCACTGACTAGGACGGATAATGCATGGCTGAATACGATTGTAAGAACAATGTGCAGGGTAACGGGTTGGGCGATGAGGCCATTTTCCTCATGAGATGGTAAGAGATAAATGTGGTCAACTTCCCTCAATCCGTCACTACTTGGGCGAGCAGACGTGTTTATTTCATTGTCTTTCTGTCGTATGTTCGAAATCGTGTTATAAGACACGACCTCTGGGACGATAGACAGGACATTGTTGGGATCGTTCACGGTCAAAAAGGCGGTGTCTTTCCCACTGGGCATGTGTGGCGCTGTGACTTCGCACGTGTAGCTGCCTGCATCCATCGCTGAAACTCGGGTGAGTCGCAAAACCGAAACGCAGCTTCTGTTGTAGTGAGAGAAGAATCCCTGTGTGTTTTCACGGAACAAGTCCTCTAGTGTCCAGGTTTCAGCCGATGAAGTGTTAGTGTTACGGTTTGTCTGTAGTAGCCAGGTAAAACGGAGTCCTTCCAGACAGTCCGCTTGGCAGGTAAAGGATACGTCATCGCCCGCTCTAACGGTTTGGTTTGCTTGTTGTATTTTGATGACCGGTGCCTGACATCGAAGATCTTCCATGGGAATGTCTCTAATGCTCATTTGCCTCATATTTTCATGCAGGGCAACACATCGGATATCCCACGCTTTCGATCCCTCTTCTAGCCATCGTCGAAATCCCCACAGCTTGCAGTCACAGAGAACAGCAATTTGTTGAATTGTGATGGAGGAAACATGCTTGATTTGCCAAAGATCGACAGGAAAAAGTTGTATATGATCATTTTTATCTAATGAAAGAAATCGTAAATTTGAAAGGAAACTCAGCGCTAGCGGAAGGCGTTTAAGGCCATTTATATCGAGATACAGATAAAGCAGATCTCGAAGCCCACCGAAAGCTTCGACGTGAATATACTCAATGATGTTGTCCTGCAGGTTCAAATGCGTTAACCTTTTTAGACCCCAGAAGGTTTTTGCTTTAAGGTGCTGAATGCTGTTGTGTGGAAGTTCGAGTTGAAGGACATTATAGACATGTTGAAAGCACATCGGAATAAGTTCTTTCACTTGGCATCGTTTTATGGTGATCGCTTCTAGATAAGGTAGCGTGGGAAACTCCTCTGGATTTATTGTCTTCATTGCTTGTAAAGATATGAAAAGTTCATTTGTGTTTGATGGTAATGGTGATGGAATAGTTTTATAGATATGAGTTGCTGTTTCACCACACCTTACGTGGAGGGATATGCCTACTCTTACACAGATACAGTGGTGTAATTTAACACAGGTGTTTCCGGACACAGTGAAAGTCTCCATGCAGAGAAGCAGCAGAAGTATGGTAAACACTTTCATGTTGATGTGATTGTACGAAGGTAGAATGGTGGAAGTGATTCTATCAAAGTTGAGAAAAGTCTTTGATACGTACTGTTTGTTCCCTGTTCAACGTCAGGCAAACAGTCACCACCGCACCGAGAAGACGGGCAATGCCTCACTGTACAGGCCTCGTGTGGCGCCGGCTTGATGCAGGTGAATGTCAGAAGCAATCATACGATCAGTGGAACGGCAACTGCTAAAGGATCAAGTCTTCAAGAACAGGAGTTCTAACAGAGAAATGTAGTAGCAACCTCTGGTGCCGGCAGACTGGTAACAGAAACTGATTTACTCAGCACCACACACACCCAGGAACCCGCAACACGTGTCTTTTGGCCAGGAGACCCACATTGTACGGCAATGAAAAAATTACTCTGGCAGATTGAACTCCTTTTCGGACCAATGGCGCAGATGTGAGAGGTATACGCAGTCCACCATCGCTCAAAGATCTACAGAGTACTCCAATATGATAGATATAAAAATATTACAAAGTTGCAATGTGAAAATATTTTCTCACCATGAAACTGCATTAATTGGTTTTCTATCAACCGCATTGGAGGCCGGCGGCAACTTTCAGGTGCTGCCATGCAAACGTTTTTTTACAAACATTTTCTTCAAAATTCAATAATTTTGGGTTAAAAAAGTAGTTTCCATGTTACGTCACACTTTTAATTTACTTTTTATTTAACTTACATCAGTAGCACACAACGTAATTTGACGTACCTTTTATATAATTTCTGCTAATTTTATGATGTCATTGGTTAAAATCCAAGATGGCGGACCATATTAGTAGGTTAGGTATCACACGGTTATTTCACTACCCTGTATTTTCGTTGTACCATAAGTCATTTGAACGCTTGAGCTCATTTTTATGTTGGTTTTGGTTAAATGTGTTTGCATAAATTGGGATCCCAAGTTACTACGTCTTTCTACGCCGATGTTTTCGACGCCCCCCGTCTCAGGATGCCTTAAAAGATCCTTAAAAGACGGTCTGAATAGAATACCACGTACAACACCACAATACCAGTCGAATATTGCAAAACAATGCTAAAAAATCATTCAAAAGAAACCCTTTACTTTGAGCTTCTTGTTAAAGTAAGCATTAAAGAGGGTTACTTAAACTACTGACCCTAAATGTAAGTCAATGGCGTGGCGAGTTAAATTCTCCGTTTCTCCCAGTGATTTCTCTATACAATCATTCCATCACCCCATGGTAATTATATATCAAGATTTCAATCCATACCATCCCTTGCAATGCGTATGGATTAATACAGAGTTATCCATTTGCGAAGCGCTGATTTAGTCTCAGCGCGTAGCGTACTACCTGGGGTATCAAGTACAGAAAATATTAGAGTCGTAACACCTTCCGGGCCTGGAGTCAGTACTGCAAGGGAAGAGCGCTTTCCAATTTTAACGCTTCGCCTGTTAGGGTGATTGAATCGGACCGCGGGCAAGGCCCGAGCGCTGGGAAGATTTGAATTCGTAATCCGACACAGACGGTTGCAGCGCGGCGAGGTCCTGTCTGAAGGGTAGGGGGCACGAGCTGGGTGTGTCGCGGAGAGGCTGTTGTTAGACTGTGGGCGCTTCTGGTTACAGCCACAGGTATCAAAGTGCAGCAGAAACACACACCAGAGAGGTCGATCATTTATGGTCCTGGATTGATGGCGTAGAGTGTTGCATCTGGAGACGACCAAGAAGCTGTATAGAAGGTACGTTGGAACAATGGTGCACAAGGGATAACATGCAATCCAGTGAGCGTTTTCTGTTCTCATTTGGAAGTAATAGTGCTTTCTAAGCCTCTAGGCTTCCCTTGCAGTTATGTCTTTACTCCAACTTCATAATCACCAAAGTGACTGTTTTATGCATGGTATCGATATCAGTAGAGTAATTTTAAATATCATACTGCTGACAGTTTTCAACCATGTACCGGGATTCTAACAACTGTATTTTCCGTCCATGGTAATTCGACCTTTAGTGGCAATTGCTTTACCGGTCCAGACACCGGACACAGGACGCACGATGATAAATTTTCACTGCCTTCTGTCGATCGGCTATGGTCACATACGTGATAGTTTAACCGTTTGGAAATGTATATCTTCCATATGATAGCAAAGTATTGAACGGGAAAACGTGCTTGAACCGATCAGAAACAAGGAACAAAAGGTCACGGAAGGCTGCACTCGGTGTAACGTTAATCGATCATGAACGGAGTTTGTTCTTGCCATATGCGATGACTATATAGTGACTGTTAGCATCGGGTATAGCAGAGCAGGGCTAAGCAAACATAGTTCCTTCGTCTGTATACTGTTGGTGATCTTAAGTGTTCAAAAGTCAGTTTATTACCAATACAACAGCGTACCACAGAAACTCAGCGAGTTTACACAAAATTGACTAAAAACTCATGTCTAATGGATTTTATGAGAATGGTATTTTTCATTTATTTTTGCATAATATCAAGAAAATAAACTAGGAATTTTGTATTTGCCGGTAAATTTTTAACTACGTGTCAATCTTTCTTTGGTAGTTCATTAAACGAAATAGCCGTTCCAGATGACGTGCCCTTTTGACCCTGACCTTGACAAAAGAGGTGTCAAATGTGACTTCTATTTTATTTCAATCAATATCGAGCCAAAAGCGTGCGCTAACGACTACCGAGCTTCAATATGTCAGCATGAAAAAAATGAGAGTCGTTATGATATTATGTTCCTTTGACGAATCTATAGTATAGCGCTACTTCTTGTTTTGAAAAATTGAACGAAGAATACAATTAACAATTGCAGTATCCCCGTGGTTTTCTATTTACACTTAAACAACAAGGTACAACAGTAACAAAACAAGTAATGTGCAGTGGTAGCTTATCCCTTACATTTTGATATACTTTTCTGGCTCTGAGCGTATATTGTGCAACCTTAGTTTTTCATTAGCATTACCTAATGTGTGTTTAAAATATAACACTTCGTATTAAAGAAAGCTGTATTTGACTGAGGGTTTGACATGTGCCCATACAATATTTGTGTTTTGAAAAAGAATTAACTTACGCATACTTGGGAATGTGTGAAATCATTTCACCAGGTAGCAAATTCTTTCCAGAAAATATTTGACATTTTGGTATTACGGTAGTACCACTCGCCTATCTACAAAATGTACGTGTCCCGCACGCAACCCTCTCCCGGAATTGATTCCTGGAATCAGCGCTAATGGAAAGCGCCATAACGATGATAGGCCTGTGGCCAAGTAGGGTCCCCGTTCAATACGCGCGGTACTTGATGGATTGGTTGTGTTGTGACGGATGTCGCGGGTAATTCGCCTGACTAAATCCACTGTTTGTGCCAGGGCTATGCTGGGTTAGAGGAAAACATATGTATGTGGTTGGGGGGGGGGGGGGGGGGCGTGTCATTTTAAAACCTTACATTAGCCCTAGCTAAAGAATTATATTTTGCGTACCCGCGTAGGTTAAGACGGAACGTAGTGCAACAAAACATTATATTTGTCCAAATATCTCTAATTGTAGTTGATTAGAATATCCCGCAACATCGAACGCAAATTAAAAGGGATGCCTGCAGCCATTCAATTTTCCAATTAAACTTTGTGATCTAGTTTCGTTTCTGTGAGAATTTGACATGTACATGTGTATGTGGTCTTTCTCGAACACAAGATACAAAGTACAAAAAAGAAGAAGACGCGGTGCGAATTGATGTGGTTACATCGAAATGTTCTTGCATAAGGCTGTTCCTACATAAGAAGTGACACGGGATATCTGTTAATCGAGTTTGTGCTGGTTTCTTTTTCCTATCCTTCGGCCTGCTACGATACATTCATCTTTCTTTACTTACAATGCCAGGCCATGCATTCTGTGTCGCGATACATAAGGTTACAAAGTGAAAGGTCAAACGTTATTCATCGGATCTCATTACTGATGTAATCATTACATCTGTGATAAACGCCCCCAACGGTCATATGTTGTATAGAATTGGGTGGACCTTTCAAATATAATTATATGACGCCGTCCAAGGTGCTGAATAATTTGCTGCTGAACGAACTAACTTACTGCATATTTTGTATGGAAAAAGCGTCATCATTAGTAGCTATAAACACAGATTTAGCTAAACGGTTCTCTCTAAACAACTGTACCATACATTTCTGGAATCGATCCTTTTAAGAAAGGTTGACCTTTTGCATTGACCTTCTATAATATTTCAAGAAACAACTACACTTTCTGTTGAGCAGTAATAGAAGGACAGCCAACTTAATGTATTGTTATAGGCAGGATAAGACGATCTAGTTATCAACAGAACTGACGTTGAGACTCGTTGAACTACATCATCTGGTCGTGACAGTCTCACGGGTACTCATGGCCCCTTTCCTCCATCCTTCTCTATCCTCCATTGCACTGGGCAGGTCGTTAAACTACAGCCCGACTCTTTCTCTCGAAAATTGTACATTCGTGTCACGCGTGGACAATTTTCATCAGCAAGCCGAACGAGCTCCCTCCATTCCCGGCGCACCGCCCACCATTAGACTGCAGTCTGATGCATGCCGAAGTTTGAAATGGTTGTTTTGGCACGGCACATTTCAATTTGCCTTTCAATGATTAAATCGGGCGTGGGGAAATGGACTAAAATGGAGCGTGTCAAACCTCGTTACGTTTGACGTCAAGGGGTGGAGCCGTTTCGCAGCAATTGAAGCAAAGCTGTTAGCTGGGATAATTTCAACAGACATCTTTTTTTATACAGGATGGTCACCAACAGGAGAAGGAGCTGACCGAAGATTACCGATGTTTACCGACTCGTGACGAAAGGGCGACTTTTCCCGAGAGTTAGTCAGCGACGAGGGAGACAAAATGGTGTTGGAGGGATCTGCAACATGCCTGAAGTACCTTCTGTTCGCCTTCAATTTTATGTTTTGGGTGAGTTTGTGTTTCGGTTGTCTTTTTGATCAGATAAACTGTATCTCTGATGAGTGTGTTTTGAAGTCTTGGTTAGTGCCATAGAAGAGAGAAATGTTCTGCAATAGCCTTCTGTTTCGAGCAATAGTCTTTTGTTGGGGGGGGGGGGAATAAGCAATTTCATAGACAGGAGGACCATGAGAGAGAGCCCTTTATGCCTGGTTTTTGCTTGTCATTGCTATAGACGAATACAGTCATCTTTGCTGTGTTTTCATTTCTCCTTTTTCCAGATGTGTAGTAAATTTAATTTTGCAAGTGCTTGAAAAGAATTGCTACTCATTTAGATATGACTGAGTGTATTTTGATATCATTTTATAGCATTTTAATGTGATGTCACAAACTGTAGAAGGTAAGTTTGGGCCGCTATATAATCTGATAAAAGTTAATGCAACATACGTCTTATGGCAATACAGTGTTCACACATTGCATTGTATATTTCACGGCAAGGCAATGTTCACATTGCAATTGCATTATTTCATTTCATCATTTAACCTCCAAACAAGAACCATGACTCAAATTATCACCGTAACCTTGTCCTTTTCCTGAGCCATTAGTGGTTTATCCCAGGATTTGCCAAATAGCGATACCATGTACGAACCGCCCCCGCGGGGCTCTACTGATGAATGGGAAACAATCTACATTTCCCCGTCCCGCAATATAACAAGATCGGACGGGCCGTATGATTAAATCAAGCCCCTGGATCTCACGGGCTTTACAGAACCTGATTAGAGCATGCCAGCTGGGGCCGTGTTTGTACCCAGAAGACCAAAGTTGGCAGGCAACGGAGTGGAAACACTTCTTTACTTACTTCACCTAAATTCGAAGGGTAACATATATCCGTGATTTTAAAAAATCGGGGTTGTCAGAGGAGAAACACTTATTTAGGGACATATAACTGTCATTAATATAAGTGGTTATGCACGCCTGCTGAAATCCCATTCAAACCAGTAACTTTCTACTTATTCCTTTGGGAATGTAATTTTCTCGCATACTCGTTTTCACACCTGCAAATTTGTGAAAAATGACAGAAGAAGAATGTTTTTGCGTCTTTCGGATCTGTAGCTGCCTTGAGTAGCCTCCTGTGCAGGCTTCCTATAACGGCGGCATATATATTGGGAGGGGGGGGGGAGTTGTGTAGCCGAGGGGCGCGCCGTTATCTACAGTTATGTAGATAACGACGCGCCCCTCGGCTACACAACTCCCCCCCCCCTCCCAATATATATGCCGCCGTTATAGGAAGCCTGCACAGGAGGCTAGCATTGAGCCGGTTCTGTCTATTGTGACGATCCCCAGGCGACTTTTTTTTTTTTTTTTTTATTAAACAACAGAAGAATATACAGGACACAGAGGTGATGTACTCTAGCTGAAGCTAATATTAAACATCACCTCTGGAAAAAAAATACAAGTTACATAGACAAGTACAATAGCAATGAGAAACAGCAATTGGGTCGTCCAATACAAACAAGCTAACAAACAAACAAACAATGAATATATCAATATACCTGAACTAAGTTTTAAAACGTCTGCTTGTCAAAATATAGTGCTGAGTCAAGCCTAAAATGTTACAGTTGAAATCATACGAAACGAAGGATGAACCTCTTAATAATAAATAAATGAAGGCTTGATCAGACAAAGTATCGATATCAAGAATAGGGGCTAAAAGGTTCCGTAGGTTGCCCAGAAGGTTGAGTCTTTGTTGATTGTATATAGGGCAGTACAAAAGATAATGAGCAACGCTTTCGCTTCGACATCCGCAAGTGCAGGCTGGACTTGTTGCTAAGTTGCGTGTAAATAAACTTAGGTTAAGACTGCACGTGCCGGTGCGAAGGCGTGTGAGGAGGGCGCAAGTGTACCGGGGGCCATGACTAAAGTGTGAATAGAAAGAGGGACGTACTAATTTCACTAGATGTTTTTTAAACAACGAAAGATTTAAGGATCGAACAGCTATACCAAGACCGTTCCAATGATGCGTTGCATAAGGAATAAAAGACTTTTGATATCGAGTTGTAGAGCAGAGCGGTATCCTTAGATTAAGTTTGTTGCGAAGATTATAAGAAGTAGAAATGGAGACTTCAGGAGGGATCAAATCCTTAAGATACTGGCGAGTATGGCCATGGACAATTTTGTAAAACATGATCAGAGAGTGAACGTGACGACGATCCGAAAGTTTTTCCCAACCTAATTCAGAAAGTAGCGAAGAATACGAAGACCCTCTTACAGCCCCTGAGACTGCAAGCGCGCATTCGTATTGGACACGTTCTAATCGCTGGGAATCATATAAAGTACATCCATGCCAAATAATGTCAGCATATTCAAGGAGAGGACGAATAAAGGATTTATAAATAACATCAAGTACTGTTCGTGATAATCTGAATTTCAATTTGTTAAGAGTGGACACTCGTTTGGACGCCTTGCCAATCATATGAGAAATTTGTGTTTCCCATGACAAGGTGGACGTAAGAAAAGTCCCTATATGCTTGTGGGTTTTGACTGATTTGATAACACAGTTATCAAGAAGAAGAGGGGGGTGGTCGGGAGGATTTGATTTCTTAGAAAAACACATTTCTTCAGTTTTTAAAGGGTTTAGGTTCATAAGCCATGTTGAAGACCAAAATGATATCTTCCCAAGATCAGTATTGAGTCGATCAGCTGTAACGTTAGGATCTTCCACAATGTCCAATAATGAACTATCGTCAGCAAATAAAAAAGGGCATGTAACTAGACCGTCCACCATGTCATTAATGAAGACAAGAAATAAGAGAGGCCCTAAAACTGAACCCTGAGGTACACCTGCGCCAACATAACTCCAATCCGAACATTGACCGTCAATAACAACTCTTTGCTCTCTGTCAGAGAGGTAGCTATGGAACCAATTTAAGATTGGGCCGTCGACCCCGTTTCTCTGCAGCTTGAACATAAGTCCTTTATGCCAGACTTTGTCAAATGCTCTAGAAAAGTCTAAGTAAACCGCTCTGACTTCTTTGTTGGAATCTAGAGCATTAAAGATTTTATCAGTAATACAAATAAGTTGATTTACTGTCGAATCTCCGCGGATGAAGCCCGACTGGAGGGAATATAGTAAATTTTGAGACATCAAATGGTTATACAAGTGTTTCGATACAATTTTTTCTAAAATTTTGGACAAACAGGGCAACAGAGATACGGGGCGATAATTAGATACATCATCTGGTTCTCCCTTTTTGAAAATTGGAACCACGTTTGCCCGTTTCCAGGCCTTTGGAAAGACACCATGGCAAAATGACAAATTGAAAACGTAAGCGATCTTATCAGATATGTAAGGGCATATGAGTTTAAGAAAGCGATTATCAACATTATCGTGACCACACGCTTTGGATATATCTAGAGAAGATACATAGAGTTCAATCTCGGCAGGTGTGGTTAAACATTCTGAAAATCGGACATCAGTGAGAAAATCAAGTTGTGGGAGGCTTGCCTTGGTGTCATCTACAGAGGCCTGAGCAGTGAAAAAATTGTTGAACATGGTTGCCTTTTCACAGGAATCAGTTACATACAAGTGACCTGACCTTAAGGGAGGAATATTAGAACTCACTTTGCTACAATAGAAAGATTTAACAATGTGCCACCCAGGCGACTTTCTTTTTGTTACTTTTTTTTAAGTCTTAATCTTGCACAACCGTTTGTAGTTTCTCAATAAATGAATCAGGCCCATTGAGAAATCCAACATTGCCGGCTTGTGGTACTACAAAAGTTGGTTCGTTTTCATTTTGCGCGGTGGCTTGATATGTTTTATTTTACGATACGACTATGTGTTGCGATGCCTGCGCTGCAGATGATGCATTTGGTCACGTAAATACAATCAATGAGTACTAGTATTTAGGGCAAGCTATATAAATCTCTATCACTACTTCTTTGCAATTCCTTTCCAATATCTAACAAGCTATATCGCCTAATCGTGTAAAAAAGAGAGAGAGAGAAATGGTTTAGTAATAATAACTTTTAGTTGGGAATTAATACCCGTGGGTATGACAACTGTGTATTCTATACATCTAACTATGTTTATCTAAAGTTAGTGTATATTCATACAGAGCCGTTGCACTGTCTTCGTTTGAATTCACTAATTCTAAATGCATTAGGCAAATAAAATGTGGCCTGAACTTTTGACTGCACTTTCCATATTAAATCTTAGAAGACGCTTTCTCATTAAAACTGTCATGTCTTTTCCATATAGACAAGATAGTGCGTCATCATATTAACCCTATTCCTCAGAAACAACCAACGTATTCATTCTCAGTACTGATAAACGGCTCTTGTACGCAGCATTAGTCTCAAAGTAAATAAACCAAACGTTAATATGAGATTTATCTTTATACCTGTCCGGCGCCAAGAATCCTGGCTCATATATGCAGGGACTGGTCTGACGCATGTATTTTCATTCAAAGTCTGATGGATGTCTCTGACCCGTGTCTTTTATTGAATGTTTCCCTGACACAGAGGTCAACCTCTGTGTATCTATACGCAATTACGTTTGACGCGCCATTGCCGCTCTATTGGACACGAGAGGGGGGTTTCAATCAACCACCGAGTAGGCAGATTATTTCAGTCGTATATTTGTCACATAGCTTATTTCCAATCTTGGTTTTAAAAAAATTGCTTAATTATGGTACAGAGTTAAAACCCGTCATCGCAAGTATGGTTTTATTAATTTGTTTGCCCTATCCATGATTGTTTTAGTGTCTTAATTTGCCCAGCAATGTTAATGGGCACCGTAAAAAATCAATTTGTCAGAATCGAAGGGACCACCCATTCGTTTAAAGGATTAATTGATATGTATAACAATGTATTCCTGAGTTGGTAAATGTCATTGTAGCGCATGAAATGAATATGCCAGTGTGATTTTGTTATTCTACGACATGTGATAAAGCAAGTATGTTGTATAATCTTTACTTTCTCACGTCTTAAGAGATGGGTCTTGATTACAACTGTAACAAATTTCGTATCATTTGGCTCCCAAATGGCGTCTTAAGGCAAACATGTAGACACTGGCTCTCTAAATTAATCATTGCCAAGCAAAAAAAGTTGCCTAGCAACAGTTGCAATGTAACAGCATATTTCTTATAGCTCCATCCTAGAATTGTTTTTATTGTTTTATAAAATATTAATGCCAAGTTTCATGCTTTTATCATAATTTGAGAAATTTTTACACTATTCGCCTGGACTATCTACTAAGTCGTCCTAATCAGTATTCAAACCACACAAATCACTAAAGTAGTAAAGTATCCCGGTAACCTTCCGGGTAATCAGTCTTGCTGCTTCAATGTCGTAAAAGTCAACGCAGGCTTAGTTCATTGAAAGTCATCAGGTTCCCGGTGTTACGGGATCGTGGCCATCTGGCGCCGCGATGATGTTTAAAGCCGCGGCTCGTCTGAGAACGGAATAAAACACATAGGCCCGATTTATACACAAGTTTTCGGGGCTGTATGTGAGGAGCTTTGGATAAAAGACACATAGGCCCGATCTACACACACACGTTTTCGCAAACGACTTAGGGCTGTGTGTGAGAAGCTTTGGGCTTCTCCATTGGAGTTTTTCTACTAGAAAACGCTACTTTGAGTGGCCTAGGGTTCTCCTTGGTCAGTCCTAAGACTAAGTCATCTCGAAGTCGACTCTAAAACGCGTTTTTAAATCGGGCCATAGTCATACCGCTAACTCAGTGTGCTGGAGAAAACTGGTGAAATATTAAGCACATGTACTTGTGCCAGGATGACATGAGGATGGAGAATCAATGCATATAGCCATGACAGGGGCTCAGTCATAGACATTTTCAAGGCCGGCTATGTCGGTGAGATAAAAGTGAATAATGCCTAACAGTTTCCGGGAGCATCTGCCACCAGGTGATTACTGCTTCGAGCACTTGGAAATTGATTGACAGGCACGCAGCTTCTTGATTTTGTTCACCCACGACGCAACCCAATTTTGTATCGCAAAACCTCAGGTCACCAAAAAGTGTAGGGCTAGGGGCTTTTCCGGTGTGATTGAATCAAAAACTATTCCGGTCTAAATAAGGCAGGGGTGTCCTCGAAGTAGCCTTCGTAATGCCTGCTTCTTCTGTTGGGTCGACGTGCCCTCACTTTCAGTGAGTCGAACTTGTTGTTTTTCTGACCTAGGGAGCAGAGCGACTGGCCCAGCCCTACTCATGTCATCTGTAACCTTGAAAAGGCCTTTGTCTCTTTACGTGGTGGTGACTTTAGTGAGTACGTAGTTCTGATCAGTACTTAGACGTGGTCGACGTCTCTGGCCTCGCACCGAGAAAACTTCATTTGCCCCCCTTCCACTAGACGGCGATCTTGCTGAGATCTGGCTGCGACCTAACCTGGATTTGCGTAACCCTTGAATTCATAATTGGAATTTCATACAGAATGTAAAAGAATGACTGAAAAGACAACAAAACAGAGCACAAGACGATTCGTTTCTATCTATCAGAATTAGCTGAGCGCTCTGTCTAAAATCTAAAATCTAAAATCTAAAATCTAAAATCTAAAATCTAAAATCTAAAATCTAAAATCTAAAATCTAAAATCTAAAATCTAAAATCTAAAATCTAAAATCTAAAATCTAAAATCTAAAATCTAAAATCTAAAATCTAAAATCTATCTTTCAGCTGTCCGGTTGCGCCATCCTTGGCGTTGCGATCTGGCTCCGTATCGATGTCCAGACGATGCAGTACGTCCGAGTGGGTGAGGACCTGGAGACGTTCTACATCGGGACGTACGTACTGATCGCGGCGGGGGCCCTCGTCATGCTGGTCGGCTTCCTGGGCTGCTGCGGCGCCATCATGGAGTCTCCGTGGCTCCTGGCTTCCGTGAGTTGTTTCTGTGAGATGCACGAGTTAGTTACCGGTGCACGTGCCCAGAACGTAATGCGCATACGGTATATAGTCTGGTAATGCTTAGGTCACATTTCCAATCCGGGGCCCGGCCGGGGTGTCGGCGAAAACGAAAAATAAAAAAAATGCATATCAAGAAAATACACAATTTGTAGTTAGGAGTGATTTTTAACGTTTTTTGTCTTTTGTTATCTTACATATCATATCTTTCGTTCCCGCAAGCTGCCCGGCCGGGCCCCGGGTTGGAAATGTGACCTAAGCATAAAGTATAGGTCACATTTCCAAACCGGCGCCCGGCCGGTCTGTTTGCGTGAACGAAAATTAAACAATTCATATCAAGAATATGCACAATGATGTTCATGATGAATTTTTGCAACTCTTTTTTGTGTATTGTTGTCTTTTAGATCATACCATTCGTTCCCACAAACTGCCCGGCCGGGCCCCGGGTTGGGAACTGTGATCTTAGCATAACTATCCAAACCTATTGTAGCTGCCGAGTCTCTTTCGTCCTCTTTGGTCAACGTTGCATCAGAGTAACAACCGTTTTATACGATCTCTCTCTGGGCACAACTATATGAACCTTTAGACGTACGGTATATCAAACTTATATACGCGAACGCGACCTTATAAGCTTACGTTCCGGTGATGTACTAGCTACCGGATAATTATGTTCCTTGCTCTCTTTTTCTCTGATCTTTTAGACGTTACTCAAGGCAAAAACATTAAATCTTTAAGCGTCCATCTGCATCCATGCCCAAACCAGACGGTTTTTACATCGTAGAACAGGTCTAGTTCATAGCTCTGGCTGTTCCTAGCAGGAGTTAACAGAAATGTTGTGTTCCGTCTTAGTAGTGAGACGAAATGAATAACTTACCTTATCCTAACTACTGTTGAAAACTTTTCCCGACCGAATATTTCTGACAAAAGTTCCCTCGAATTGTGCATACAGATATCAAGAAATCGTTGTGTTTTTTTCCTCACAGTTTTTCGCGTTCCTGGTGCTGATATTCTCAGCAGAGGTCGGTGGTGGCGCATGGGCATTCCTCCACAGGTCAAAGGTCAGTCGACGACAACTTGTTTATGTCTGAGTTGCAGCAATACTCTTTCCTCTGTTTGTACACTCTAAGTTTCATGTCTCACCTAAGCTAAGTGGGGCCATGCGGCGTAATGACAGGGTGTTCGGCCCAGAGCTCAGTGGTCCTGGGTTAAAATCCCCTCTTGAACTAAATGCCACCGAAGTTGTGCCCTTAGGAAAGGCTCTTTACACGACTTTCCTCATTCCACCCTGGTGCAAAAAAATGAGTTATTGTTCTCTGTACGTGGCACTATTGAAATAAGTTATAAAAAAAACTTGAGAACAGTGGCACGCCGCCCTTGTCTGTCCAAAAGCAAAAAAAAAAAAAATAGATGAATAAAAAAAGTTACGTACTTTCATTTTCAGCTGGAAGACTACGTTCGTGAGGAGTTTCAGTTGATTGTCCAGACGAGATACGACCAGGAATCGTACGAGACCACCACCAAACTCTGGGACCAACTGCAGATATCTGTATGTATCCATATACGTCATATCTAAACCAGCAGTATATCTATTCTATGTCAGTCAGTCTAAACGACTTAGACCTGTTAAACTACGCATGGTACAAGTACAGGTACAGGCACAGATCAAATTCAAGTTCATAGTCACATGTGGGCAACTTCCTGGTGTCCTCTAATACACATTGCTACAACTCTGTTGTGTTGCAGCTGAGATGTTGCGGTGGTGAGGACATGACAGACTGGAACCTGTCGTTCTGGGGCTCGTACCACCCGAGAGACGTCCCGGACTCCTGCTGTGTGAGACAGGAGAGGAGATGTGGACGGTGGGGGCTCACCAAGAAGATCGGCATGTTCAGACAGGTATGATGATAGAACGTGGTTGTTTACTTTTCCTATTTTTGCGACACTTCAGGGACGAGCATAATGGTAAAGTATTGTTTGTTTATGTATATTCCCAACTGTAGTGACGTTGGTTAAAGCCTTCGTCACACGTCCAGGACCTTCCCACGACTTTGCCCCCGATCACTCCCTACCCAAGGTCGGCGCTGGGTTGGGAGCAGCCTTCCATCCATTCAGTTCCTGCTCCAGTTCCCCCTTCTGTTTTTAACCGAGGAGACTAGGACTGTCTAGGTTTTTCGCCCAGGCGACTTCAAAAGACTGGTAGGCACCCTTGTCGACCAACTCCCAACCACAGATGCCCTTGCTCACGACGAGCTTCAAACCATGGCTTGAAGAATTTTGGGAGGCCATGACCGGCTTTGTATGACAGGGGCTTTACTGACCCGTAGTTGCTCTGTTCTGCAGGGTTGCAGCAGTAGAATGGTGAGTTTCTTCAGCTCCAGACTGCTCATCATCATGTGTGTGGGTCTGGCAGTCGCCATACTGCAGGTAAGGCTGAAGCAGTGTACAGTCCTATACGTTAGAAGTGGCTTGGTAGCAGTGGTAATGGTTTGATGGCAATTAACGCTATTTTATTAAGTTGCAAAGAAGTGGTATAATTCGAGTTAAGTTTTGAAATTCTGGAAAAGTCGTTGGTACCATTTCGTATCGTCAGGCATATCATGATAATAGCTTCGTCATACATATCATGAGTTTGCTAACATTATGTTTTTTGTCATTGTCGATCTATTGTCATTATCCAGTGATTGTCATTATAAATGATTGATTGATTGAATGATTGTTGATTGATTGTCACTGCTGATCAGCACTTCATCTACTATGTAGACATGTGTCAATTTAACAATGAACTGTATCATATGCAAGCAATTGCACATGCAGTGCTATAGAACTTTTGGATTCAGTTGTAATTGTTTGCTAGCCTGTGTACATATACCAGTACATGTATAAACTCCTCGATCGTGCACCTGCACCTTATGTGGAAGTGCAATAAGTAGGACAGTCGCTAGGGGAACGATATAAGGTTACAAGTCGAAACAATTTTGACAATGTTTTCTTTTTCAGTTGATGGGGATGATATTTTCCCTGATGCTCTGCTGTGCCCTGAGAGGCAGAAGAGGTTCTGAGCCCATCGACAACGACTCCAACAGTAAACCTCCCGCTGTGGTGGTGTAGCTGTGCGAATAAAATGATACACCATCAGGCTCGCCCCTGAGGCGCCTCCAAAAATGCAATCTATGGAAAGATGTAAGAGGGCTCTCATGAGCGAGATATAGCCCACAGAGGACAAAAACTATCTATCTTAAGTTATGTAATAGCATTAGGTAAATCATAGAATGTATATTGTACAAACCTTGTGTATATTGAGGTAATTCGAAAAGTCAAGAATCGTAAGCGAAAAGAGATATTGAATCTTATTCAGTTGATTGAGTAACTGTCGTAAATGACGTAGATATTCATATTGTAACGTTTGCTTATATTCTATCCTCATTGTTATGAATCGTGCGGGAAACACTAGATAACGAACTTTTTTGCCACAGTTGTCATTGCAACCGAGTTAACAGTTGTGTCAGTAAATATGGCATGTAAGATACCGTCAATGGTTCGTAATAAGTTCCCAACTAGTAACTAGTCAATCCTTACGTTTTGTATGTCTTTAGGGTAACATGTAACACATGGCATGGAAATAATCGAAATAGAGCGAACGTGAGAATGTGAGTGATTTTGATAAACTATTAAAGATATTATTTACATCCCACATGAAAAATAAGGTACATGAAAGCGCCTATATGGCCCACACCCATAAGTCGCCAGGAGACGCTGCATCACAGTAGATTTTGCGCCCGTGGCATTAAAATAACCATATGAATTGGTTTGCAACCAGCATCACATCTCTCAGTGTTTTGGAAAATTCGGATGCCGAACGGAGTAATTGTTTTGCCGAAATCTCAGAAAGGAAATGGTTACTGCACAAATCTACTGACGATTTATGATTCTAATTGGCGAGTGACACTGATTTTAGAAGTTGCTCTCTCACTCTCAGGCTCTCTTCCACTACCAGCTTCTAACATTAGCCACACGTGTTAAGGTAAACGCCGAGAACCTTTATTGCATATTAAAAGTCCAAAGGGCTCAATACATCAATGACCGTTCCAGGACTCAGGATCTAAACAGCACACTAACAATATTAATAACACCCAATCATGTACAAAATCGCAACTTCGGGAAGAACTCACACCTTGCCTTTGTTCTGTCGTCTCAAGTTGCAAAACTAATCAGGCTATTCTATTTAGTAACGTTCCCTAACACCTCTGTAAGCGGGGATAATCTCATTAGGAGTAATCCCTCTCCAAACCGTTGCCATGGTGATTAAGGCGGGGGAATCTACGGTTTTCTTCCCGCCAGTCCAGCGTGAATAACAGGTCGGGTAAATTCGGGATCGGGTTCCGAATGTACTTACAGAGTTTGTTCGGACTCGGCGGTTAGGATGTTTCTCTAACTGACCTATATTCACAAACAGAAGGGACTCTGTGTTCCACACAATGCTGCGGAGGCGAGACACGTCTGTCTGATGAAGTAATGGGAAAACTGTGTAGTTGTTTACATCCTAAACGCTACCGCAAATTCGGTCATTTTCCCATTCTGGGCGCATGTATTTGCAAAGGAAAAATAGCTAAATGACCAAAAAATGACGCCAAATTTTCTGCAGAGGCGAGGCACGTATCCCCAAACTTCTGACTGATGAAGTAATGGTAAAACTGCGTAGTTGTTTACATCCTAAACGCTTTCCCTATCAATTCGGCCATTTCATCATTCTGGGCGAAAGGCCTTGCCAAAAACAAGACTTTAGCTAGATGACCAGAAAATGATTCAAGGCACCAACATCTTTGCGTTAATCACGTTGGCACTCCATGTGTCCAGCTCAGTCTTGATATTACATATGGAAACATATTCATGAAGCAATGAATAGAGATTCTCATTCGATAGCAAGTAAGGTAATCGGGGCCATATATCGGGGATGATGTATAAAGATCGTTAAGACGATTAAAATTCATTTTTTGTTTGTTTACATTCCAAGCTAAACTCTTTATGAATTTCGAAGAACACTCCGCTAGCGCAGGTAGCCACAATTCCCAGAGAGACAGTAATCAAAATTTGGCAATCGTATTTTGAAAAGACACCGGCGATGTGAACAATCTAATGAACTTTGAGCCTCAAATTCTGATTTGTTCCTGGGTGCAAAGTCATTTTTCACCATGGTATAAGATTTATCAATGTCACGGCCTTTACAGCTATGGAGATGTTTGAATTATTTTCTAAATTCCGATCGAGTGTGTTTTTTCTTCTACCAACCATAACATAACCATTGTCGTCAACAACTGCAATCCACACACCCTCAACAAACTGAAAAAAAAACACACACACACGGAGAAACTGCCTCCTTACTCACTGTCTGTTGTCTTAACTGAGCCTGAACAAACCATAACTTTGGTCTTAACATTCCCTGTTCACTGCAACACGGAGATCCCTGGTCCACCAGACGTACGTGCCTCCGGAGCAAACACTCTCTTAGCGGGGTGGCAAACTGTTGTGTGGTTTTCATGGTCAAGGACACGCCTCTTAAATCCTCCTGTCAATAACGTTATTATAATTTGGCAAACCTGCCGATATCGGGATTTCAGGATAAAATTGTACGGTCGCCTTGCTGCCTATGGTCAGCGCCTAAGTTAGATCATTTCGCCCCCCTCCCCATGGCAGTGAATCGCCAAGTTTTCATGGTCAAGGTCACGTTTCATAAATCATCCGATCAACAACTTTAAAATGAATATCATACTGTGAAACACTCGCCGTCATCGTGATTACAGGGTAAAACTTTTCTTTGCTTTCTATGGGTAACGTTAATCATACCGCCCCCCTCCCCATCGCAGTGAATTGCCAAGTGGCAAGTTTTCATGGTCAAGGACACGTCTCTGAAATCCTCCGGGCAATAACGTTAACATTGTATTTTGAAACACTTTTAGATGCCGGGATTACAAGATTAAACTTGTCTGTTCGCCTTACTTTCTATGGGTAACGTTAGATCATCATCTAGCCCCCCTCCCCGCCAAGTTTTCATTGTCAAGGACACGTCTCTGAGATCCTCCGGTCAACAACGTTAACATTATATTGTGAAACACTTGCCGATATCCGGATAACAGGATAAAACTTGTCTGTTCACCTTGCTTTCTATGGGCAACGTTAGAACATCATACTGCCCCCCTCCCCATCGCAGTGAATTGCCAAGTGGCAGTTTTAGAAAATGTTGGGTGCCAGGGGCAACTACTGATAGAGCATGACGCTAACAAAGGGATTTAGCTGATTTAGGCTGGTAAAATCAGCGATTAAGATTTTTATCTTAAGATGAATTTCAATGATTCATCCATTCCTTGGGCCAGGTAAAAAAAGTAGTTTTCGTACTTCACTTGTTACATGACCATTAACATGTCTGCAAAATTACCGAAATGTATCGAAATGTATCGAGCCGAAGAAGATATGGTGTTGCCATGTTTGTGAGTTGAATTGCTGCAGTCTGACATTCCCTTGTAATCACAACACCTTTCTGTGTGAGCGGCCTTCGCACTGAACAAACTGGAGCAAACGAACCTTTCTGTCAACACAGCACACAAACAGGTGTGCTCACTTTAGAAAATGTATTTTACGTTACGCTGACTCGAATAAACTCAATACAAGTTATTTTAACCTTCTATTATTTCACTGAAATACATCAGAGATACATTTCATATCTATTTATTTTACTGACTGAAGGGCTGGTATGAGATGAACGGTGTTTTGATTTTGGTGCGTTTGCCAGCGGTTTTCAAACAACCTGCCTGTGAGCACAACAATCCGGGCGGTGTTGACACGTGTTCCCATCAATCACTGAGTGGAGAGTTTGTGCCACGCAACATTTACCTGACAAATGGGACAAATGGGAATAAATGTTCTTTGTCAGATAATTACCTAGACGATGAAGGGTGAACAAACGGCGGGCTGGGACCGGGGCCAGAGAGGGAACCGTGGTCCAAGCTTTCGGTAAATACTGCTGCGGGCGCACAGCGGAGAGGGGGCACTGACACACTGGGCAAGCGGCGTGGATAGCGTTTTCTTTGGACCGCGGAGGACTTCCTGAACCGGACAGCCATCTTTTCAGTTAATCAACAGGTGGCCCTCTATCCAGGTGGAGCAACAGGTGGGACGAATGGCGGCAGGTGCGCCAGTGTAGCCGCTCTACAGGTGTGTGTAGCTCGCCCCCACCGACTCTGCCGTAGCACAGGTGCGATACGGAAAATGTTTCGCCGGACAATCGTGCGTTTTTACCTACCGATTCGAGGTTGGGACTTAAGCGGAGGGACGGACTAGTCTCCCCGGCGCGAATCGCTGAAGGATGGCGGTGGAAGACTGTATTCGCTGCGTCAAGTGTTTGCTGTTCGCCTTCAATGTACTGTTTTGGGTGAGTATCTCGGCTGTAATACCTTCTAAAGTGACACTAGGGCGAGTGTTTAGGGCCTAATAGCGTCTCCAGTGGTCTAAAGCCGGGTTCGCGAGGAATTCAGGGGACTGTTGTGTACGGCGCGGGGCTTTTGAAGGTGTGTGAACTACAGATTTGGGGATCAGGCCGTAACGCAATGGGACTGAGCAGATCAGATTTAATGCGATTGTTTTAAAAGAAACAGACCAAGCTTATCATTGACTTCCTGTTCTGAACACGTTCTAGTGCATGCTATATTGTAGCTTTTGGTGACAGTTGACCGTAAGAAGGGCAGAAAAACACATTCCTATTGCATTATGAAATATATAAAAATTCAATCATTCGTAAGATTAGAAAATAGATATCAGTATATGCAGTAGGAAAGACGTAATAGACAAATAACTATTTTCCTTTGACTTGCGCATCGATGGTATCAAAGTGTAGTGGTTCATATAAGATATGTTTGGGGAGGGAACATTTTCATACAGAAGAGTTTTGCAACAGCATCCACCTGTGTTTAAAAGTAATCGAACCTGAGTGTTTAGGAAGAGACAACAAGTGTGCAAATACCTACAACTGTGTTTAACAAAACATAACGCTTTCCAAGAAGCGTAAGGTTACAAATATTTCAAAATACACAAAGGAACAGGTTAAGCTCCCAGGTGTGCCGTGGCTCGCACTTCCTCTTGGTTCCAGGCCCACCGTGGTGTGTGGGAATCGAACCAGAGTTCTGATTACTCAAGCGTGTGATCTGATAATCGCCTTGCGTCTAATGGGACTTATATTACTGGTGTGGTTGTACCAGAGCCTCCTCTGTGTACCTAAACAGTCGAAACATCGTCGATTGTTCTTCTCACGATAATCTGTTATTTCACATATTTATATCACACTTCTAGGTACATGTAAGTGTGAAACTTTTGTGTAAGTTAGTGATGATCATGAGAGTAGTCGTTAATATGGTTATGTACATACAGAGAATTTTTTTAAATGGTTCGCAACAAACTATATCTTTATTCATATGGGACAGACAGTCATCCTGGTCATAAATTGAAATCACGACTGCGATATTTTGGAGGTTGGTTGCCAAAACACAGTATCTGTGAATACAACCACGGTGTTTCAAACATGTCGTAAGTCGATTATATAAAGCTTCGAAAGAAAGCTAGGCTTCACAGATTTGTAATAATTTTCCTCGATCTACCCTCGGCCGACCACTCATCTTGAGCTCGAGGATGGTGGAAGAAAAACACCAGGGGTCGAGATCGAGCTACGACTGTTCAATTGATTTGCACACAAGACTTCAGTGCACCGGCGCAAATGGATGACAAATTAATATCCAAACATGAAAGGTTTACCATTTGATTCGTCTCATTCCTTCACGGGGTCGATAGTACTTTTTTTGTGGCACGTCAAAGTATTAGTTAGTTCTCCTTTCTCAGGAAGGTTGTCATATTGGGATTTCATCGCTTCGCGTTTGGTTGTGTTCATAGTTTGGCGAAGTCGTCGAGTCAAGAACACTGACTGAAAGAACATGGCGGCCACATTATCGTATGCGTTCTTTAGAGTGCCTCCACTGCGTTTCAAAGAGGCCCTTCTGTCATCTTATGTCAAAACAGGATAGGTGTTTTAAAAACACAGCACAGGTCTTGGCTTTTTAAACCACTGGAGCGTTTGTGCAGTAGGGTTATGAGATAGCCAGGTCACCTGCACTGTCACCATACCTCCAAAACGATCTATTCACGCTCTTGTACAAACATCTTTGTCCGTGAAAACAGTACACCTGTTGAACTAGCCCACGCATCAATTCAGGCCCTGTCACTTGTAAATCTACGACCAGCAAAATAGACCATTGTCAGCTACATGCTGCACTTAATTTTATCTCTTTTGTCCTACTGTCAAGCATTGAAGCCCTGAATTTTCAACCCTTTTCGCCGACAATGCCCGTTCTTGGCAACTGAAAGAGACACACTTGAGGCTTGTATCCACCTTTGGTTTGACAATGAGGCCTGTCATGGTGGTTAAATTGTGCCGACATTCGAGCAGGTGGTGGAATTAAAAAACGTACATCGACCATTCTATCGGGGTGACACCTCATTTGCAGTGACGTCAAACACGCACACTGAACATAATGCACTGTTTGCTTCCAATCGTTATCAATTTCAAAAAGCTTTACTTTTATCATTATACTGACTGCGCAAATCTAACGTCAACATCTTTTTCTTGAGGTTAATCAAACTATCATATGTATTATGACTATTGACATCTCGTGGTGTTTTGTACAATGTGCAGCCAACAGCAAGGTCTACAAGAAAGACCTCATCATATATTCTGTGATCTAGAAGTCTAACGGTGGGGGATATTCATGACGACGCTATTCCAAAGCTATTCTAGAAATTTGTTAAAAAATGACAAAGTTTATTTTGCCCTGAATGGTACTTGCTAAGCTCTGACTTGTTTTTGATTCCGGCATACCATGCGCGTTATGTCACACCAGCATGTGACGCATGTGCATGTTAAAATCTGAGGATCTTGAAAGATTTCCAAAGTTGAAAATGCTCTACATTGCACTGTATAGATTTCATAGCATTTAACTATGGATACCACTAAGAACAGAACATATCTAAAGCTACTTAACATGTCTGCATTCCTTTGCAAAATGTCATACAAAAATTGACTGTAGAACGTATGGGTTGGGAGTGTATCTTAAATAGGGGATGAAATAATCCACAATTTCCAAAAATAATGTTTCACAGTTGTTCGTCTAAGCTAACTGAAGAAATAACAATTCCCAACCGTTTTTGACAAGTCTGTGACAGAACTGTGTAGAGCCAAGGCGTCGGGTTGCATGACCTGGAATCAAATCGGAACAAGGTACGCTACATGTCTTCTGAATAGATGATTGGACGCCGACGTCAGCCGAGCGTAACCGACGCACACCGATGATATCCGAGTCGCAGCGACTCCCTTCGGGCCTTTCCTTAGGTTGAAATCAGATAGACAGCTTTTTAAAAGGACTCAATTCAGTACAGACTCAAGTCTAGAATTTATATGTACATACACAACTCCTTTATCGTTTGCAATTCCATCAAAACAATTCGAAGACTTTCGAAAATGTACGAAAGACGTGCTAAATCAAGATTTCAGCTGTGAAGCAGGATTGTAGTCATAGTTTTTGCAAAATTGACTCAACGATTAGTCATCGCCATCTATTTGGAAGTATCTACTATACTAACGTAGTGCGTAGTCGTGACACACATTCGGTCACTCTCACAAAACCAACTGTCCCTCCCTCCTCCAGTCTTGTTTTTCAACGGGTGACTCTTCACACACTGCGTCCGCCCAGTTGGCAGTGTTGTAGGACGTCACGGGACACGTAGAGTAAAGGGATCAGGTAAAAGGGCTGCATTTTTGGAGCAGAAACACTTCCTCCCCCCGCTGAAAGAGCATGCCCTTTTCATGACGTCTATCCGTAGGCGTAAAGGTGAAAAGGCTTATGAACCGGCTGCCCACTGGACAGAACATCTACTAACATAATTCCGACTGAACGGTTCATAATTCCGCCACCCTGAAATTGAAAAGATACGTCCAAACAGCTCTCCAACCCAACATTCACCAGGATAATGCACACCTATAAGTCTAAATTGTGCATACCTATGGCCAGCAGTGCTGGACTAGAGATCTCTCAAACACACTGTTTTTCAAAGTGGAGGATTTATGTAACCTGGCGGATTAATGTTAATGGTTGTTACCTATTCGTAGCCACAAAAGGTTTCTACTGGCTGCAGGGGGCCGGGGAGAGTTCATTAAGATCATAGATGGGGACCAAAATATGATTTTTACCGACGGAGGATTGTGCTTTAACTGTCACAGTGTTCTTCTATCTAACTGTAGTGTGAAATGTTTCCCAGTTGCTTCTCTTCTGTAGCAAACTCTGATATGTTTAATAATTCCTATTTTTTTAGGAAACATTTTTCTTCAAATAGTAGTTCTCTCCATCCTTCTCCTTCAGTGCCTATCATTATATCTCATGTTTTTGCCATGATTAATTAATTGATCAGACACAATGGTTCAAGTGGGGCCGACGTGCCTCCAGCCAAACATTCCTCTTTTCGCCATTTGTTACCATTACGCTAGTCCTCGGAGTTTGGAGGATTTGCTTGGCAAACTTTGTTCTGTTACAATATTTGTCTTCACTTCATGAGGTCGCGCGCGTGTTAGAGGTCAAATGAAGGTTATACAACGGACTATGTAGACTTTTATACACGGTGTTATCATATTCAAACCTCGGGTTTACTTATAAGATAGCTGTGTAAAAGGTGCCGTTGTTCTTAAGTTGTCACTGGATAGAATTGAAAGCTGAAACGTTATCAAAATGTTTTTTTTTGTAATCATAAACATAAAAAAGCAGTTATGAATCTGTGAGTTCTTTTATTTTTCGTTTGGTTCAATGCGTTCGATCTGTGCTAACAAAAGAAATGTGCTGTTACCGTTTCCAACGTAAATACATTGTCTGGTGATAAGATTCCATAAAAATATGTTTTCTTATCTTTTCATATCAAATCATAATTTTTATTGAATAGGAACAAAATGATTCCGCCCGGGATTGAACCGGGGACCTTCTGCGTGTTAGGCAGATGTGATAACCGCTACACCACGGAATCTTTTCGATGCCAATGACCATTCCGACATGGACACAAAGTACCCCATAGCGAGAATTTGAAATATCATTAATTCAAAGCACGTACACTTTAAAGGTGACAAAAATTTATTAAATAAACCTGATAGATCACAAAGGGAACAATTTTCTGCTAGCGTTCTTGTTACGACATGGTATCGTGGAGGTCAGAATCTGAATCTATATTTACACTTACATGACCTCCATCTATTTTGGTAAGTGTGATGGGGCCTACACAAGGCTACATGTATCAAAGGACTTCAACTAACACTTTGTTGAATTGAATTTCTGTATATTCGATTGAAGTCACTGGCACTTATAGATTTTTAAGTATCAAAATGTTTCATGGTATATATTTATCATTTTTTCAGACGGCTTTTAACTCTCCATCGCTTCCAATAGTATACATGTATTGAAGATTAACCATGGTACTGTCTGTTACGTTGATTCATGATCAAAAGTCAAGCGCAAAGAAAGAAAGTTGCTAGCACGGGCTCCATTTTTTTTCAACTCCCACTCATGGAAAAAAACAACCCACACCACACAACTCTAATCGACCCAGGGCTTGACATTTTGTCTGTTTGAATTGCGGAGTGTTTTGTTGGGCTGACGCCAGATTCTCCAGCTCGACATTTGGAACAAGAACCTCTTGTCTGTAGGTCAAAGCCTCGAGTGTTCTCAACCACTTCTGGTATCTCCCGATCTAGATTTGATTGACAGGTTCAACTTACGACAGACGGATAGGTCGTCGTTTGGGTATATTGGCACGTTCAGGAAAGAAGAAGAATTTTATTGCACGACAATTGTACACGGTACAGTGTATGGCAACAATTATCAAACATAGTACAGAATAGAGGTATAGAATAAAACTTAACATACTAATTATTAGATGAATTAAGACTAGCATAAGTCTTCGATATATTGTTACGATCGAATGGGGATTTTCGTTTTTTTCCCGAAACAGTCTTTTATATATCTCACCTATTGTTGTGGGGTTTTGTTGCATCTAAAGATATATTCAAATCTGTCTGTACTATCGAGACTCTTAAAATCTGTTGTACTTGATTTGAGAAATATGAATAACTTATTACATATAAAAAATCATTTCTAGAGCATTCCATGATAAAGTTAAAATTCATCCTCAATTTGTTTTGGACAAGGATACGCGCACCATGCCGCACAATGACGTGGTCAGGAAATTGCTTCTTAGAAATGGAAAGACATGGAGGACTTACCTTAGATCCTTCTTGGATGGAAGCTTCCCTACCCTTTCTGTTGCTATGGCGACGCGAAAGGTCACTCTAGCATGTCTTATCTTACAGTCTTATCCTCCTCTCCGTTCCCGCTATCGTTTACAGATTTGCCTCCATGTATACCTGAGATATGATGTAACAGATATGATATGCGTTGCTAGGATACTGTCGCAGAGCAAATATCACGACTCTTCTGTATTAACACGAATGGCGTGTCACTTTACAGCGCTCTTCACGTGTAGTAAATCCAAAATCATCTTCACCGATGTTGTGCCCTTGGAAAACCGGGCACTTAACACTACTTTCCCCACTCCACCCAGGTGTAAAAAATTGGATATTTTTCTCTTTAAATTTACGTGGCACTGTTAAAATATGTTATACAAACTTGATTGCAATGCCACGTCGGCCTTGTTTGTCCAATAGCAGAATAAAAAAAAATTCATATTCACCTCTCATTCTGATACATTTTTTTAATTGTTGCTCGTTTTTCTATCTTGTAGCTTCTTAGATACGGATATTTGTGTGTGTGTCTTTTTTGTCTTTTAGTGTGTTAGGAACAAAGGTCAATGAGCACTGGTGGGTGCTTCAGGTTTTGACAGCTGATGTCTTGGTTGAACGGCGTGTTTTTGTAGGCGAGAGCGTCTCCCGTGAAGACAGCATCAACTGTCCGGACAAACGTCCCTCTATCTGCACACCTGCGTGATTGACGTGTGGATCACACGACACTTGATCATTGTCAAGATAAAAGTTTACCACACAGAATGGTCTATGTTGTTAGCCATACGAGGGTTTCATCTCACAGCTTTAGGGGTATGCATGGAAGCATAAGTTCGAGAAGAGTGGAGTTGGGATGGATAGCGTCGTATGCCGTAATGGTTATTGTGTTGGACCCAGAATCAAGGGTCTTGGGGTAGAACCCCTAACATGCCCCGACGTTGTGCCCTTGGAAAAGGCACTCAACACGACTTTCCTCACTTCACTCAAGTGAAAATGAGTAGCTAGCTTCGGTTAGGGACGACCATTGGATAGGACGTCAAATGGAGGTCCCGTATTTGAGGAGACCCACACCTCGAGCAAGTTAAAGAACCCACCACACTTATCGAAAAGAGCAGGGGTCCTTCCCGGTGTGAGTTGATCAAATCAGAATGTGTTAGAGCTGTACTGTAAGAGGAAAAATTGATGAGATGCATGTTTCAATTTTATAGGGATTTTGCCTCGTTTTTCTTGCATGCCGTTGGAATTAGAAACACGAAAGGGCGCATTTGCATGACCCCCTGTGAAACTATGCCATTGTTTCCCCCCATGCGTCATCCGGTAGACATCCAAAACGAGTGGTAAAGGAGGATGTTATCGCCTGCAGGTTACGTCAGGGTGACATTTTCCCGCCAAAATTCCTGCGTTGCGAACATTACTCCCTCGCATCCATTGTGAGTTTCTACAACACCCTTCCTATCGTGTGAGGCCAAATCGCTTTTCGATGACCCCGCACACAAAGAGCACCCCAAGGTTGTTTTAGAAACGCTCCTTACAGCGTAGAGAGGTCTCTGGTAATGTTGAAAAAATGACGAGAACTTGGCACGAATGTCATACAGATTCTACAATACTCAAGTGACATATAAAGAACATAGACTGACGTGTGACTTGGTAACGAGAGAGAACTTCCTCACACAAACTTCTTTACTTCTTTTTGTTCGTTTTAAGTGTCAAGGATGATTTTGTTTTGAAATCACCTCTGCACAAGACCTTGATTGATACAATTATCTTCAAGCACCCTTAAGCTTTTGTCACCATCTTGATTGTCCGGTTTTCACTAGAATTGATATAAATGCTTGTCGTGTGACAATGCCCGTTGTGTCCGTTAGGCGGCTGCCGACGTTTGACCAACGGGCTCACATTTCGCCGAGCGGTCAGTTGATCGCTTGGAATCTAAATCCAAGTAAAATTTAGCGAAAACAGTCCTAAGTACCTATTGTGCCAACAAGATTCTCCGATAAGCTTCACGATAGCTTAACTCTTGTAGAAACCATATTGGACCACAGGTTTGCACTTTTAAGTGCTGTCAATGGAAGTTATTTCAAACGTTTGGTGTATTCCTTACTTCCTAAGGCTTTCAGATCAAGACGATAGTTGTCCACGCTTCTCACTAAAACAAAGTGGACGTACGCTGAACCCGATAACAGGCTACAGCGTCGCTGAGTCTGTTCGCTAGCCTAAGGGGAGAGGGTAATTAGGACAATCTTCCAACAAATTAGAAATTGATTTAGATAAGGCTCTACCTGCCGACCTGTTCAACACACATGGGGGTAGCTATGCCCCCTCCCCCCGATCTTGCACAGAGGATTCTGAAGGATTCACTGTAGGGCGTCTAACTCAGTTAGCAGAGGTCCTTTCGATTTTCTGTGTGTACTCATGTTTTGATTATCATTCTCCTACTTTCCAAGTACTTAATCTTGCTTTCACTCTGCTGTAGCTCCCCTGCAACGGATTTAAGATTTAAGATTCGAACTTTGCAACTGCCACTTTGATAATGGTTATTAAGTATTCTAGCACATTGTTGAGCTGTGAGCAAAACGTGATCACCCCACGTACTATCCTTAGACAATCAGCAAACCTAATCACAGTTTCAGTCTTAAATCGAATTGGTTTCAAGACGTGCAGGATCACAAGGTACTTCAGTAATCTCAAATATCATTAAGTGTGGTCCTGAGAAATGTGTTGTGATTAGTCTCAGGGTGGTAAATTCGTGGAATTCGATTATTCTGCGCAGTGATTAAAGCTAAGCCTCCTCGTGTGGTGCTCGCCGAAATGCGCGGATCGCCTTTTATTTTGTAATTATGGCTGAAAGCACTAGTCTTCCCACACAAGTATTTCAGTACTACATAAAACATGAGGTACGAAAATGTAGTCAAGTGAAATAATATTACCGCAAACACAGTAGACAGTTAAATAAAGGCATGCTGCCGTCACAATTCGAAACAACACCTCACTGAGTCATAGATGGCTAGGAAACTGGTTAGGCCAGGTGTGTTCCGTAGAATGGAATGTTGCTGGGAGAATTTCTGAGAAATAGCAATGTTTGCCTCCAGAACCCAAGCCATTTGTGCCTTGTCAGATTTTTCGACAAGCGATCTTACTATAGGCTCAGTCACTTACAATACATCTATGTACTCACTTTCCAAGGGGACAATGCCAGACTGCAACCCTAGCTTGTTTGATTTAGTTGGGATTATTTCTAATACTCACGGCAATTACTTAGGATAATCCCGTACAATTCCCTATTAAAACCACCTAAGATTCCTACCTTTGTCTCTATAAACAACAAGTGTTCTGTTCTGTACATGAATAGAGCCAATTTCGTTCCATGAAGAGGAAAATGCCAAAGTGGAAAAGGAAAACATTGAAACAGCACGTTTGTTCCAGTGAAATTTGTAAGAATCCGCCATATTGGTTTCAGACGACGTGATCAGTCTTCCTATATAATATAGGGATAACTTTATTGCACGACAATTGTACGCGGTACAATGTATGGCAACAACTATTAAACATTGTACAAAATATAGTTATAGAATAAAACTTAACATCCTAATTACTAAAAAAAGGGCTAGCATAAGACTCTGATATAGTGTTACAATCGAGTGGGGCTAATAATGAGTTTCGTTTTTTGTCTAACAATAAAGCAGTCTTTTACCTATTTTGGAATTGTGGGAGCTGTTGCATCTAAAGATATGTTTAAATTTGTCTGTAGCGTCGAGTCTCTTGATTGAGAAATGTTAATAATCTATTACGTAAAAGATTTTTGGTCACGTAAAAAGACTCAGTTGGGTAACCAGCTTGAACCTTTTTCGGTGAAAAGTTCAAGATAATTTAAAGTTGAGCCTCTTCAAGTCATCACCATGCAAAAAATGTTGGTCAACAATTAAAGACAAAGCAAAATATTCCTGTTCAACATAATATATATAATAAAATAGTTTTCTTATTTCTTGTATCTTGTATTTTGCGTGTTAAGGGGGAGACAACTGGCAGAGGTGAGTGATCACCTGTTTTGTCTCCCCCTCCATTTTTCTAATGGATGAGTCTTATGAATAAATGAAAATAAATAAACATAAAGCCTAGGACATTTTATGGCAGATATAATGTATTTTATAAAACCTATTTGTCTGGATTTCTGGCGAACTGACACTGCCTTAATCTCCTCTATCTTCATGTGCTACGGATACAAAGATGCACGTACAACACACCAGTTTTACGACCAAATACCGCAGACTAGTGTGATTTACAATGCGGGGCATTTTTACTCATTGTAAATTATTCAGCATGGCACGGAAGAGCAATGTAGCTGGGCCATTCTGGGGCAACGCACTTAATGGCAGCACAAGAAGCACGGAGTAGAGCCATATATTATAGTCTAGACAGGGACACAGAGGATCGTGTAAAACCCCTATGTTGCTCAAAACTTTATGGTTCCTAATAAAGTATCATAAATCAGAGAGCATAAATGGAAGACGGGAGCAAATCCACGTTGTGTGAGAGCAACAGGAAAATCCATCCACTGCGGTGTTACGTTAACCTCCATTAACATTAATCCGCCGTGTTACATAAATCCGCCACTTTGAAAAACAGTGGGTTTTAGGGATATCTAGTGCAGCACGCCCAGGTTATGTACAGTTTAGATATACAGGAGGGCCTTATACCGTGGGACGTTGGGTTGGGGATCTGTTTGGACGTATCTTTTCAGAGTGGCGGAATTATGAAAGTTTATTTGGAAATTCCTGCCCGTAGGCTGATTGCAAGTACGTGTACATGTTACATGAAATACGGAGTAGACCGACAGACAGTGATGAGCAATATAACATATGATTACTCTAGTCTTAACTACTGACACTAACTTCTAACTTATTGGGTTCGGCTTCTTTTTCCGAGACAGTGGAAGACGAATGATCCCAATTTTTCTGTAATGTGTGGGTTTTGTGATGTTAAGAGGCGAGTAGTTTTCTTTTCGTCTGTAAACGTGGAGGAATTAGGGTGGAAAATGGTGGCCTCTTTAAAAAGCTTTCGTTGGCTTCTTTCGTTAATGTTAAAATTAATGTTATTTACATTTATGTTATGTACTCTGATGGAATTGATTATGTCAGTAGATGTTAGCCTTATGTACTGTGAAGGAAAGTAACGTTCTTTTCCAAATCAAAGATTTAGACTAGATGCTATAGATCATAAGATGCCTGTGGATGATTGGATCGGATTTAGATTCACGGATATTTCTGTTATATACATTTCGTCATTTAGAAAGCTGATGTTCAAGCGTTATACAACACAATCACCGAGGCATCCAATTGAAGGTAGTTTTTGCCATATGTCACGTTCAGGCTCTATACACCACATCTCTCGCTGCTAAATGTGGATGACAATATATCAATAACAACGAGTACAATCCGTATTGACACAACAAAAAGTGCATTGACTTTCGTAAGGTCTAGCTACTCAATCTATACATACAAACAGGTGGATACAAATGGATTAGCTTATGAATAGGTTTATGAATAGATCAACAAGTTGTGTTTAACATAACATAGAGTTGACACAACGTTGGCGACGATTGCTACAGCTAGAGTGATAGAATACGGTTTGTTGAAAATCACAACACTTGTTTTGCGATAAATCTTCCGAAACATTCGACTCCGCGTCAACTCAATTAGAAAGACCTGACTCAACACACCTTTATGATAGCGATCATTCACCGACTGACAGGTTTTCATGCTTAAGCAGTGTGCAGTTCAAATAAATTCATCAATCTTTTTCAACCCTCGTGACGCTTTGGTACAATCTAACTATTATTTACTGGTTCGCGTCCTTTATAAAGACGTCATGATGTCTATGGTATGACAACAACCACTGTGTGTCATAAAACAGAACGGTGTGTTTGAAACAAACACCACTGACGCGTAATTGTAAAGGAGTAAAGTTTGACTGAACTGTTGTCCTGTCGACGCACATATAGCTATGCTATCAAAACATCTGCAAATGTGTTATTCATTACTCGGACAATCAATCAAAACGGATAGGAGTAATTGGAAATAGATATGTTGGTATAAGCTGTGGGTAAAATGTGCAGTTAATATTTATGCAGGTGGGTCTCTGATGCAAATTCTTTCTCCATACTATAAACAAAGTCAATTTCAACTGTACTTCAGGCCGTGTGATTTGTAATTTGATATTTGAACCTTTCTATTAGATTTGAAGACTCTTATACAAAATTAATGATGCATGATATACACGGTACATGATATAGGCGTATGCATATCGGATGTAAGAAAAGAGAAAATAGAAACTTTCTCTTGACTGCGAAGCTTTCCTGGCAAGAATTGTTGCATGTTCGAAAACAAGGCAGTATCAGTATTAGACTAAGTCATATTTCCACCCAAAATTCTGCTAGGATATTTTTGGTCCATTCAAAAGAACATCGGGTGTCGAGCCTAAAAACATTGCAGAATTCAGAGCAGTGCCTGTTTGAATGGACCTTTAGACTGCGTGCCCCTCTTGTGGCAACGTGGACTTTGAATAGGAATGCCTCAACAACACCTCCCAGCATATCACCCAAACACCCCTTGTCAACATTGTAAGGTAAATTAAGTTATCTAAGGGGCCATCGTAAAGCAAACTTGCGTAAGTTGTCGAGTAGTTTTGTTCTCTAGTGGTGCAAACCACAGACAACCTGTGGCTCTCGTTGTCTCCAGTGTCAGTGGACCAAATTTCCTGCTCTGCCAGCCTCACCTGGCAGTCATGTCGTATTGAGGTCACTAGGAGGTACAGAATAGCGGGACGGGGACACCTGCTCTAGATCTAGCAAACCCTACATATTAGGCGACTGCAGTTGACACAGTTGTTGCAAGCTCATACCGTTGAGCTTCGAATTCTAACTTCAAGAAGAGCTAGATAATGGTGTAGGTCTCTGATCTAAAACAATCTGAGACGTTTTTGTATCTTTTTGTTTCAAACGCATCTAAACTTTGTGGACGCTCTAAATGTAGTATGAATATGTATGTATGGATGCATCTTATTTTGATCCGTAGAAAGATGCATTGAATTTATTTTACTTGTTCATATACGTAACATTGACTTATCAATGTTAAGTTTCACCAGAACCGTTACGTTCTTGCAAACTTTCCAAATCTCGACCCAAGAGACTCGCCTGGAGTGTTCGCGGTGTGAACATGTTGACCTGTGAAAGTCGCACATATCAATCATCCCCGGGCGCCACCACGCACTCAGCCTGTTTACTTACATAATATGTCAACAGAGCCGGAGAATGCGCGGACTGTGTGGTGTGCAAATGTTTGCCCTTGTTTTTGACGGACGTCGTCATGGCGGTGGGGGTGGGGAGATGACAGACCGTGACGTTGTCCGGTATTTCGTGCCATTCAAACAAAGTGAACCCTCTCGCCGGAAAGTGAGAAACACATGAACTTTACGGTGGTGTCGTAAAGCATACGCGAGGCTCAGCTATTGTTGGGGATTTGGTGAAGGCTGTCGCAATAAAAATATTCTAGATCACCATCTAAAATGGCCTACATTATGTGTATCAGACGTGACCAAGTTGTACCAAAAAATAATGCTGTGTAAAAGTATTTAATAGCCTCCCAGTCCAAAATCTACAGTGCTCAGGACCTCACGGTATCAAGAACACAACACATACACGGTCTCATCAATAACCATGCAAATAAAGCAAAACATGGCAAAATCTATTGAACAACAATTGCACAATAAACAATACACGAGGATCAGCTATTGTTGGGTATCATTGGTTAAGGTTGTCGAGATACACACGCCCATAAAGATATCTTAGATCACTATCTAAATTGGCCTAAATAACGTGTATCAAACGTGACAACTACGGTTTAAAGGTACAGTGACTTTCCAGTTCAAAATAGCTAGGCAGGGTTCAGGACTTGCTTCAATCAAGGACACGACAGATACACGGTCTCATCAATAATCATGTAAATAAAGTAAAGTAGAGTAAAGAACGTAATAAACTTTATTGCACAACAAGACTCTCTATTGTTGGGTATACATGCGGTCATAAAAATATTCTAGATCACTATCTAAAATGGCCAACATAACGTGTAGCAGACGTGCCAAATAAGATACAGTAGCATCCGGAGTCCCAGTCCGAAGTAGGCAGAAAGCAAAAACATAATAAACTTTATTGAACAACATTTGTTGGCTATCTGGTGAAAGCTGTCGTAATACACGCACCCATAGAAATATTATAAATGGGCAACATATTACGTGTATCAGACGTGACCAAGTCATATAAATACTGTTCAAAAGTACAGTAATTATAACCTCCCAGTTCAAAGTAGGTGTCAAGGACTTGCTTTGAGGACACGCCAGACACACAGTATCATCAATAAGCATGCAAATAAAGCAACAAAAAACTTTATTGGACAACAATAGTATAAGGAACAATACGCGAGACTCTGTATTGTTGGGTATCTGGTGAAGGTTGTAGCAATATACACGCGCCCATAAAGATATTGTAGATCACTATCTGAAATGGCTCACATAGCGTGTATCATACGAGACCAAGCTATAGCAATAATGTTTAAAAGCTACAGTAATCATTACCTCCCAGTTCAAAGTAGGTGTCAAGGGCTTGCTTCGAGGACACGCCAGACACACAGTATCATCAATAAGCATGCAAATAAAGCAACAACAAAATCTTTATTGGACAACAATTGTACAAGGAACAATACGCGAAACTCATATTGTTGGGTATCCGGTGAAGGTTGTCGCAATATACACGCGCCCATAAAGATATTCTAGATCACTATCTGAAATGGCTAACATAACGTGTATCATACGTGACCAAGTTGTACCAAGGTTGTACCAATAATGTTGAAAGGTATAGTAGCCTCCCAGTCCAAAACATGCAGTGTTCAGGACTTGCTTCAAGGGCACGTCAGATACACGGTCTCAGCAATAATCACGCAAATCAATAAAGCAGCAACATAAGAAACTTTATTGCACAACAATGTACAAGGTACAATGTATCACATTTTCTGATGCAAAACAGCAAGCATTCTATGAGGCTTATCTACCTTACAAAACGATAATGTAGTATCGAAAGTGAAGTCCTCCCCGTGCCACACATGGAGGCGCATACATAACTTTGTGGGGGCTAGTCCACTGGTAATGCTGTGTGTGTTCAACTTCCATACTCTTTCCCAAATGCTGAGTGGAAACTATTATGTAGTATGGGAACAACAAATTCCAATGTTCCAATACAGACTGCTCAAACTGCTGTATCTTTTCAGATCATCGGCCTGGCCATCGTGGCGGTGGGGACCTGGGTGCGGGATCACGTGTCCGCCCTGATTAGCATAGGGGCGGTAATGGAGGACACTGGCGGAGGGTACTTCGTGAACGTGTACTACCCCGTCATCGTGACCGCCTCCTGCGTCATGATCCTGGTCGGCTTCCTGGGCTGCTGCGGCGCCATGACGGAAAACCCCGCCTTGTTGGGAAAGGTAGGGAGGCGTTTGTCCTTGGTCCGACCAATAGAAAGTACGTTCACAAATGACGTGGGTTGGATGGATCCAAGATGGCGACCGATACTTTAGTGTGTTCAGTTCAAAATTGACGTCACAGTTATAAATAGTTCACGCCATGTTGGTGGGTTGGATTGATCCAAGATGGCGACCGATAATCTAATGTGTACAGTTCACAATTGACGTCACAGTTATAAATAGTTCACGCCATGTTGGTGGGTTTGATGGATCCAAGATGGCGACTGATAATCTAATGTGTTCAGTTCACAATTGACGTCATAGCTATAAATACTCGACGCCATGTTGGTAGGTTGGATGGATGCAAGATGGTGACTGCTCATTCGGAGCACATCCGTGCAGAAAAAATGTTTTCAATGAAAATATAGTTTTGTGCTTATTCCATATTTGCATACAATGCAGGTATCATTTGCAAATCCTAGGCAGTGAGGTTTGCCATGAATAAGTAACAGGTTGCCCCTAAAGACCGTAGAAGAAGATAGGCAAAGTAGACTGAAATGATACTCAAATATCTGTATCAATATCATAATCTACTTCTCCATATTATACACGTTAATACCTGTGTTGTAGTAAGGACTACATGAAGATCATTTCTAAGATTTCCTTTTTGGCGACGCCTCAGGGGCGAGCCAAATTTTTACTATATTGTGTGCAGATTGCAAGAATTCTAGGAATTGTACAGGAATGTGAAAGTCCATGGGACGATAACTCAAGAATGCCTGGATGCATTGTCTTCATATTTTGTAGGTGGGTAGGTCTGTGGGAGACCTTGTAATGATTGGATTTTGGGCCCCCTAGCGACTTTCTATGGTACTGCAGGGGAACTTTCACTTTTCAAATCTCGTCTTCTGAACATGCTATAGTCATGATTTTTAAGTGGTTGATAGCTCTTTGGTAGGAAAATATGTCCTGTAGATTTGGACCCCCTAGCGGCTTTTTTTGGAACTGCAGGAGCTGATTTTGACTCAAACTTTGAAAGAGAATAACGCAAGAAGGGGATGACAGATCATCATAATTTTTGGTGTGTAGATAGCTTAAGTGATGATTTGCATAATGATATGCCAATTATGCAAATCAATTTCTGATTTGCATAATTAATGAGGGCAGTTTATAAATCAGCTGCATTCTATTATAGGACTCTCAAACACATGACATATGCAACTGAGAAAGAGATAAATATCGATAGATATCAATTATGCAAAATGATACTTAATTTGCATAATTAATGACAACATACTATAAATCCATAGTGGTAAATGATGGGGATTTCATTTTTGCACCATTTGGAAGTTAAGTAAATGTGATCGACTGATATGATTTATGCCGCTTGTGCGAGGTCCTTATTTGCATGTGGGCTAAAAACGAAAACGTTAACAGAGACCACCGTCGCCATGGCAACATCTTTTTATGTTGCCAATCTTGTTGTTGTTTCAGTTTCTTGTTTGCTTGATGCTGATATTTTTCGTTGAGCTTGGCGGTGGTTTGTGGGCGTACAAACACCCAGATGAGGTAAGTGAACACCAAGCCTACCTTCTAAATTTTTCTAGTGTTTTAGAATGTAGACTTATTATGCAAACTTTTAAATGTCCACTTATGTCATCCAACTAAGATACCAGAACAAGATACTTTAAGGCTTTAGTTGAGGCCGATGCCAATTAATCCGTCAGCACACTGTTTTGTATCGGGATTGTTTGTTGGGTTAAAAACAGTCAAGTCCATGTTTTACATCTCATCAATTCTTGTTGATGGCCATCTGCTGCTATATAGCGTTACTGAAGATGACCTCATTTCGACTATACGTAATAAGCCACTATACAGTACGAAAGCTACTAGAACAACTGGATATGTTTTGCAATCAGCTAGACGTTTCAGGTAGCATCCGTCCCTTTCGTCAGTGACTGCGGATGCTATCTGAAAGGTATGACCGTTTGCAAAACTAATCCAGTTGCTTGAGTAGCTTTTGTGTTGTGTATCTTATTACCTGGATATATAACGTCGATATAAGGCAATCAAAGGGCAAATAATTACATGTATTTCAATGTGGGAACACTAATGACTATGGTAATCTATGTTCTCCAGGATCCTTTTCCAAGACGAGATGACGAAGTTGCAATTCTATCGAGAAGATTGAGATTCTATGGAGACAGAAATTATGGTGAAGTCACAAAAGGCTGGGACTTCATACAGAACGAGGTGAGTAAATTAAAAACATTACTCCTTTGCTTGACGTCTAAGATATATAAAGAGAATTCTTTGACACTCTACCTGTCTGTCCGTCTCTCTCACTCTCCCCTCTTTCTCCCCCCTCTCCCCGCCTCTCCCTCTCTTCCCCTCCCCTTGTGTATATTTCCTTCATACATGCAGGTACATATCATACAATAATACATACACATTGTATGATCTACATATTGGTAGAATATCTGGTATCTGATTAGAGTAACTTTTGACTCTCAGTGCGGTATGTACGTTCCCAAGTATACTGCTCTTATACTGAAATACCGACATCCAACCGTTTCTCCCGTGTTTCCTCCAGTACCACTGTTGTGGTATGAACAGTTATCGGGACTGGTACCGGCTCCCTGCCTGGCCCAGCCAGACGTGGGTCCCGGACTCCTGCTGTAGGGTACCGGCGGAGGGCTGCGGCCATCTTGGGAGGGGCGAGGATTACTTCAGTCAGGTGTGCATGTAGTATTTGACTTTTGTTTTTCAAAATTGAATATTTATTTGTGTGTGCACATGTGTGCGGTACGTCTGCAGCAACTATGGGTATCTCTAATTCATGGTCAAAGAGATGTATAACATAAAATGTCACATATAAATCAATACACACAAAGTGATTAGTATCCATTTACTTTCTTATACTTTGCAATATTTACTTGTATGTATAGCTGTGTATCTGTTGCATGCAAGGTGCCTTGAGTCTTTCGTAAGATATCAATAAGAAGTAGGAAAATAAGTGATTTTTCCTTTATCCCAACAGGGGTGCAGTTTCTACGTGCTCGCATTTTTCGAAGACAGCAGACAAATCAAAATGATGAAGTGGTTAGGGGTCTCCATGGGGGTTATACAGGTACGACATTAAAGCACCATGTTGTAAATTTGGATTCATTATATTAATCAGACAAACTTGATATTGTGGAAAGAACGATTTAACTAGCACGTAGGGCATGTACTAGTATATAACATTGCAGTTTTAGATCAACTAGGAGAATAACAATCGCTGACTTTTATGATAAGTAATTCTAGAATTAGTTGTCATCGTATTGAAACTCTGTTCTTTTTTCTTTCCCCAGATGATGAGCATGATGCTTACGCTGCTACTATGTATCGCTCTGTGCTGTAACAACTTTCGCATGGGGTATTTTCAAGCCGCCTCACGGCCTGTTGACGCCGTCTAGCGGAAAAGCCAGGAACCGCCCCTTTTCTGAAAACAAAGTCGGGAGACAGAGACTCCTTGCTACCTCATTGGTGTACAGTCAAAACTACCAACTTCATGATTAGGAAAGAACAGACTGCAACTATTCAACAAGGAGGACAAAACGTTCTTCGATGCGTGGTACATGGTTTTATATGAGAACACCGTACCTCAGATATTGTGGGTTCGTTACCAAATGAGTTGGCCAGCAGGAAACAGCCACCCCCTACATGTAGCTGTTCCAAACCACGCACTTGGAAGGACGCCGATAGGAAACGTACGGCATTCCGTCTAATGTAGAGTAATTCGGATCTGTATCTATTTATAGTGATTCAAAACGACTCATTCGACAAATGCATGGTTAAATTTTTTTAGCAGTTCAAAGGTTTGTACAATACTAACATGCAGTATTATTTAACAGCAGTATGTACATTTTGAAGACACATACTATGTATGTCGATGGAATATCTACATAGCTGTACATATTTGTGAAATGTATTTCAGTTAAGATAACTTTTAGGGGCCCAAAAATGTACTTATGATTAATTTTCATTGTGTCTTGCCAGGAACGTTGTTTCTTGAGAAAGTTTGTTGACTTTTTGAGTAGTTCTGAACGTTACAACAGTAACAGTTGCTAACTATCGACACTGCCATACAAAAGGTCTGTAATCTCCATTAACATGAATCCGCCGGGTAACATAAATCCGCCACTTTGGAAAATGGTGGGTTGGAGGGATCTCTAGTGCAGCACTCCCCAGGTATGCACAGTTTATATATACAGGAGTGCATACTAGGGGACATTGGAGATCTAGATCTGTTTGGACGTATCTTTTCAGGGTGGCGGAATTATGTACCCTGGTGGAATTATGTTAGTAGATGTTATCTATAGTTTCACTCATTTGTCAAAAAGTAATGATGTTCACGTAGGGTAAGCGCACAGGAATCAAGGTATCAACCTTTGTGGGGGTGAACATGGTGATCATTCCCTTCTGATCATTTTACATACGAGTGTGCTAGACGCTAGCTGCAGCTGTAAAGTTGGCCTGCGCTCGCAAACGCTTGCACTTCAGTGATTCACATGAAGCTGCCGTTCAATAGATTCAAACGTGTAGGTACAAAAGTGCTGTCTCTGCCTTTGTAAAAGTTTGTTACAGACAAACGTGAAAATATGATTTCATGGAAATATTATTTCACCATGATTCTTTTTGTACTTCGGCACATCATTAGTTACATCACGAATGGCATTTTAAAACGGTCTTAGTCTTAAGACAGCTTTCACATTAAGTCACTTTTACCGAAGGCACTTGTGAAGCTCATGATACTTTTGCTGTGTAGTCATCATTGTTATGCACAAAACTTACAAAAATACAAATGTAAATACTCCTTCTTTTCTAGCAGTTTGTTTATTCACTAAGTTGATTGATCTACTTCTCACAGTGATGGGAATGAATAAAGTTAATTCAGAGAGGCACATTGAGTTTGAACTATTTCAGAACTGACACAGCGAGGAAATTTGTTTGAATTATCATTATACGTTCTTAAAAGTATTAAGATGCTGAATTTAAAAAGTATCTAAACCTCTTTCTGTGCCTTTAAGGATTTGAGCATTTCTAATTCTAAAACGAACTGAGATTGGCATATCAACAAATGATTTGTAACGCGCCTCGAAGCGATCAAGAGCGGTACTGCAGATATGACTCTGACACCGATATTGGTAAGTGATGACCCAAAGTCACTAATTCAGGACAAATGATTAAGTCCATACATCAGAAACTACAATCCGGAGCTCTTATAACGATTAATCAGAGAGAAAAAATCATTTCTGTGATCATATCTGTTCTGACGACGGGAGGTCAGAACAAGTTGACCCTCTGTAATCAACTGTTATCGGACGGCCTATATCTGAGTCCGGACCTGTCAATGAGACATCGATCTACTGAGAAGTACTTTGTCACACCAGGCTTACAAGATACGTGTTTTTAACATGCAGCTTCAACTACTTTGAGATGCACACATAACATCTCGTAGACTATGTATGGCACTGTTTCATTGGTATAAGTTGGTCAATGATTTGGTCACATAAAGGGGACAGGAACGAAGGAAACCAAGTACCTTAAAGAAATGAAGGAGCCTGTGGACAATCTAAGATATGGTGCTCGTTTCGCAACGATATAGTGAAATTGCGACGAAATACAGTCTATCTTGATATTTTCAAGGGCCAAAAAATTATGTAATGTGTGAATTTGGCAAAATGAAAAAGTAGGGCAACTTCAATCAATATCTGGAAGGGGATCTAAAACAATATGCCGTTTGCGTGCACCGTAAGCCTTGTATTGATGATAAATCTGGGTTTATCTCAGTCAATAGATGGCCTAAAGGGAAATTGGCTGTTTAAACTACGAGATAACCACATGTAAGTACTAAGTACATTAACTGTGTACAAAAACTTCATCGCGAGTCACCAGCTATCAAAAGATCGACGAGCACAACATATATGGCAGTATGGACGAGATAAGTGGTCTGTATGTTGAACAATAATTTCAGAAGAACTTATCAACATTCTAATACACGTAGGCTGCTGGCTGGATCGATACAATAACGCCTGCCAGAAGTAATAAATTCTCCCCTAGCTCTTACAAGGCGGATACAATAAGAGATGCTCATTATTTATTCATATACATGCATTACTAACACAATTTTACACCCTTCTGTCCGCTCGGGGAGCGTTCGGCACTCATCAAACTTTCATCGCTTGCGAGTGTAACATCACCGGAATGACAAATGAACAATAACCTGAGGTTTTCCTACATCATCTCATAGGTTTGGACAAGAGCAAGCTACTTTATGAAAGCTAATTTGACACACGTTGAGGAAGATTCACAGGCTATATTGTCTCTTTTAAAGATAACACTCAGTCAAAATGACAATGACAATGAAATATGGGTTAATCATGATGTGAGGGTAGGTACCGCCCATAGCCATTGTTTGCACGGTCTGATTGGTACAGGGAAGTCTTTTGTGCATTTCTAGGAGCTTAAACTTGTTCAAAATTAACGATTTATTACCTGAAGGAAATTTGTTTCTTATGAAAAATGTAAGTACACTTTTTTGTGTGCAAGTAACAGCAGAGAAACAAGATTGTCAAAAGTCTTTTAATTTAAAAAGATATTTGCTAATAGTACATCGTGAAGATATAGGACTGAAAAAACCCCACGACGACAAAAAAGTTTGAAAAGAGATTTTGATACTTTGCAACAGTCCCTGCCATGCGAAGCCACGCCATTGTTTGCCATTTTATTGTCTTACATAGAATCAAACTTCCGCAGCGGCTTTTAAGTGCGGGACGATTGGCGGAAACGATTGTCACGTCTATTTGAGGCAACACTGTCCAGTATGTGATATTGCGATCCTTAATCGCTCGAGGCGGTCTCCAGAAGTATTTCCCATTTTGGCAGATGCAAATTCACGAGGTACTTTGCGTGGCGAGATAGCACGATTTCACATGGCATAGCGGACCGGCCAATTTAAATCCCGATCCATTTCCTTTTTGACTCGTCACAGTAAAGTACAAATGTACATCTGGAAAAAAATCTTCGTGCCTCTCTGATGGAATGGTTCCTTGGTTCCAACATGGCGCCCATAGAGACTACCCTCACCCAGTGCTGTGACTGTCCCCCTGAAACAGAGAAACCGCTGCCGATGACAACCACTACATCAGCTACTGAACAAGAGGTAGGGATAAACTTTCTGTACTGTATTTCAATTTCTTGTGGACGGAGTAAGGCCGAAAAAATCAAAGGCTAAGATTGTAAAAATATACATCTTATTGTGATATGATCGTGGTAGAATTATATTTTCCTCTTTGTGGAAACCATTTCTTGAGCGACACTCAGAGAAATACTCAATTGTAGTTTTACCGGCCTTTGGGGCAAACGCTGTAAGGTTTTCCCATCCCTCCGCTACATATCAAGACAAAGATTGAAATTTTATGAATATATGGCCTACAGCTGGCCATTAGAAATAACGCCAAGTAAAGCCGAAAGGGTTGTTGTTTTGTGTTAACACTGAGAGGTAAAATTCTAACCTGTTTAGCCAGCTTTCTATATTTTCTCAACAATCTATACTCAAATTCATTGTACTACATCATTAATTAACTGTATTTCGTCTTTCGTAATTCGTTTTTCTATATTCATCGAGGATATGACAATATTTCTGTCTGATTTGATTTTGATTTCCTGACGATCTACCCACTAGAACATCAGCGATGTGTTACAAGGTCGTCATTGAAAAAGCCCAGTGTCACCAGTACGGTACTCCCAAATGAGTTGTGATGAATTCCTCCACACATCAGTCGAAATTGCTCCACTTGCTGTAGCTCTCATTCTTTCCGCTTTCAGCATTGTGTGAAGCTATAAAGCTAATAGCTTGAATGTGCCGTGACCTTAAATTTCACCACGCCCACGGTGTATATTGCACTGCGATTGTCACGTCTCTTGGTGATATTTTCACGTGTACTGGAACAATATACGTCACAGCAATAGTCAATAAAACATACAGTGAAAAAAAGAAAGTGCAATAAGTATAATACATTATGTTCCTGTTTTGACTAAAAACGGTGATATTTTTTCTAGAACAGATTACAACAAGAACAACATTATGAGCAAATACTATTTTGAATTGTCAAATATCATGAAGTTTATGTTTTCCCAAATCAAATCTGTTTGCTTTGATTATCAGTTCAGAGCAACTATAGCTGATTTAAAAGAAGTAAAATAAACTGACCCATCATTTTTTTGTTGTTGTTGTTGACAGTGGGAATTTCCATGGCGGGATATACCATGGCAACCAATCGTGACGTCATTATCCATAATAGTCTCCACCACGGTTACCTTGATCATCGTCTGCTACAACCACCGTCAGAGCAAGAAGATCAGCGCCCTGAGAAACAACTTGTCGTTTGTTAACGACCAGCTGGCCAAGCTGTACGGACCTCTGTACGGCAACAGACTCGCCAGCCATAAGAGTTTTGAAGAAGCTGTGGGAGAACTTGTGGACAGGTACGGTATTGTAGAGCCTTCAAACGTACGCACTGAGATGTAGAAGGTGGTAAGAGTAATGAAACGTAACATGAAAAAAACGCACTTTGTCCAATAAGCCCGCACGCAATTTTAGGACTGGAAAATATCCATCAAGAAGTTACCGAAAAGTGTAGTAGGAACGTAAAAGAAATATACGTTTAACTGAAAAATGTACCGAAGCATCTTCACTTACCACATTCATCCTTGCTCATTCACTTTCGCTAACAGAAAGATATATCACAGCTGCTACCAGTTAGCTAAATGAGATTTGTTGAATTTGTTTTTGCTGCAGGCCTTGCTCGCACGTTTAACAACGGATCTTTATTGATTTTTCCGTTAAACTAAGAGGCCGTGCTCTGACAGTACACATTTTGCACTTGAGACACATTTCTGTCACACATTGCATGTGGCGAAATCATTCTATTCCAAGTTCAACCTAATACTAATAGACTATAAATTGTTGTAAAAGGCTAACGCTACCACGCACCATATTCCAATTTTCAGTAAAGAGATAGATCGTGCACGTGGTAGGGCAAACAGGCAGGTCAAACGATCAATACTAATTTGTCACTTTGCCAAAAAGTGGTCGATTTATTGGGTAATGGAAGCGTTGAGTATGCTTGTCACGAGCTCCACCAACTGATTATATCATTTATAATACTAGGAAGAAATGTCTCAATTATTGAAATTTATTTTCTTAACAACCTGAAGCTGCAATAAGATGCAGTTTCGAGAAGTGTTGAGCATTCTAGGCGACAAGTGGTGGATGAGAGAGGTCGTATAGATCACGGGCAATGGCGTGTACAGGCGTTTCTCGCATTGATTTATTTCCCCAAGGTAATTTCCCACGGAACGTAAAAGCTATGACATGGGAAAAGGGCAGCGCATGGCAGGAGATTCCGTGGTGTAGCGGTTATCACATCTGCCTAACACGCAGAAGGTCCCTGGTTCGATCCCGGGCGGAATCATTTTTTGCTTTCATTTTTAAGAGAAGAAAGCTATTTTTAGCCAGACAAACAATTCGTATCATTAAGAATATGAAATTGCAAACCTAAAAATATGAATAACGAAAAAAACCCTACTGGAGACATAGAAAAATTTATGATTATTGACAATCAAACAGGTAGTCGGTACTGACATGGTCTCCGTCATCAGATCTAGACATTGCAGTTATTACCTTTAATATCATTTGTTTGTTTATTTTTTATTCGTTTATTTGTCTAAACATCCCAGTAGCAGCCATGCAATAGGCTGAATCGTCAGGTCTGTTTATATATCAGACAACACATAATAACCAAGGAAATTTTTACAACTTCTTAGATTATTATGACATTAAGTATCAAATTATTTTCTTATTACCCCAGAAAGGAGTAATGGGTTTAGGGAACAGAATAGACGCGATTATGCTATGCAAAAATATAGATTTGATAACTGCAAAAACTTTAGCCTCTACCAGACTCCGCGGATCGCTGGGAAAATAGTAGAAATTGGCCTATTGAACTCCTCTGCAAAGCTGACTACCTTTGGCATACTATTCACTCTATTAGGCCAATTTCTACTATTTTCCCAGCGATCCGCGGAGTCTGGTAGAGGCTACAAAAACTCATTTAAAACTCGTCTGTGTGATCAAACCTTTAAGCTCGTCTGACGTTGCGTTATGTCAACTTCTGTTCTCGGTCCAGAGAGTCCGAGGGTCTTGTCGACTATCTCATCAAGGCTCGTTGGATATGGGAGAAGAACGCATCAGAAGGTCAAAGGTTACTGAACCGCTGGCGGACCTTCCTGTATTACGTCATCCATCCCCTGGACCTGAAGGCTGAGGAGATCATCCGGGACAATGCGCACCTGTACGAGGACGGGTGCCCGGATGTGTTCAGAGACTTCATCGTGCACGTCAATCATCAGAAATTCGTCGTCGGTAAGTTTCTGTCATGTTTTTGCAAGCAATACAGTGGAAATCATTCTACTTGGTTTGTAGAACGATAGTTTTATTAATTTATCTATTGGTTTGGCTATTCAGCATACACAGCCAGTGCTGCCCAACTTGCCTGTTGCTAACGATAGTATAACCGTGTTTATAGAAGAACTTTATTGCATTACAATCGTACACGGTACAATGTATGGTAACAACTATTACACATAGTACAAAATAGAAGTATAGAATAAATCATCCTAATCAATAAAAATAAGGGCTAGTATAAGTCTTTGATACACTGTTACAATCGAATGGGGCAAATCATACATTTTGGTATTTTTTCTACAAATAAAGCAGCGTTTTATATATTTACCTACACGTCTTTGATAAAATAGCTTCCTTGCATGTGCGTACCATTAAGCGCGAGTGGCATACAACAATTCAGTGCGATACCTACACATGATTCGTGTGTGTTGAGACTTGAATTAAATCAAATTTTGCTCTCCTATTCTGGCCATTTTTCCTATTGGTTTGTACCGCTAAGCCTCATAAAAATGGGATCATTGACAATTGCACATGTGTTCGTTACAATTATACAAGAAATAATTTGTGTTCGTTTTCTGTAGCGCGCTGGAAGAAGTCGGAAAGAGGCGACAAGCTAGAAATGGACGTGGAGTTCACGGAGGCTGACTTCTCGCGAGACAACAACGCGGGAAGTTCCACCTACCGACTCTTCTGGACTCTGGAGGAACACGTGACCGAATCGTACGAGAAACTGGTGAAGAGAAAACGTAGACTGATGCGACTCATCAAGGAGGAAACAGGCAATGGTGGAGGGAAGTCAGAAAAATAAACACCACTAGAACTAAAAGAACAAATCTGCACACAAAGACGAGTAAGTTTATAAATCATATTTGGATGGGACTTCAATTTGATAACATGTGATATATCAATTACACAAATTTCTCAACGAGAAGTTGTGAATATATGTGAAATGAAAAATGCAGCGCTGTTAAGACACTTCCTTTTTTACATGAGGCATACAATAATGTCTTGGTATACTCTGATCTAGTCTGACTGACAGAGAAAGAGAGAGAGAGAGACTATCATACACACGGCAACCTTTCTAAGCTGTATGTAAGAAAGCAATAATGGCACAGTCACAGCGAAAACAGTTTGAAATGTGGCTTGACACACTGTAGTTCAAAGCGTATTAAGAAGGGGGCGCTGCTCTACAGTGAAATGGCAGAGCTTGCCCTTGGCTATCACTCACTCACTCACGTACTCACTCACTCACTCATGACCCATGACCTCAGTGGTCGTAGGGGCGTCATGACAGCCAGCCGATGATAAACGATGATTCAAACGGAATGTAGTACTAGCTTCACGTGGAGATCTAGGCGTCAGTTACTTCGAAGCTTAGGTATACAATATTCTTGTGAGTCCTGTTGAAATCCTGCAGGTTCTAAGTAAATCGCAAGACAAATGGTAGAATTAGCCTGATTAAGTCGCACCGTCTCAATATACGTGCTAGTAATGACGAGTGTTACAAAATGTATACAGCAACCTTTTGTACATGTACATGCCTCTATAGCCATGTATGTGATGTATTTTGTACGCCATTGGTGGGGTATGTAGTCTGTTGGAAGGGATATCTTCAGCCGTTGCCGTCACTTTTTCATTTGCATTGGCATACATTGAGCCCATCATCAACAAGTCTAAATAGAATTTGTAAACAGAGTGTCATTATCGTCTATTGAAACAGCTTCTAGAGTTTCTGAATCCGTCCGCGGGGTCGCTGGATGGTTTTCAGATTGAACGAATAGTTTCGACTCCGACCCCTCCACTCCTGGTAGAGGTAAAACAGATTTATCATTATTAGTAAAACAAACCAGGCATGACACAGGGTCATTTTAACTTTCTTTCAATGAAGCTGTGATCTGGACAAGCCGTATTGAGGTACTACGTATGAATAAAAGTCTCAATTAAGGATGGTCTCGTTCTCAAACACAGTCAGACAATAGCAAATGGATACAATTCATATGTACGTTACATTGTGTACAAGTTACATGTATTTACAGCAAAGTAGGTAAGTTAGATGTATCTGTGTTAAGGCATATACAATGTAGGTGATAAAACTATCCAGCAGATATCTAATAGTAATCATGTGCACACCATATTCAATATTACATAATAAGAGACGGTGGTAGATTATAAGATGTGCACAAAATAAAGTGCTTTATCACCGTATACAACATTGCTTGACAGTCCTGACCATGGTACTAATTCAATAGAAAGCAACAGCACAGCATTTGTAACAAAAGTAAAAAGTTATCAAGAAGCTAGTAACTTCTTTCATAATCATAAATTGCTGCGTAAAACGATAGAAGTGTAACCACCACGTGCAGACTCAGACAGCGTTGTTACCCGTCTTCCTCTTCTTTTGACACAGACAGCAGGACATTGTCATTCCGAAAACCTGCAGCCGGACAGAAAAACTGTTACTTCGATGATAAGGCATCCCATTCGAGCAGAAAGCATTCTGAGGTGGATACCAGCAGACGTGGCGTCGTGTTGGCGTGACGGCTAGGATGTTTTGGCCTGGAAACCAGAGGTCCTAGGTTCCAATCCTCTGACATGCCACCGATGTTGTGCCTTTGGGATAGGCACTTGACACGACTTTCCTCACTCCACCCAGGTGTAAAAAAAAATGGAAAATGGGTACCTGACTTTGGTTGGGGAGGTAAAAGTAGGTAGAATGAGATGGTTGGGTACTTCATATATCACACTCTGGGTACTTCAGCACCGTGTCCTTGACACAGTGGATAAAGATTCACTGCCCCTACGGCCTCAAAAATGCTATTGGAATTCCCTTTACCTTTTAGTAGCACACGATAATTAACAGAAATTTTACGAACGCTGAAAAACTAGTGGAAAGTTTCGGTCTATTCTTAACAGAAGGTGACATGACAGTGGGGTCGTGTGGCGCAACGGCAGAGCGTTCAGCTCAGAACCAAGAGGTTCCGAGTTCGAATCCTGTCGTGTCACCGATCTTGTTCCCTTGTGAAAGGCACTTTACACGACTTTCCTCACTCTACCCGGGTGTAAATGGGTTCCTGACTTCGGTTGGGGAAGGTCATATTGAGGTCACCTGGTGGCGCCGAATGGCAGCCGCCCAAACCCTTGCGACAAATCAACAAAATGTAATCTATCCACATTTTGTGGATTTGTCGTGTAATATATGAAACATGTAAACACTGCATCAATTCAGCGCTAGAAAGGCTGCCATTGCGGGTAATTTCTGACCAATAAAAAACATTATTATGTTACTCACCATCACCAGTCCGAACCCGACTCCCACACCGGCGATGATGCTTGACTGCTCCTGCATCCAGAGGATGATGGGTCGTTTGCATGGCTGATGAGGGAACACATGGGGACAGGGTAAGGAGACATGACGTCAGACGTACAAGTCGTTTGATTGGTAAACCGAGCTGTAGGATGTTATCACTATTTGTCATGCGCAGCCATTGGTCAGGAGGAATCAGGTGATACCTTCACACTATAAAAGGCAAAAAGGCAACATGTAACCACACCCGGGTATTAGTTTATAGGTTCTCCGCCCGCCGATGGAGTCTAAAGCGGCTATCCGCTCAGGGGCGTTCGCCTCAGCCGATATGAATCTTTAGGCTCCAGACGGCAATTTCCGCATCACCCGTTCCGGAGGACCTATGCTGCGCATGACAAATAGTAAACCTTTTGTTTTACCTCCTTAAGCTTATACGAGATGTGACAAGTTGATCCAACAAATTACTGTTATCAACTCATGTGGCCGAAATATGTTGCTCTTTGGAACCTTAACGTTAGTCTGTATTCAAGATGTACTGTGTACTGACCCGATCCCACCACGACTGCGCGTCCAGTTCACAACAGTTGTCGTTTGTATCCACGTCACATGAACACGAGTCGGGTTTGGGGCTGAAGTTCTTGGTAGAGTTGAGGCCGCAGCATTGCAGCTGAATCGATGAAATATTAACTTTTGAGATCTATAAACCATTAACTCCTTATCAATATATCCCACTGGTGTGTTTGATTTGAAATACGTTATCTCCCATGTCGGGTTTTGTCTAGTAATGTGTAGAAGTTTTAGTCTTCATTACTAGGCATATGTTATGCCAGTAATATCTATCATATCGTTGTGTTATGTTAAACATTCAGAAATGGCTGATCTAGAGATAGACGTAATCCTTATTAATATGTAGAAATGTTAATGACGATGTACGTTTCTTCTAGATATTAGAAAGAAGTACAGCAAGGTGCATTAATATCCGGAAAGTCGATAAAACTTTCAAACTTTCAGCCATGTTGACAGCAGGGTTAAACATGGTCATTGGGAAAAGTTTTGCAAGCGTCAAAAACAAGCTCTAACAATAAATGATAATGACTTACATTCTTGTGAATGGTGTCAAGCAGGGTCTGCAGTGCCGTGTCGAAGTCGCTGTAGTTTCTAGTTGAAAGGGTGTCTATTGCGTCACCGACAGTGGTGTAAAACTGAAAGAAAAGATGATAAGACATTAGATCGCGAAGAAAGGATGTTAGAAAATGTTCATCAGACACTCTAATTTTGATAGCAATATCACATATTATAGTATCAGTTCTAGCACCGTTTTTTTTTCAAAGGTGGGTCATCAATCTCCTCACATTGTCAAATGCTCAATTGAAATGTTGAAGCGCACAATTCGCGTTGAAACAAGCAGCCTGAAGACGACATTTTGCAAGTTAATCATTGATTAAAAGTGCAACGGTAAAACCTTCATCTAGTCGACAATAAGCTGTCTCTCATTCTTAAGACTCATTTCTCAACATTCAACTGTCCTTGATTATATTCTATAATATGAATAGTATACCTTTAGGCTAATTAAGTGATGGTAAATGAATTGAATGCAGCTCTGATATTATGATTCTCACCTGATCTTTCTGTACCACGTAGTACACGCCAATGGCGACCTCTATGCAGAGTAGCAACAGCAGACAGGTGAAGAACTGTGTAGTTAAAACAAGACACAATAAGACAGTTATTCAGCGTTTTTTAACATGATCTTAGATAAATGCATAACCTTACACTGAACTCCAGATATCGCATTTTTATGCAATTGTATGCGACAATCTATTAAGTCACAAAGAAGAGTTCAGGGTATAACAGTCCTAAAAACAAACAAACAAACAAACAAACAAACAAAAAATAAACAAACAAATGTGGTGATACGTACGACCCCCAGGATGATTTGATGCTCCTTCCAGGCCCCGACCACTCCCAGGACAGCCACGATGACGGTGATGACTCCGCCCACAATCAGCACGATCGCGCCTGCGTACAGCGTCATGGTGTCGGTGTTGGTGAGGGTGAAGGCGTTGGCCGCGTTACTCTCCACCATGACCCAGATACCCACCCCCACCAGGGTCATGCCCAGCAGCTGGAATGGTAGACATTAGAACCACTATAGCAGCATGTTAATGCTTTGGTCCCAGTTGCGCCGGTGCCCGTGGGGGGGGGGGGTGTAGTCCCGTGGGCGGGGGGGGGGGGAGTGCCGGGTCCGTGGGGGGGGGGGGACTGGGAGGGATAGGGGGCGGCTGGGGTCAAAATAAATCCTGTAAACTTGAGTGCGTCACCACTTTGTCCCCGTACATATGTTTATGATTCCAATACAATTATAGTAGCATGTACTTAGTACAAACTGATTAGAGCTAGAATGAATCAATCTTTACACAGAGCTGTACCCAGCTTATTTACAAGGATAGATGAGTCACAAGACATAGTATCATATTTTAACAAATTGATTGTTTGTCGTGCGTTTTCTTCAACAGTACAAGTGTAAGGCTACACGATTTAAAGACGTACACGACAAGCCAAAAGGCGCACAAAAACAACTTGAACATATGCCATATGCGTAGATTGAGTATGAATTAAAGTCGTTGGTATTCATACATAATTTAGAGTCTGTTATAAACTCTAAATCATGTATGGATCCCTTTTCATTGACGCGTCCTGAATGCAATTGTCAGATTGATAGATGAAGATTGGTGATGGTATTACTCAAAGTCCTATTTTGATTCTTATCTGTGGCAACCATGATTTTCCCATCTGTAGTTTAGCTTCAGTTGAAGATAAACGTGTCATGAGTTAATGTTAGTCATGCAACATGGGAATATTGTTATATTGCCAAGAAGTGTGTGTGTGTGTGTGTGTGTGTATGTGTGTGTGTGTGTGTGTGTCTGTGTGTGTGTGTGTGTGTGTGCGTGTGTGTGTATGTGTGTGTGTGTGCGTGTGTGTGTCTGTGTGTGTGTCTCTGTGTGTGTGTGTCTGTGTGTGTCTCTGTGTGTGTGTGTGTGTGTGTGTGTGCGTGTGTGTGTATGTGTGTGTGTGTGTGAGGATGTTAAGGGGGCACTGCAAATAGCTTGAACTGTGTTCTCTAGACCTTTATCCTGAAAGCGTCACTACGCACGACATGAAATGTTAGTCTCTACCTGACTAACTATGCAAGCTATAGGGAGAAAATCTGCCAGGGAAGTTTGGCCACCAGAGGGTTTCGTTTGCAAGGGAAATACATACCTTAAAGTGGACTGACTCTACTGGCTATTTATTCCCTTCCTTGCCGAATTCTACAATCCATACCACCGTAGGAAATCCTGGTGGAGGCTAAAGCAATGACATGTAAGGCGACTACTACATTGGCATTGATGAAAAAAAAACGTTGTTTGTGTTAAACTTTAATAAAAAGATGTTTGATATATTCTTTTGTATTGGCTCCGCTGCGTCCTCTCAACTTTCATGCATACCACTGGTCCTGGCCGAAAAAAGGGGACGAAAAAAGGGTCCGAAAAATTACTGTAAAAGCGCTCTTTATGATAAAAATTCAAACAGAACACTAGATAACGTCACGTGATTTCAGACCAGCTCTTTATGTATAAAAGATATCGTTTCCATGCGTGTCAGTAAATTCTTCTGCGTAAAATCTGAAGACAGCAAACTTCTTAGTGAGCGACATGTTGACAATGAGAATGTGATTTATTGTGCTAACGCTGGGTGTGGCAACAACACTAGGCAGTCAGGCGAGAAGTTGTTTTGCTATGTTAGCACTTGGCGTGGCTACTAGCAAGCTTCAAGTAGATGTGTTTTTTTTCTGGCTGTAGGGCTTCTATGACCACCAGAAAACGTTACGATTTTTCACCCAAAACATCTGCTTGAAGCTTACTTCACACCAATCAGCAACCACACCAATATAACACAGCAAAATAACATGGGGTTAGGTTACTTGTCCTTGAGCTTCTATTCAGACATCGCAGTCGGGCGAAAACCTGTCTTCTAGTTTTTGATAGCATAGCGAACACGCGATTCAATTCTTGAATAGCATATCTATCTGTTACCGTCAGTGTGTCTTCCGTTCTTTTGGCGACTATTTCAATTTAAGGTTTGAAATTCTATCCTGTGGTATTTATAGGAATATATATAGCTACAGAGTGATTACAAATGTATCGGACAACATGGCGTGCGTGTAGACTAGGGACCATCAATACGTAATTTGGAAAGGCCAGCAACAGAAGATATCTTGTAATATGGCTCTGTCAGGGGTAGCATTTTACAGTGTATCATTCCAACACAGTTCATATTTGGAATGAAACAGATCAGCAAAACACACACAAAAAACACTCGCCCTATCTTCTGAATGCACACCAGGCAGGTCTTTGTAACTCAACCTTGGGCAGTGACTAATACTATGTACTGTGTACTTGCGGCAGACCGTGGCGGTCTACCTGGTGTGGATAAAAACAACACGAATCTACGTGAAACAGTGCTGGATTCTTCCCTACTATTGGAAGTAGAAACATCAGAATGAATGATACCAAAAAAGCCTAGAGTGTGGTCTATAGCTGACATAAAACAAGCATTTGTATCAACAATTCTCATCCCAAGAAAATCTGGAACAAACAAAGAAACTAATTAAATTTTGAAACATTTCAACCTGATTAGCTGGACAAGTTCAACACAAATTCATTTATCCAAAAGCAGAGCTGCGTTACATTGACGGCATTTGTCTGCTTGATTGAAAGCGCTCAAGCGATACACGTTCGTAACTTGTTTTGACTCCACCATAGAAACACACAAACTACTTACCAAGAAGATCAGGTTAAACACAAACAACGCGATCTTCATGCACTTGAAGGAACAGTCAGCACAGCTCTTACAACACCCCATCTTGGAAGGATTTGTTAAATGTGAACGTCTTGGCGCTTGAGAGAAAAAAATACTTTCTTGTCTTGTAGCGCTGATCACCTTATCAAGGACACTCAAACTTGAATGGTGCAGGGGATTGTGGGTGTGGGCGAAGGACGGGCGATACCAAATGTTGCATAGGAACGGGTGCTGACATTGAGATTTTATCAATTTTAATTTTCGTGAAAAATTCATGCAGTGAATTGGCATTATTAGACTTTTCACGAGCTTTACAAAGGTTTCCAACTATTTGACAATTCCGATAGCTGGCGAAGCATGTATTAGCTTACAATAAGTCTAAGTAAGAGCGACTGCACCCCTACCAACCTTGAACACCGTCCGCATTCGTGATACGCCCGCAGGCTATTGACGTAACCAATGGCCATGGCTGTAACTAAGTAAATGTTTGACATTGCGGTAAGTGCGAGGATATACGAGAAACTACTCTTTGTCTGACTTGTCAGAGAAAGACTTCAGATATTCATCAAAACACGCCGTGTACAGAGGACGCATGGCTTGGCGAGGACAAAATGTCATGTTGTCGATAATGCAGTTATTGTTTTCTGAGACACAGCACGCTATCTTAGACGTAAATTATTCCAAACGACTTCTCACAATTGTTCCTGCAGATTATCTAGTATTGAATCTGTCGTTAGAGAATCTCGATTTATATCGTGACGCCGTTCGTGCACGTTGTTTCTTTAGCTGACCCTGAAAAGGTAAAAAGAATTCAAGACGTAGAGGAAAATATTTTTGCTTTTTCAGGAATTGGGTTTACCTCAATCTGAATGTAATCACTTCGAATTTGCATGCACACGACAGATATTACATATTACTTAAAAAGACCCAATATATCATGGAAGGACTTAAGATGCAAAAAAGATAAGAACGTGGGAAACTTTTCCTCTCGATCTATCCGTCATTGATGAATGTTGAAGACGCCCTGTTCTCTCCAGTATCCCCATCGGTCCGCCATGTTGATAATGACGTCATATTGCACCATGGTAACCACGATCAATAAACGTTCGTACTTTCTATATTGGATAAATTGGACCATTTTCTGCCTATAGACACAGGGTTACTCCCGACCATTTGCCGGGACACACTATAGTTTCATTGAAATTGAATCAACGTAGATGATACTGTAAAAATCAATATAGCTACTGAGGTGTTTCCCGAATGAGCCTTAGTTTTGTCGTGTTCTCACAGCAAGCTAGGATAAACTTCCTGTACCGCACTGTCCGGCATCTATCTGTGATTGTCCGTTGTCCAATGTGATTCAGAAAGAACAGAATGTGTTTCTTGATTTAGATATCATTTATATGTCTGGCTGTCCTTCCTTAGGATTTCGCACACCCTATGATGTCGCTTCGACCAAATGGCAGTATCCGTCGCATCGATTCATTATCTTTAAATTCTTTATCCACTAACTGTGTAACTTTATCTCTCTGTGTAACTTTAGCATCTAAATTACTCTTGTTAGGCACATGTCTCTGTGCTGCTATAAAGATGTTGTATTGACAGTTGTAACTTTATGTCATACGTTGGAATGATACTACCGTATTCCATCTGTAAATCTTGAAATGTTCGCGGTGGTTTATTTTCCCGTTTTATCGCGGTACCTCTCTACCGTGACACCGCATATGTGTTTTTCCGTGCTTCATTATTGTTATGACCAAGAACTTAAAATACCGCGAATAATGAAAAATACCTCTCCACTCCTCCGCGAAGTTAGATACCCGCGGAAATAACACGTGAGTTTACAGTGACGTTAGCACACGTACATGTAGCACCGGCAATCTTTTTGATGTCGCGGAGAGGTGCAGGTAGAATAACAATATACGATGTACGTACTTTGTAACACCTGTAGGGTTCATCGTGATCACAGATATCTGTTTGTCTAATGCTAGTTACGATGTTTTCTACAAATTCTAGTCAGTACGTAGGGATTTGGGAAATTCAGTACGCCAGATGGATGCATCGATGTCGCTATGCGGTAAATCCATCTGTATGTTTGAGACAAAAACAACTTTCCAGGTAGTCAGACATCAACTACATATTAGGTATTTAATGTTCTTCCCAAGTTAATGTCCCCGGAAACTTGACAAACAATCTGAGTAATGCAAGGAGGAATCTTAAAAGAGTAAGATATCGCTGTGGATTTTACGACTCATCGTTATCTCTAACAGAGATGTGTGGTGCGACGTTGAAAACCCTCCTCAAACGGTCAGGAAATTCTGGAAATTGCAATGTGAATCAGATACTTTTTATTTCAAAGTCGGGGGGGGGGGGGGGGTCAGAATCAGGATGAATATGTGGAAAAGTACCTTGGGGTCACACTGCAGACATCATTTCCCTTTATCATAGACGATATAGGAAAAACAAACACTACTGGTACTACGTCTCCTTAACGACTTCTTCATGTTATCTTTGAAATAATGTCTCCACTCCCCACTATTGCGCATTTCAGCCCATCATTAGCCCGGTATTAAGGACTATTCGTGATTATTCACGGGGTTTAAAGACCACAGTAAAACTATACAAATACGGGATGATGTTTGGCTTCAGTATGATGTTAGCAGCCGTACCAACTAAATACGAATGTACATAGCTACAAGCAATTAATAGATGCATACGATTTTTCGTCCTGTAAAAAGTCAGAAATCAAGAGAAACTAGAAACACGAGGTTATTTCATTCCCCATCTTACTTAGGCCCTTCCCGAAATTTACTATTTCAATGTTACCCAGTGCAAAATGGGCTGCCTCAAAATACAGCTAACATTATATATGTTCAAAGAGGCTATTCCAAAATACCTACCGTTTAAGATGCGATATTTTGACATTAGTTGCAACGTCATACAGAATAGGAATAAGGATATTGCACCCCTCTCCTGGTATTTTTGGTACAGGCCACTAAGAGTTGTCATACCACTTTTGACGTCAATCAATGGGACGTGTCTTTGTTGACATCGGGCCCATTGTGTCTTCCTTCACCAACTTCCGTATCATTGCAGCTCTCTCTTAATCAGCAGGTACAACTTTGACTTCTCATAGGTAGCATATGCCGCACTGTGGCAAATATGTTGGGCGTGATTTGGTTGGGTAATATTCAATAATCTAGCAGAAACTAGAGGCCATGATATGATATATGGAGTTTAGGAAGTTGACCTGTTGAGGTCTGTTAAGCCATTGAAGATAGACCGGGATATGGGGTGCTTATGTCTGCATATAGTCTACACTATGAGAGGCAGTACGGTTCAAACCTTCTTGATTATGGCTATATTTCTACATTTTTTTTTTTTTTTTTTTTTTTTTTTTTTTCTTTTTTTTATTCGAACATTCATAAGTACATAACATAACAACATACACATTTACAATTCCACAAATAAACACAGTTACATATTGTTGCAGGGGCCATTCCCACTGGCTTTTTTTTCGCTAGGGTGTGCTCCCTAGTTACATATATCTACAGGGGTCATTCCCACTGGCTTTTTTGGCTAGGGTGTGCTCCCTAGGACTTTTTTGACAGGGGTGTTTCATCCCCCCTGGATTTTCTGTGCTAGGGTTTCTTCCCTAGGACTTTTGTGCAGGGATGTCATCCCTGGGTTTCTGTGCAGGGTTTTCCTTCCCTGTGTTTTGAATATAAGACAAAATCGTTTGCTTTTAGTACAAATTTTACAAAAGTTTACAAAATACATTTATATATGAAACATAACAACATGTAAAACATTACACACTTTACACATTCCAATCATAATAACCATTATACAGGCACAATAAAACAAAAAGTACATTAGCATTATATCAAACAACTACATCATATAGAAAAAGAAGTGAGAACAAGCGTATATAGACAAACAACAGAAACATTGAAGCATCAGTACAGATACACAAATATCATGAATCACAACAACGAAAAAAAAAAAAGGAACAGGGAAATACATTAAAAAACAAACGTTACAAATTTACAAAATCAGGCTACAATACTTACTGTTACAACACCAGCCTTACAAAACAAAGAGATTACAACATTCTAATATAGACAACGCCAGGTTTACAAAAGACATCATCCCTACACATACAAGAGCACAATAACATTCTTGGGGACAATAAACAACTTACACCAGATCTACATACACAAAAACATCAGTTGATTGACATTTCCACAAATAACACTCACACCAAGCGAGTAACAGACTCAAAAACAAAGAGTTAACCAACACAACAATCACAGTTACAATCATGATCACTTTACAGCTTTACATTGAATAAATACAATTCCATACATGCGTGTCATTTTTAAGGTCCCAGAGGAAAGTAGCAAAAATGTCATCTCTCATAAAATCCAATTCATTGTCTTTATATTTTACCCATGATCTAAAAATCGCAAATTTGGCTAAGGTTACAACATTGTTTACAAACTTATTGACCTTTGACCCATATCTGTAGCCTAGAAAAACCATCAACTTGTCAACCTTTATCCTACTCACCTTCTGAGACAGTACATTCTCTATCTTCTGCCAAAAATTTTCAAGTCTTTTACATTCTATAAACATGTGTACATATGTCTCCTCTACATTACATATCTCACAAGTAGGGCTGTATACTTCACCTTTCTGATCTTTTATTTTCCATTTATTCAGTTTAGATTTACAGGGTAGAATTTGGTGCAAAAGTTTGAAGTTAAATTCTCTTAGCTTATTTTCTTTAATGTCTACAGTTATATTTTTCCACACTAGATTTTTATCTAAAATAATAACATTCAACAATTCTCCCCAACTATCAATACTTTTTCTTTCTCTGAATATCTGATTATTCAAGTGACTATAAATGGTTTTAGATGTTGCCTTTTCTACAGGTACAAATTTGTCATGAAGTAATCCAATTTGTGTTGAGTTAGGTTCAAATTCACTTAGTTGGTTAGAGTATTGAATTAATTTTGCTTTCCATTCTTTCGGTATTGCTTTAAGAAGATTATTTTGTTCAGCCAAAAAGTTTTTAGTGTTTTCTAATTTCTCCATTAATGTCCTTGCTAATATGAATTTACCATCCGGAAAAATATCTCTTATCTGTACAAGGCCTACTTTTACCCAGTTCTTATAAAACAAAGTTTTTCTCTTTAAAACTATATTATGATTTCCCCAAATTACTTCATTTAGAATTTCCTCTAATGTTTGTGGCTGCTTACTTACCCCGCCACCTGCTTGGTGCCAGGCAAAGACAACAGCTCTATAGAATTTAGGTATAGTAGATATATCTGGACAATGATCTCTATTTGAGAAATTCATTTTCAAAATCAAATCACCTTCTCCAAAATCTTTCAGGTAGAAATTTGGTATCAATTTCCAATGGGCCATATGTCCATTACACAATCTCCTGACCCATGAAGCCAATAGACCTTGAATCTGACATCTAACATTTACCATTTTTATGCCACCATCACAATAATCACCAATTATACAATTTCTAGAGATTTTATCTGGTTTACCATTCCAAAGAAAGCTCCACAATGCTTTTTCTATCTCCTTTATTGCCCATTCTGGGGTATTAATATTAATGAAATTATAAATTAGTTGGGACAATGCAAGTTGTTTAATAACTATTACTTTACCATAAAGGGTTAGTTTTCTGCCTCTCCACAAATTAAGGGTATTCTTTAGCTTCTCTATTTTCTTCTCCCAGTTTAAGAGCTCACATACACTTGGGTTGTGGCCAAAGTACATCCCAAGTGCTTTAATTGGTTCTTTTGTCCAATCTAGATCTAGAATCTTCTTATCTTTTTCTCCCACACACCAATCCAAATAGCCTGGGTTTTAGTTTTATTAAGTTTAGTTCCTGCTACTTTACTAAATTCAGTTATAATTTCTACAGCTTTTACTATCGAATGTTCATTTGCTAGAATTAATGTTGTGTCATCAGCTACCTGGCTTATTTTTATTTCTTCACTACCCTCATTATGCGGAACTAAAATACCATTTATTTCTTTAGATTTTCTTATCTTAGTGGCCATAATTTCTGTCACTAATATAAACAGCAAACATGATAATGGGCAACCCTGTCTTATACCTCGGCTTAATTCTATGGGTTCTGATATCCAGCCATTATTCAATATATTGCAGCACGTATCCGTATATAGTACTTTTATCCAATCTATAAATGCTGGGCCAAAGTTAAATTTGTGAAGGGTTTTGTACATAAAATCTCTATTTACAGAATCAAAGGCCTTCTCAAAATCTAAGAATAATAAAGCTCCAGTCTTTCTTTCACGTTTTGCATAAAATATTATGTCATTTATGATTCTTATATTCTGTCCAATGAATCTTCCTTTAATATATGCTGTTTGACTTTGGTTTATAAGTTTTGGAAGTACCTTTTTCACTCTATTAGCTAGGGTAAAAGCTAAAATTTTGTAGTCACAATTTAGAAGGCTTATAGGTCTCCAATTCTTCAAAAGATGTAGTTCATTTTTCTTATGTAATAATTTCAGGAGAGCCGTTCTTTGTGAATGAGCCAATTTTTTGTTTTGGTAACCCTCTAAAAAGGATTTGTGCACTAGGGGTCCTAATAAATTCCAAAAATGTTTAAAGAATTCAGAAGGAAGTCCATTAGGTCCTGGAGCTTTGTTATTTTTCATTTCATTTAAAGCTTGCTCACATTCTTTTAAGGTTATTGGTTTATCTATATCATGTTTCTCATAATCTGTAAGTATATTATCTAAGGTTATATCTGCTAGATAATTATCTACATTATCAGGCTGAATATCATCTTTGCTATATAAGTCTTTATAGAATTTTACAGCTTCAGCTAAAATTTCATGTTGATTAAAGATGTCCTTGTCTCCCTGCTTTAGCATATCAATGTTAGATTTGGTTAAGTTTTTCCTTTCTAGGTTAAGAAAAAATTTTGTGCATTTCTCCCCTTCCTTAATCCATTTTGCTCTAGACCTTATGTAGGCTCCTTTGGCCCTGGTTTCATATAATTTGTCTAGCTGCATTTTTGCCCTTTCTAGTTTATGTTTAGCTAATAGAGCTACCTCACTATCTTCATTCTCTATATCTTTAGTTAGTGTTGTTATTGTGGTGGTCAAATCATTTTCTTTCTGTCTGCTTTTCAATGCTCTCTTCTTACAGTAAGAAATGGAGAATTCTCTGATCCTAACATAGCACAATTCCAAAAGCAAACAGTGGGGTAAGTCAGCTTCTTCTGTTATCGTGTTATGAATTAGATCTTTAATCTCATTACAATATTGTTCTTCTTTAAGAATTTCAGTGTTTAGTTTCCAATAGTTGGGGCCTCTATCCTTTTCTGTGTTATGTAATTTAAGGAAAATTGCATTATGGTCTGTCTTTACACTAGGTCTAATATCACATTTTCTGACTGACTTCAGCAAAGATTTTGAAATAAACCAATAGTCTAATCTACATGATACTTTATGGAAGTTATCCCTATAAGTAAACTGCCTAAGCTCTTTATTCTTTTCCCGCCAAATATCACAAAGGTCTAAAGAAGAACAGAACTTTCTTAAAGCTACTGATGACTGCTCTACATTAATCATTGTCCCTCCCTTTTTATCTTTATCACTATGGAAGACTGCATTATAATCTCCTCCAGCAATTACCTCTCTAGTTGTATTATTGCTAAGCTGTCTATTATCATCTATCCATTTAGTAAGGTTAGTTAGAAAGGTATTTCTCTCAGTTACTTTATTTGGGGCATAAATGTTAACTAATGTTAAGTCTAAGTCTCCAATTTGGCAGTTTATCAGAATTTTCCTACCTTCTCCATTATCACCAAATACTTCTATATTTTCAACATTACATTTTAGTCCGAAATAAATAGATACTCCTCTACTTTTACTGGTTCCACAGGAGTGGAAACCCTTCTCTCCCCAATCTAAATCAAATTCAGTCTTTACCTCCGGAGTTATATGTGTTTCCTGTAAAAATATTACGTCCGCTTTTTGATCTTTACAATATCTAAAAATAGTCTTTCTTTTAACTTTATCTCTAATTCCTTTAACATTTAAGGACAAACAATGAAGATCAGCCATACTCACCAGAGATTATCCAGTTTTTGTACATTTTTTGTCCGTTGGACATGAGCTCCATACCAGAACACAGAAAAGTCCTTAGCGTCAAATCCATAAGTCCGAAAGTCCGATAAATCATAAGTCCGTTCCGTTCCAAGTTCGTCATCGGCGAGAATGCAGACGTCAGGCTCGCGCGCGTGATCAGGTGTTGTTGTCCACAGCTGTTCCACGGGCCTTCTTCTGCGATGTGGGGGGGCTGGAATCGTTGGTCGGACTCAGCCCTCTCTTCCTCGGTGTGCTGGCTGGAACCGCACGCCTCCTCGCCTCCTTCATCATCCTCGTCAGCGCATCGTCTTGCTCACTAGCGCTGGGTCCCTCCTTATGTTGCCGGGTGGTGGGCCTAGATCGTCTGCGGCCCTTCTTGTTGACACTTGTCGGCGGTGTTGACTTCGGGCTGCCATGCTGCTCAGCTGGTGCCCCGGAAGTGGTCTGGTTGACCTCAGTGGTGCTGTTGTTATGGCAACCCTCGTTGTTGCCGGAAGTGCCAGGCGATGTTGCTGCAGCTGGCTCCTTCTCCACGTACAGACGGAAACTCCGCTCGATGACATCTTCAGCCGATGGAGATGGCATCTCGGCTTCTTGGTGTTGAGTTGTGAGGTACTGACAGTCAGGGTCACCACGTTTGTGCCCTGACATGCCGCAGTCCCTGCACACGATGTCGTTGGGGCAGATCTTGCTGTAGTGCCCCTTGAGCAGACATTTCCCGCAGGTCATGTCTTCCGGTTTCCTGTAGTGTTGTTCCCGGTGTTTCACAACACCTCTAAAGTTACCAAAAGTCATCTTGGCGGGCAAAGGTTCGGCCGGTATTTCTATGAACACGAACCTGTTGCCGTTCTTCCATCTGGTCAGCTTCTTGTCTTCGTCCCGGTCCTTCTCGTACATGACGGCGCTTCGGAGCTTGCACCCGAAGCGTTCCAGGGATTTCACGATGTCGCGGTCGTCGGCGGACAAAGGAATCCCCTTGATGGTTACTCTTGTCGTGGGGGTGGTGTTCTCCCCCTGACCATCAACGATGAAGGGGTTGTGGTCATATAGAGGGATCTTTCGCCCTCTAAGAGTGAGCCCTTCAGCGAGGAGGGCTGTCCGTGCCGCCCTTGACTTGGCATAGAGCCGCCATAGCCCTCCCACTAACTGGGCTCCCTCCATTGTTTCGTAGCCGGCGATCTTCTCGGCTGCCCCACAGATCTCTCTCGTACTAAGCCACCTCTCACCTCTCGTTGTGGCCTCGCTGTACTTCATGTACACCGGCTTGACCATCGGCATGGTGGAATCTGCCGGTCGCGTCGTCGTGGTGGTGACAGACGCGTAGGTCGCCATCTTGTCTTCTTCTCCGATGTTGTCGTTCCAAGCGTCTGGGTGTTTTGACTCTTGTCCGATGTCTCAAAGCGACCAAAAACTTGTCAATATGTTGTTTGAAGCCTCTCCAACTCACTCTGCACGAAATATAAACAATCGCTTTCGAAAACAGTGAATAATGCTGCCAAAAATCTCACGATTTCAGGAGCTCTCACAAAGCGTGACTGCCGTGGCTTGCCTCGCTTTCGCACATCTTCGCTATATTTCTACATACTATCTGGCCGCCATATTGATTGATGACGTCATGTCCAAACATCAGACGAAAAATTGCTTCCGCACGGTCCCAGTTCATACACTACACGTTGGTCGTCGTACCTGAATTTACTGTAACGATATATTCCGGTGTCTCTTTGGCTTTCCCGGGGATGGCCACCTTGTCTAACGGGCTAACTCAGTAGCTACTGACTACCCTACTTTGGCCGATATTGGCTACAATGTGCTACCTACACGTGAGTCTTGTGCAGACTATCAAGACAGAGCAATCCATTATACTGACACTGTATACCCCATACAGTATACACAAACCTGGGTTTACAAACCTCCGGTTGTATGATCATCTCAACGTTAATTCATGTTTCATTTTTTTTCACTTTAAATATAGACTATGACGTCACTTCCTGTTTGGATACTGAAGCCGCTAATCCCCCGTTTCGTCATTCAAAGCTGGAGAATCGTTTTCACGGTGTACGGAGTTAGTGTCCTCAGACGTGCTGTTTCAGACAACAAATACAAGCGCGTATCGTGTGCCCTTCCCGTTACCTTCATAGTGACGCTGGTCTTCGAGTTTTTACTGTACATCAGCGGGGTGTACTTCGGAACGGACATGTGGTTTCTCAAAGCCACCGTGTCAAAAGTTGTTGAACTATTATTATCGTTGATAAGTTTGACTGTTTCTCAAATGATGATTGACAAGGTTCGCGCTGTGATATCGGTTGGGGAGAGGTTGTTTGTACACCTCGTTGTTCATAACTGTCTGTCGTTCACTGTCGGCTGGGTTGCCATAGAAACGATGGTACAACTCGCTGTGACGTTGGAGAAACTTTGGAATGTACATTCTGATGGACTTTGGACCATGATGCTCCTCGGCACCATCAGTCATACAATGATATGGACTTATATCGAAAACATAAGGTAAAACGTTGCTCTTGTTTTATAAGGTCAATATCACTAGTACCGCTATGTAGTACTGTTTGGATATTACAAATTGTCTGCATTGAAGAAATCTTACTGTCTCCTCATATTCCTATACAATAGTAGCTTCTTTGAGAACGACAACAAAACTTAAGATATACCCGAAGTATGTAACTCAATCAATCAATCATCCGCAGACATCGGTGTCTGTTACTGTCTCGATCCGTGAATGAAATGTAACTGCCTGGTCATTATGTAACTGTCTGGTTGATGTTTGTAATTGTCTGTTACTGTCTATTAATGTATGTAACTGACTAGCTATAATTTGTCATCATAAACAAACCTATAAACTTCACTGTTTTTGTCAGGTTCCGCGAGTCGTTTCGTGTCGTCGCCACATCCCACGCCCCTGTCGTCATGTTCATCGTCTGGACATTGCCGAGTATTCCTGAGGGTGCTTTTCTGCACACGGCACGTGTTATACTGTTGGTGACGAGTGTTCTCTTGATCCTGCGTCTCGCCAAGGCCATCACACAAATCAAGGTTTTCACAAAATTGGTCCTCCCACACCCGAAAGGATCAGTAAAGTCTCAGAAAGAGTTGGCACACCTAGCGATGAACACCAAAACTACATGACAGTTTGTTTTTGGACGTCATCTGCGTGCATTCCCTGTATATAGTATAGTACCTGTTCCTTATAGCTGCTTGTACGGTGGTTTCATCGATATAACATCTAAAAACATCATGAAAACAAATCGAGCTGTTAACGAGCGATATACCATATGTGAGAACAAATAGTAAATCAATGAAACTAACTTATGACGTATGAAGTGTCATCTGAGATACTAGTATAATGGGTTTGAGGTGATTTTAATTCATACAGCCGTATGTAGTTAACTGTAGTGATGGCAACGATAGCACAAATGTATCATTTTCATATATAAGTTGATACAAGTTGTTCACACAGTGCAAACATTTTACACGGCCCCGAGACGACGTCCCACACGGCAACACGACGTCCCACACGGCAAGGCCACGTCCTCGGACTAGGGCCCGCCACGGCCTCACGCGCCTGGGTATATACACAACACCCGAGACGACGCCCGGCACGCATCAACACCACGGCCTCGGAATAGGGCCCACCACGGCCCCATGCGCCTGGGTGCGTATGCCGGCGATTTCGTGATGTTGTACACGACCCCAAGACGACGCCCCGCACGTGTCAACACCACGACTTCGGACTAGGGCCCGCAACGGCCCCACGCGCCTGGGTGTGTTTGCTGGCGATTTTGTGATGTTGTACACAACCCCGAGACGACGCCCCGCACACGTCAACACCACGACTTCGGACTAGGGCCCGCCACGGCCCCATGCGCCTGGGTGCGTATGCCGGCGATTTCGTCGACACGACCCCGAGACGACGCCGCACGCGTCAACACCACGGTTTTGGACTAGGGCCCGCCACGGCCCCACGCGCCTGGGTATATACACAACCCCGAGACGACGCGCCGCACACGTCAACACCACGGTTTCGGACTAGGGCCCGCCACGGCCCCACGCGCCTGGGTATATACACAACCCCGAGACGACGCCCCGCACGCGTCAACACCACGTACGGCCTCGGACTAGGGCCCTCCACGACCCCACGTGCCTATAGGTGTTTGCCGGCGTTTTCTTACATGGAACATCCGCCGAAAAGTTTATCATGCCAGAGAACGCCGGCAAAATATACAACGAACATCTGCTTGAAGATTATGCAAATTTTTAGTGTCGAATCCACGACATTATAAGCTTAAGGGTATATTTGAGGAATGTATATATGCAGAACCAAAGTTTAATAAGTGTGGCAATTAAAAATTATTGCCATAGCGAAGGCATCTGGATTGATCTTACTTCACTGTAAGGAAAGTTCCAACGTAGCTAGCACTCTAGATCTTAGTTCTGCCATAAAATATAAAACGCACTTAGAAATCAGAAAGGCATCTGCCAAGCAGACATAGAAAGGCACCATGTAACTCGAGGAGTTCCTAGCATATATGGAAAGGCCGGAGTACACTTCCGTTGTAGTGCCTTTTTCTCTGGCATTGTTGGATAGGTGGAGTGAGAAACTAGGCCGGAAGTTTAGAAAATCGGTTTGCTGGGGCTCCTATGATCGTTTTGGTTGTTATTGTAGCTCTGTAGGATGTGTTTTTGAGGAGCTACTGTTGTGTTTTCGACACCGCACGCCTCCCCGTAAGGCGTTCAGTGTAGACTGCCCATGCGGTAACCCAAGTTATTTATCGTTCCGTTTAAAACTTTGCCTTTCTTTATAGGCTTGAATCTCCTCAAGCTTTGGTTTTCACAGGGGTTTCTTGGCGGGAGGCATGATGTTTAGCACGTTCTTGTGATGATAGATCAACTGGGATGTGCAAACCCTTTCCAAAGCTAGAATACTAGATTTGGTGAACTCCCTGACACACTCCCGGCAGTACGAAATCGGGCACCACGTAAAAGTAGGTCAACTGTCATCGACAGCTGAGTGCCTGGATGCCAGATGTGCTAATGAGGTATCAAGTGACAGGAGGGCATCCACAGAGTTGGACGGACGGATTCCTGAAATTCCTGTGGAATTCTGGGAATTCTTGCAAATCGGGCGTAAAATATACTATTAAGCTCGCCCCTAAGGCTTCGCTAAAAACCGATTAAACCACTTGTGCCATGTGAGCAAAGATGATTGATTTTTTTGCCCGAAGGCGTAAGAGACTGTGACCGTCTTTTTGGTGTTACACACGCTTGATTTTATCGGATAATTATGGGTAGTGAATAATGGCTGGGCGATAGGTTCACCTCCACAACGACAATTGAATAAATTTGATTTTAGTGACGGTTGATTATCGCTTGTGTTTTTCTCGTTGTGTCTTTCTGTCTGTATGAACAGAATAGAAGGTAAAGTTGAGGGAGTGATGGCCGATGCATCTCCTTTGGCTTGTCGGTCGGGGTGAAGAGGGCATCACTGTGGTCTTATGCACACGCGATTACATCGGATAATGTGATCACAAGGTATGCTATCTGTTTGAACTCCTACCTTTAGCCCTTTCAATTATGCTCAGTCGTCCTTTAAAAAAACATACGAAATATGTGAAAGAAAATAAACAAGACTTTCTTTCACGTTAGATCAATGATTTTGAATGGTGTGTTTATTGACTTATAAAAGATATAGTAAGGGTGTGCGAGCGAATGTCATCTTTAATGTCAAGAATGCGCATATTCTTTGTCGGGCGGCTCGGAGGGCGAAGTTCATCCTTCTCGTTACTCACGTTTGATGTCATAGGATAATTTTCTATTGTGATGTGATTGACTTACGTACACATAAGCTACTCGTACTGCACGCAAATTAGGTTTATTCCAATACCCTCAATTCAGTCAGGCTGAATTCAGTTGGATGCCAAGCGCTCATGTCTATTTACATCGTTTCAATGCGCGTGTGACGTTAAGCCGCTACTACCGACCTGTCAAAAACGCACAATGCTTTTTGATATTCAAAAACGCACCGCCAGTCAAGACCACTATCTATTCCATCGGAATTTGAGTCAGCTTTAAAATCTAGCAGAAAAATCTGTAAACAATGGTAGATGTCATGACCCTGTCCCCGTGCGTTCAGTCCCTGTGTGCCCCTGAGCGGCGATGACTAATATAACCGAAGGTCATTTCCTCATGATAGTCAAAACAGCAGGTTTCGGAAGGCCTTTTATGACTGATATCTTTTGCTGAATACGGAACACTTTCTGATTGCTGTGCTCACTGTTAACAACACAACTATTGGAACACGGCATTGATGAGAAAATTGATAGTTATCAGACAGAAGGTGACGATGCTGAAACGGCGTCAGAAGCCTGGTTTGGAGGCTATCCTTAATTAACTTGTTTTTCTCGATAGAGCGAAGTGTGTCGCTAATTGTCGACAGTCGATCTATTTCTGCCGAACACCCAGTCAGAGACGGGTGGGAAATTCGGTAGCTCCTTCAAGAGTCGTCACCATGCGGTGAGTACGACTGGAATTTTTGTAGGAACGTCGTTACAGACGTCAGTTTTACACGGTTTTCACACGACAGTCGGCTATGAATAAGTTCATAGGATATTTGGTCACTTGGAACCGTGGTTGGTGGCGAGAAAAGTGGGCGGTGAGCTCACACAGGCGGCTGACACGCGCTGCTTCGTTGTGAGTCTGCGAAATACTAGTAGCTGCTTCAAGTAGTCAGGTTGTCTTTTTTTCGCACATGACATGAAGCAGATATGCCTTTGCCTTTTTATCAATGGTTCATAAAAACGTTATTGCCTTATTACCTACCATTACATATTGGAACATAGTGAGACTTCACCGTACTATATTTCATGTTGCAAGCATTTGTTGCTATCAACTTAGCTTGTGTGCAGAGCAGTAGTTAGAAAGTAGAAGTACAAAATACTTGCTTATTTGAAACCGTCAAATGAGGTTCTCTAATGTGTTACTGGCCGCCAAGCAGGCGTACGCGCGATCTGGATGTACCTGCCGACACAGAACTTTCCCGGGATACTGTTGACAGTCTGTCGGCAACAGATTTTTACGTAAATCGTCTACTGATTAATGCATCACCTTAAAATTCAACCAACAATCAAACGCCTACCTGCTACACTATTTCTAGCCGTCTACTTAAGCCTTAAGATGCTTTCTTTGCGTTTTCTTAGGTCCTTAATATTTCAAGAGCGTTTTCTTAAGAATGGGTTTCTACATATTAACTTATTCCAATCCATAACTGAAATAATAGAACTGTGACAAATACTTTCACACCGCCTTCTGAAGTACAGTATGCTTTTCACATATGTTTGTGGGGCCGGTCTTGTGCTTCGAGGTGTTTACTTCTTTGTATAGATATGCGTATTTGGACACAGTTGTGTTCTACAGTGGCGTCTTATGGTCCTAATCGCGGAACAATGTCTCGCAATCACGGACAAGTGAAGCAAAAGAGCACTGAGTAAATTCTAACTTAGTACTAGTTTTTGCCTATGTGGTAGGAGATTTACACATTGGATGGTCTAACTTGAAAGGTTTTTATTTTCAGGCGCTCTGAGTCCATTGCTAGTTGCCAGAAAATGGTTAGGTTTAATTTGATAATTGAAATGTGTCGTTGAATTAAAATGCAGACGGCAGCGATGTTGATGCTGTGTTTCTGTAAAACAAACGCTTTTGGAACCAAATTTGGTGTTTTCGAAAGCTTCATATTTTATGTGTATGACAGTTGAGTGGCTTGGATATTTTGGGACAACAGCTCGATTTACTCAGCTACCTTCTTATCAGCACCGCCATTGTTGAAATACTATATTGTGTGTGCAATGATTAGGCTTACTTACCTTTCTAATCAATATATATATAGTGGGTAGCAACAAGCAGGGCGTTATGAGAGATGGGACTTGTGGTAGTAGAGTAGAGGTAGTAGAGGTCAAGGGATAGGTGCGTTGTGGTGAGTAGTAGTCTAGAGCAGACTTTACCATATAAAAAAAACGCACCTTAGTTGCATATCTGATACGAAACGTTTATATACTAGTATACCTTAAGCGTTAGCAGTAAATGATGGGACCTTCAGATTTGTGACTTAGATTGAGGCTATATGATCATACATGAAGTGTATGTAACTTCGAGCGTACGTACCCGGGGTGTCTTTTGAACAACTTTCTTGTTTACTTTTATAGATGGGTTAGGTAAAATGGGTAATATCGATATCTGAAAAGAGGTGTGAGTTTAGAAAAGATGTTGATCAACCCTCCTACAATAACAAAATTATCCGATAAAGTCAAGCGTATGAAACAGTAGACAACCCTTTGAATTTACGCAGGCTCGAAATAATTTGCTATTGTGCTGTGATTGACATAACCTCAGTTCTGTTAAATTTATCATCTGAGAGGTGACACCATTGTCTCCACAAGTCCCTACCCTACGGCTACGTGTAACATTCTTCACTTACGCTTGATAAAAAAGAGAAACGCATTCATAATATAGTTGATATTTCAATCCGCAACGCTGTTCTATACCTCTCTTTATATCCCATCGAAATGTGAGTTAGCTTTGAAAACTGGCAGAAAATCTGTCAATAATTGTGGGTGTGGTGACCTAGTGCCCGTCTGGCATGAGGTGTGATGGCGCAATACCTTACTAGCACGAGAGCCCCAGAGTGGTTAATTTTGTCCAAGTCAACATAGCAGGCTTCGAAGGGCTTTTTAACTGCTATCGTTTGCTGAAAACGCAATACTTTTCAAGTCGTACTAACTGCTGGCGTTAGTTAAAATCCTCCCACACCATTATTGATGTATAGGGCGGTGCCCATCTCCGTTTCATAGCCCTGGGCCACACTTGTGGTGCAATCACTGTAGCAGGGGGCTAGTCCACTGGCAGTGAAGTGTGTTTAACTTCCATACTGTTTCAGAAGTATGTACCATTTTTATAAAGTCTTTGGTATGACTCAATGCGCCTCTTGTCCAGAAATGCCCTAACCCGGGGCTTGAACCCGAGCCTTCTGGTCCAAGTAATTTGAACCAGATGTGGTGAGAGGCAGAAAGCGCAGACCACTACACCACAGGGACACCCCAAACTGCTGGCGTACTCATAGTTATTAAACGCAACCATCAGAACACGGCATTTATGAGAAAACGGGTAGGTATCAGAAAGAAGTTGACGGTATTGAAACAGTACTATAAGCCTGTTTTAGAGGCTATCCTTAATTATCTTGGCTTCGTGATAGAGCGAAGGGCGTCGATAATTGTCGGTAGTCGTTCTATTTCTGCCGGGCACCCCGTCCGGGACGAGTCGGAAATTCGGTAGCTCCTACAAGAATCGTCACCATGCGGTGAGTACGATTACGTTTTTATTGGAATGTCTCTACAGTCGTCAGTTTTATTGGTCTCTAGCAAAGAAGTCGGTTGTGACTAAGTTTGCGGGATATTCGGTCAGTTAGAACCATGGTTTGTGGCGGGAAAAGTGGGCGGTGACTTCGCACAGTACAGGCGGCTGGTGCACACTGCCTCGGAGTGAGACTGCGAAATAGCTACTTCAATAAGTTAGTTGCCTTTTTTTGCACATGTCACGAAGCAAATATTCATTGGCCTTCTTATTGATGGCGCATAGACACGGTATATGTATCGTTTATTACCTATCATCACATATTGGAATATAATGAAACTTTACTGTTCTACATTTAAAATTCAAGCACCTGGTGCCATGAACTTTTTTTTTGTGCAGCGGCAGGGTTTAGAACGTAGAAGTACGAAATACTTGCTTATTTGAAACCGTCAAATGAGGTTCTCTAATGTGCTACTGGCCGCCAAGCAGGCGTACGCTCGATCTGGACGTAACTGCCGACACAGAACTTTCCCGGGATACTGTTGACAGTCTGTCGGCCACTGATTAATGCACCACCTTAAAATTCAACCAACAATCAAACGCCTACCTGCTTCACTATTTCTAGCCGTCTAGTTAAGCCTTAAGATACTTTCTTTGCGTTCTCTTGTGTCCTTATTATTTCAAGAGCGCTTTCTTATGAATGGTTTATACATAAGTTATTTTAATCCATAACTTAGTTTTTTTAATGATTTTTCGAACACTTAATCTAAAGCTGTACATGTGACATATACTTTCGTACCGCCTTCTGAAGTACAGTTTGCTTTCCAGGGATGTTTGTGGGAGCTTTGTGCTTCGAGGTGTATACGTCATGGTCACCCTTTGAATTTACGCAGGCTCGAAATAATTTGATATTATGTTGTGATTGCATGACATAACCTCAGTTCAGTTCAATTTATCATCTGAGAGGTGACACCATTGTCTCCACAAGTCCCTACCTACGTGTAACATTCTTCACTTACGCTTGATAAAAAAGAGAAACGCATTCAAAATATATTTGATATTTCAATCCGCAACGCTGTTTTATACCTCCCTTTATATCCCATCTAAATTTGAATTAGCTTTGAAAACTGGCAGAAAATCTGTCAATAATTGTGAGTGTGGTGACCTAGTGCCCGTCTGGCATGAGGTGTGATGGCGCAATACCTTACTAGCACGAGTGCCCCAGAGTGGTTAATCTCGTCCAAGTCAACATAGCAGACTTCGGAGGGCTTTTTAACTGCTATCGTTTGCTGAAAACGCAATACTTTTCAAGTCGTACTAACTGCTGGCGTTAGTTAAAATCCTCCCACACCATTATTGATGTATAGGGCGGTGCCCATCTCCGTTTCATAGCCCTGGGCCACACTTGTGGTGCAATCACTGTAGCAGAGGGCTAGTCCACTGACAGTGAAGTGTGTTTAACTTCCATACTGTTTCAGAAGTATGTACCATTTTTATAAAGTCCTTGGTATGACTCAATGCGCCTCTTGTCCAGAAGTGCCCTAACCCGGGGCTTGAACCCGAGCCTTCTGGTCCAAGTAATTTGAACCAGATGTGGTGAGAGGCAGAAAGCGCAGACCACTACACCACAGGGACACCCCAAACTGCTGGCGTACTCATAGTTATTAAACGCAACCATCAGAACACGGCATTTATGAGAAAACGGGTAGGTATCAGAAAGAAGTTGACGGTATTGAAACAGTACTATAAGCCTGTTTTAGAGGCTATCCTTGATTATCTTGGCTTCGTGATAGAGCGAAGTGCGTCGATAATTGTCGGTAGTCGTTCTATTTCTGCCGGGCACCCCGTCCGGGATGAGTCGGAAATCCGGTAGCTCCTACAAGAATCGTCACCATGCGGTGAGTACGATTACGTTTTTATTGGAATGTCTCTACAGTCGTCAGTTTTATTGGTCTCTAGCAAAGAAGTCGGTTGTGACTAAGTTTGCGGGATATTCGGTCAGTTAGAACCATGGTTTGTGGCGGGAAAAGTGGGCGGTGACTTCGCACAGTACAGGCGGCTGGTGCACACTGCCTCGGAGTGAGACTGCGAAATAGCTACTTCAATAAGTTAGTTGCCTTTTTTTGCACATGTCACGAAGCAAATATTCATTGGTCTTCTTATTGATGGCGCATAGACACGGTACATGTATCATATATTACCTATCATTACATATTGGAATATAATGAAACTTTACTGTTCTACATTTAAAATCCAAGCACCTGGTGCCATGAACTGTGTTCTTTTGTGCAGCGGCAGGGTTTAAAACGTAGAAGTACGAAATACTTGCTTATTCGAAAACGTCAAATGAGGTTCTCTAATGTGTTACTGGCCGCCAAGCAGGCGTACGCTCGATCTGGACGTAACTGCCGACACAGAGCTTTCCCGGGATACTGTTGACAGTCTGTCGGCCACTGATTAATGCACCACCTTAAAATTCAACCAACAATCAAACGCCTACCTGCTTCACTATTTCTAGCCGTCTAGTTAAGCCTTAAGATACTTTCTTTGCGTTCTCTTGTGTCCTTATTATTTCAAGAGCGCTTTCTTATGAATGGTTTATACATAAGTTATTTTAATCCATAACTTAGTTTTTTTAATGATTTTTCGAACACTTAATCTAAAGCTGTACATGTGACATATACTTTCGTACCGCCTTCTGAAGTACAGTTTGCTTTCCAGGGATGTTTGTGGGAGCTTTGTGCTTCGAGGTGTATACGTCATGGTAGACATTTTTTTGGACAGAGTTGTTTCCTACAATGCGTCACTGCGAAGCAGATTTAGGTCCCAATCTCGGAATGTTATCTCACAATCATGGAAAGTGCATCAGAAGCGCACTGAATAAACTCTAATTTGGTATTTGCCTGTTGGTTAAGAGATTTTCATATGGGATGGTCGAACTTGAGACGGTGTTTCGCTATGGATCCATCACTATTTGCCAAAAAATGGTAGTAGGTTTTGATAATTGAAATTTGCCGTTGAAATGCAGACGGGAGCAATGTTGACGCTGTTTTGACAGCTTTATATCTTATGTGTATGACAGTTGAGTGACTGGTATATTTTGGGACAAAAGCCCGAGCCGTCGCCACGGAAGGTCTGACCCTCTCATCAGCGCCACCACTTAAAATACTACTTTTTGTGCGTGTGCAATGACTAGGCTTACTCACTTTTCTAATAGGTATAGTGGGTTTCAACAAACACGGCGTTATCAAGAGATGAGACTTGTAGTAGTAGAGTAGAGTAGAGGTAGTAAAGGTCAAGGGATAGGAGCGTTGTGGTGAGAAGTAGTCTAGAGCAGACTGTTTTTTTTTCACCATAGCCTTGGAATAAAAAAAAGTTCGCACCTTAGTTGCATATCTGATACGAAACGTTTATATATACCTAAAAGCTTTAGCAGTGAATGATGGGACTTTCAGATTTGTGACTTAGATTGAGGCTATATAACCATACATGACGTGTGTGTAACTTAGGGCGTACGTACCGGGGTGTGATTTAAACAACTTTCTTGTTTGCTTTCCTTGATGGGTTAGCACAATTGAAATGGGGAATATCGATATCTGGGTGTGAGTTTAGACAAGATGTTGATCAACCCTCCTACAATAACAAAATTATCGGATAAAGTCAAGCGTATGAAACAGTAGACAACCTTTGAAGCTACGCAGGATTGAGATAATTTGATATTGTGTTGTGATTGACATAACCTCAGTTCAGCTCAATTGATCATCTGAGAGGTGGCACCATTGTCTCCACAAGTCCCTACCCTACGGCTATGTGTAACATTCTTCACTTATAATTATTACGTACGCTTGACAAAAGAGAAACGCATTCACAATATATTGGATATTTTTCGCTGTTTTATACCTCTCTCTCTCTCTCTCTCTCTCTCTCTCTCTCTCTATCTGTATATATATGTATATATCTCATTGAAATTTTAGTTAGCTTTGAAAACCGGCAGAAAATTTGTCAACAATTGTAGGTGTGGTGACGCAGTCCCCGCCTTGCCTGAGGTGTGATGGCGCAAAGCCTGAGTGCCCCTGAAAGTTCATGGTTAATCTCGTTGAAGTCAACATAGCAGGCTTCGAAGGGATTTTTAACTGCTATCGCTTGCTGAATACGCACTACTTTTGACTGCTGACGTATTCATAGCTAATAAACGCAACCATCAGAACACGGCATTGATGAGAAAACGGGTACGTTATTAGACAGAAGGCGACGATATTGAAACAGCACCAGAAGCCTGGTATGGAGGCTTTAATTAACCTGGCTTCGTGATAGAGCGAAGTGTGTCGATAATTGTCGGCAGTTGATCTAGTTCTGCCGAGCAACCCGTCTGAGACGGGTCGGAAATTCGGTATCTCCTTAAAGAATCGTCACCATGCGGTGAGTATGGCTAGGTTTTTTTAGAAACTAGGAACATGCATATGTCGTTACAGACGCTAGTTTTACACTGGCTTTCACGAAACAGTCGGTTGTGACTGAATTTGCGGGATATTTGGTTTGTTGGAACCATGGGGAGTGGGCAGTGAGCTCGCACAGGCGGCTGGTGCGCGCCGCCTCAGAGTGAGACTGTGAAATAGCTAGCGCTGCTTCAAGAAGTTATATAGGATTAGGTTGTTTCTTCGCATATGTCGTTAAAGATATCTTAGGAGGTTATACCGTTTCACCCCCTTCTAACTAAGGGTACAAAGACGCAAGACTTACCATTACACATGCGAAAATTCTGAATTTTAACCGTACCAGATTTAAGCATTCAAGCATTTCTTCCTTTGTACTTTAAGTTAGTTTGTGTGCAGTGCGCAGGGTTTCTCCACAAAGTACAATGTAGCCCGAAATATGTGTACATTTGAGACCGCCATTCTGGTACTACTTGCCCCCCGCCCGAGGTGGGTGCATGATGAGCGGGCGCGCGCGCGCGGTCTCAGAGATATGTCCGGACAGAACTTCCTCCCTTAGCTAGTAAACTGTTATGTCTCTCGGCCACGGCTTTCCGATTCAACCGCGTAAACCATTCACAGATTAGTGTACCGCCTGAAAATACAGCCGATATCAAATGTCAACGTGTCACGACTTTTTCCAGACTATATGATTAAGCCTTAATATGCGTTTCGGGTGTTTTTCTTGGGTCCTTGTTATTTCAATATCATTTTTGCCTGTGCCGTGGGAGATATACGTAGTTATTTGGTAACCATGGATTTTGGTCGGGACAAAGCTGTTAAATCCTGGCGATTACAACAAGCGTTATGGAATGTCCGAGTGAACCCAAAGGTGTGAATGTTTTGTAAAAATGTCAAAATTCAAAATGTGTAATATAATGAGGACCAAAAACGCCAGCAGTATCCCTTCAACTAGATCAAATTCTCTACTACATCTACTATCTAGACCTTGGAAAAGCTCAATTCCCACAGAAAATTCCACAATGGGCATAGAACTAAACTTTATCATATCTAGCGAATTGGTAAAACTGAGGGCACACCTGTGGTCGTTGGTATTTGGCAATCGTCAGAAGGAATGTGAAGAACAAAGCGGACACAGAAGGTGCGTAATGTTATTGGCACTTGGCCATCACGGCATGACTCATACTGATCCGTTCATAAAACCTATAAGTATTTTATTTCAAATCATGATACTGTAGTCACAATATTCCTGCCATGGTCTACAACTTAAGCCAGCGCAAATACCTTTTGTTGGGAGCGGCGAGGTGTTGTTTATAATTGCCATTAAAAAGAATTTTTGGTGTAGACGTTATTAGTAATCTTTTACATTCTAAAGGGTATCTGCTCAACATAGAATGGATATCAATGGATTTTATGTAAAATCATTAGGAACGCGCCCTTGTACGGGCTCGTATGTTTTCGCTAGTCACAATGTAAAGAAATGACTCAACTTTTTGACCACGCCTCCATAATGACAGAATAATAGCTACTACGTGACAAGACAAATGTTTGGAAATGTCAAATATTTAGTCACTGGACGGGTGCAGATATCTGATAGAATGCCAGAGGGAGCATTTGAACCGTTTCATCGACGCATTCGCTAACTGCTTACTTAATTACCAAACGTATCTTGTCCGACCGGTCTGCTATTTGTACAAGCTTAGTGAACCACCAGTAATTCGTAACAAGGGGTGTTTGTACTTTTGTGTACTTCTGATAACTAAATTGTACAAGAATTGTACAGAATAAAATGGATGACAACTTCTATTACTTTTGCAACAATTTTATGACATTATAGTACTTTGCCAGATACTATGTAGTATGGGGTGAGACTATAAACTTGTACAGTCTTTGGTGAAACGAATCACACTTTGCCTTAGGAAGTTTTTTATGTACTGTCCTATGTTAAATTGTAGGGATTTCAACATGTGTGTTTCCATAGTTAGATTTGGTCCTTTTATCCATTGATATGAATTAGGGTATAGGACACGACAGACATGTATACGATGATTAAGTACTTGGAACATTCAACTCATTTGTACACTAGCGCTGGATACCCTCGAATAGCTTCCCGTCTTGTGTGGTGCCAAAGTGATAAAAAGCTGTGCGAATTTTGTGTAAATGCTGTGCAATACTGGTTGTAAAAGTTTTGCAATTTTCAAATAGAACACTTTGCGCGATAACGAGTTTGGTTACATGTTTTTTATGTGTCAAATCGTGTGCAGGCGTTTGATGAGCTGTTCAAACAGCAGGCCCGCCTCAAAAACACGCAGAAGAAGAACGTTTAATCAATACATTTTTATCTCCATGAAAAAGGAGATATTGTTTTGGCTGTGTCTGTGTGTCTGCGAGTCTATCTGTGTGTTTTTGTTTCCAGATTGTTGTAATTAGCATATATAGCTCAGGAACTTCTGTATGGATTATGACGATATTTAGTATGTCGGTCAGTGTTCGGAAGACAAAGGTTAAGGTCGATTTGGAGCACTCGGTATGGGACCTTGTTACGGGCCTCACTAAATACCGAAAACAACCGAAAACAACCGAATACAACCAAAAACAACCAAAAACCACCGAAAAACAACGAAAACAACAAATCACTGAATACCGAAAGCAACCGAAAACAACTAACAGTAAACAAAACAACCGAAACCCCCCCAATCATCATCATCATCGTTCCTCCTCTTTCGAGGTGCAGCAAGAGAAGTTCGTCCTCCAGAATTTCATGTCATTCATTGCAGAAAGGAGTTCCTGTCCTTCCAAATTAGTTTCAGTTTCTATGAGTTTCTTGAGAGTTGTGATTGGTCGACAAATCCTTCTGTTTGCGTCCGGGTTCCAAAGCAGAAACTTTCCCGCTGGTTCACTGCTACGTACAACGTGGCCCGCGAGACTCAGCCGTCGACGTTTCACCACTGTGGTGATATATGGCAATGGTCCATATAACTGTCTATTTGTAGGGTGCTTCCACCATGGTGTATTGTAGATCCCACGGAGCATCTTCGTGTAAGTGCCATCGAGTTTTCTGGAGCGTCGTCATAACCCAGGATTCAGAGCCATATAAAAGAATTGCTTCTATACATGCTTTAAACACTTTTGTCTTACGTTGATGAAGGTTAGACATCCAGGTAATAAGATACGCCAAAAATAATTACTCAAGCAACTGGATAAGATTTTGAAACAGTCATTTGACTGTTTCAAAATCTTATCCAGTTGCTTGAGTAATTATTTTTGGCGCACTTTTGTCTTACTTTGTTTTCTAATCGCAGACTTCCAATTTTTTTGTAATGAGTGGAGGGCACTCCATGTCTGAGCTATCCTGATATTCATGTCATGTATACTATCAGTGTAGCCTCCGAGGTATTTAAAGTCGGCAACTTGCCCGATTGTAGTACCGTCGGAGGCTAAAAGTAGACTGTCAGTTGTAGGATTTAAATGCATGTACTTAGTCTTGGAAGCGTTGAGGTATAAACCAATTTTATTACATGGTTTTTCGACTTTGTTGAGAAGATTTTGAGTAAACGTTATTGAGTTTTCGAGCAAGGCATACCCTGGGAGTCCAGGCACCGTAATCGGAGCGCCACGGAGCACCGCACGCGCGCCCAGGCTTTCACGGCCCACCCTCCCGCTGCCCCCCGAAGACCGACCCCGCCCCACTGTCCGCTGCAAACCCAAGCTCCGCTATCCGATTTCTTCGGGGGGCAGCGGGAGGGTGGGCCGTGAAAGCTTGGGCGCGCGTGCGGTGCTCCGTGGCGCTCCGATTACGGTGCCTGGACTCCCAGGGTAAGCAAGGCAATGTCATCGGCGAAATCGAGATCAGGGAGGGTTTCAGCTGGGTGCCGTCGGCTCCGACGACGACGGAGGGTTAGACCCTCTGTGCCGGATATGGAAGACCGTAATGCATAATCAAGGCATATTACAAAGAGGAAGAGAGCCAGTGGGTCACCCTGAAGGACACCGATATTAATGCTGAATGCATCCGTCTCTCCTTCAGGAGTGATTACCACAGCCGTGGTGTCCTCATACATGACACGAATTGCGCTAACGACATCCAGCGGAATCCCGTATGCTTCCAAAATTTGAAACATTTTATGACGATTGATCGAATCAAATGCCTTGCGGAAGTCAATAAATACGACCACTGCTTCTTTGTCAAAGTTTTTCAACTCCTCCACTATGCGTCTGAGCGCAAGAATGTGAGAAGTAGTTGATCGTCCTTGACGAAAACCGTTTTGGTTAGTACGTAGCACTTGGTCCAGGACAGGGCGAATTCTGTTAAGCAGGCAGCGATTGTAAATCTTAGATGCAATTTGTGACAAAGAAATTCCCCTATAATTGTCTGGGTGACGCAAGTCCCCTTTCTTAGGGATGGGGACAATTCCAGACATGCCCCATTCTTTGGGGCGATTACCGTTAAATGTTGTATTACAAAAATGCAAAAGGTTTTTAGTCATATTTGGCATCTTCCAAAACTCAGGTGGAAGGCCATCCATGCCGGGAGCTTTCCCATGGTTGCCGTGGTAACCTCGTCCTGAGAGAACTCAATACTCTTGATCTCAGTGAAAACCTCGAATACCTTATGAATTGGTTCGCTGTCTGGTGCAGAATCAATATTTACGTTAAGAGGGTTTTTAAAGTGGTTCTCCCAGATTTTAAGACGATCTTCTCCTTCTATGTACACAACATTACTTGATTTCTTTCCTGAAAGAAACTTTACGAGATCCCATGCGTTTTTGATGTTAGATACTGAAGCTGGATGTTCAAAGGTACGTAGGGTCTCATTGATACGATTGTCTTTACAGCGATCGTACGTTCTCCGTAAATTGAACTGGGCTGTTTGCACATTACATAGAAGCTCTATGTGTTGCCTTACTAGCTCTGCATCTCTGGTGACTTGAGATCGACGAGGTTTAGCTGGTAATAAGTCCTTGCCGGTTTCATGTGCGATATTGACAAAGGATGTATAATTTTGCTCGGACTGAGCTAAGTTTTCATAACGTGCCATAACTGTATCGTCTATCTCAGATTCAAGCTGATTATTTGTTGCAACTGTCCTCCAGAATGATTTATTTGAGGCTACAGGTTTAGAGGATCTTAGGCTGAGTTTTACTGTCGCTGTCACGATGCGGCGGTCGCTACCCACCGGGTTGGATGAAGAATATGCCTGACAATCCTTAACACTGTTCCACTTGCGCTTACGGAAAAGACAGAAATCTATCTGAGAGCGGTCGCCCTTAGGTGATCTGAATGTCCATAATTTGCGATTTGGTTTCCGGAAGGAGATGTTACCAACTACAAGGCTATGTTGCTCCATAAAGTCATTTAAAAGCAAACCGTTACGATTTGAAACCTTGTGAATGGAAAAACCCTTTGCGATTTGAGCATTCATATCTCCTCCTATAAATAGCATGGAGTGCGATGGAATGGCCTCCACTGCATTACTTAATTTTGTGTAAAAGTCATTTGGAACATCATCAGGTAAACAGTTATGTGGGGCGTGACAGGATATAACAACAGCTCCTGGGTTTCCCTTGAAACGGGCTACAATTATACGCTCGTCTATTTTTCTCACAGAGAGTAGTAGCGGGAGAAGTCTATCATTGACACAAATGCCGACACCACGGATGGACGCGCCTGCTAAAGTTCTGGTGGCCGAAGCTGTAAATAGAGTCATGATTCCCATATTCCGTGCAACTATTTCCTCTACAGAGGCAGTGCAACTATTTCCTCTACAGAGGCACTATGAACTAGAAAGGCAACATTTGCGAGCAAATACAGCATGTTTAGCCATACTCCTCGCCATGCAAAAAATGGACTGTCCCAAAATAACAATGGACCATTCTAGAATACTTCCACTAAAAAAATGGATCACCCCAGTCCAAAATTGAGTTTAAAAACAATTAGTCTCTCCATACAGCAATGGAGTCTTCCAGTAGCACCTCAACACAATATGGACCAGTCCAAAACCATATCCACATAAACAAATATACTACTGCTAACAAATGGACTTTTTCATAATCACTCCAGCTCAAAATTGCAATAAATAATTAAAGAATCCTCCCCTTGCAAGAATGGGATATCCCGTGCCATCTCTATGTAAACTAGACCAGTCGACAAATATCCGCTCAAAATTACACTCTCGCGCATAATCAACCCAGTTCAAAAAAAATCAACCCCAGGAAAGAATTAAGTTTTCCATAGTATACATAATGATATATATGAGGATTTGACAGGAGAAGAAGGAAATTACCAAAAACAACATATTGCAGCGATAGTATGGGTGAAATATAGAAATGTGACACCCCTTTGTTTGAATGCATGATTCAATAGTATACATTTGGGTTGAAAAAAACGAAACAAAAAAATGTTTATTTCAAAAATTGTTTTGAAAGGCTGTATGCCAAACATTTAAATGAGGGCCTGTGTACATGACCAAGGCAGACACATGTCAAATTTTGCATCATTTTGGTTTAATACGAGTCAGTTCCAAGTCACCGAGAGGGTTTTAATATAATATTTGTAATATGTTTGAACTTTTTTGATTAAAAGAATGTCTAAATCACAATAGTTCTAAACTGTTCAAACAATAAGGATTGAAACTTATAACATGTTTGAACTTATTTAACATATGTTGGAAACATTTCGAACGTAACTGCACAAAAATCTCTTTATTTAGAACAGTTTCAAACCATCTATCCAAATGTTTCAATGTTCGAACAATTTGTAACAAAAGATTTTCACAATTGCCCCGTAAACGAAGGTGCTAAGTCCTCCTGTGTGTTTCCGTCTATTTTCGGTGGCCGCGCTAGACCACCAGCGGATTTGTTTTGACGGAGCGTCACCCGCGCGCGACGATGTACACTGTTCGGCACCGCTAATATCCGGCATTTTCCCGCTCCAAAACACTCCACTAGACCCACGTTTTTAGTGTTTTGCCTCGTGTGTAACACGATTCGATTTGCATTACTGACGGGACGAAAATGTTATGATAGAAAAAATTCACCCCGTCCCGGCGTCCGTCCCAAAAACATGAACGACGTGAAAATATATTTTCTTACAGATTCAATCACGAAAATCAACAGCATGGGATTCCAAATTTTCACAAAGGCCGACCATTTATCATGGTTGAACTTCCTTCCAAGGCGTGCGATAGATAAACATTCCCGGCACATAATAGTACCAGACTAACTACGCAAGCTCATGATAAAAATAGGGAGAATGTTTGTCAGTGAAGTTTGGCCACCAGAGGGTAAGTTCATTTAACGTTACAAGCGCAAACGGGCGAATCATTGACCTTACCGGGGACTGACTCTACTGGCCTAATCATTCCTTTTTTGCCGAATTCTACGATCCATACGCCCGTACGTACGCAGGAAAGCCTGGTGGACGCTACACATCACGGGAGACGCGTGTTGGTCCGAGACAGACAGCGGCGTGCTTTCGATCGCGTAGCGGCGACAACGTGCGGGACCAAAACGCCTGTCCCCAGTGAGACCGTGTGTTTTGCGCGGCATGCCCCGAATCCGTCTACCATTGCTGAATGTGGCCCGATTCATAGAGGTCTATTTTGTAAGCATTATTTCATGTACCCCTCAGCGTGAGAATTCCTTGTGCAACAACTTCGCCACATTATATATTCAAGTTTCCCCACCGCCCTCCGCCCGCATTTGATGTCTTTGATCATGAATGAAGTCGGCGGCAGAGAGAGATCATCAATCAATTTTGTCAGGAGTTGCGCGCCAGTCTGAGGAGAAACGATCTCCCGTGTTGTGTTGAAGAATTTGGAGTTTGAAAATATCTGGAATAACTAATGCTGAAATCAACATTCACAAAATCATTGATTTAACTTTATTTCTGTTATAAAATTTCCTAAACTGCAGTTTAACCACCCAGTTCAACGGAACATGGTGTTTTCCCGATAATCACGTAAAATATTTATGTCCGGTCTTTCCTCCTCGTAAGCAAACTTCCAGCTTGTCGCCAAACTTTGCCGAGGCGATAAGTACATAAGATGGGCGCGCTCGTTGTTTTGTTGTGCTAGCCATGCAGTGACGAGTCTTCGATTATCTGTAGTTGTTGAAGGACACACAGAAATCTTCGGACTGTAGTTTACCGCTTCGAAGGGCGTGACAGTCAACGGTAGTAAGGTTTGAACGAGCGTTGTGTTTCTCAGCTCACCTCTTCCAAACGTAAACAACGGGTGCGGGTTAACGTGAGCGGCGGGGGATTTGTTCGGCTGGCGACACCCCCGTACCGTACCGGTAGCGTGGTGTGTGTCGTGTTTCCTTGAAACGGATTTTTTAACAATAGAAAACTAGATCTATTCAAGATTTCTAACAAATTTAATGGAAACTTTTCTGTCCGGCGTAGTAGGATTTTGGGAGTACCTAACCGCGTTCTTCACGTGGAAATTTTTGATACCGCGAAACTAAACAAAACACCTACGATCGCCTGCCAGGCTTTTCGCGGTGGGGCGTCTTTATTGGTCAAATCATTAGGTGCTATCAGCTACTTAGCAGGGACGTGTAAATTGCTTTCGTATGGCTCATTTAACCAATGTTCGAAACTGTACGAACAAAAGATGAATCTATGTGTTGTGATAGTTTCGAAACTTATATCAATATTGTACCCGCCGATTTAAATGTTTCTAACATGCTGGAACGCAGTAGAAAATATTTCGAAAGTCAAACAAAGGTTCGAAATTGTTCTAAACATTCACTCATATCAGTTAGGTTGTTGCAAAGGTTTCGAAAATGTTACAACAAAAGGCAACAAACACCTTCTTGGTGACGTGGAATTGACTGGAGATGTGTATCTTTGTTCAAAAATAGTGAACAAAGGAGAGATAGTAAGCACATGTCCTGCGCATTCCCATACCACATTTGGTATGAATACTACAAATGTAGCACACCTGCTCCAGAAATGCAAGACAACTTAATTAACTCAATTGGCCAATCGGGTGGTCGCAAGGCTCACAGCCAGTCCAGGTGCAATAGGGGTCAATGACCTATAGGTCATATGAGGAAAATACCCAATGTTCTCCTCAAAATACCCTGCAAAATCGTATTTTGAAGTAATGTTTGCCGAAAGTGCGAATGGGGTTCTCTGAATATTTGTTCAATGTACCCCCATAGCAAATTTCAGGTCATTTGGATGTATTTCCAGAGCACAGGAGGCCGAAATGTACGTTTTTGGTCAGAAAAACCTCAATAAAATCATTTTCATGGTCAATATCGGAACAATTTAAGAATCGTGTATGGGTATTTGCCTAAACTACCTTTGTACCAAATTTCAGGTCATTTGGTCAAAAAATGACAGAGAGGAATCGATTTGAAGATTTGACAGGAGAAGAAGAAGAAGAAGGAGAAGAAACATGAGTAAAAACAATATGTTGAGCCATACTAGGTATGGCTAAACATAACAAAACGATGTTCTTGAATGCATGTTATCGAGATATCATAATCACTCATAAGCTTGTCAAGTTCTACTTGCGATGAAGTTGTTTGTAGGGTTCTGCAGTTCAGTGTAGCAAGCTTGGTGGGCTGACGGGATCTGGACAGTCCTCCTCTCGAACGTTGACTTCCAGCACTGGGTACGAACTCCATCTTGCTTGACGTTAGGCTCCAAAGATGTTTGTGCGGCTCGCCACGCCTGCACAGGCTCTTGGTCGAGGTCACGAGTAAACTTGCAAGGTTCCGAAACATAACCGTTAGGAAAAAGTCGTGGGAAATTATAATAAAACTAAATGAAAAAGAAAGAAAGAAGAGCCCCTTTTGTGGCGCCTCAGGGGTGGGAGGGGGTTACTCAACGCAGTCCCACAACACTGCAACAAAAATTCATCCTAACTTCATTATAAAACATAAAATGGAACACAAAACGTACTGAAAAATCATCTAGGAAGTAGATGACACAAACATGGACCTCCATCGGCCACCCTAACGTAGGATTACAGCGAATTTCTCATCCCAGTGTAGGGATAGGAGCTCCCATGGAAGACACCCCAAACCCCCCCCAAAACAACCGAAAACAAGAGTCTTAGGACCCGAAATCTCCATGAAATTTTGTTTTTTATTAAATGGTGTCTTTTTTGCCATAGTGAATTGTTCTTGCCGTTGCAAGTTGTGTTTTTTTTGCCAGTGGGTGCTTGTTTGGTTCTCATATGTGGTTTTCTTGGAAGCCCGTTCCCTACCAATGTCATTCTATATCCCTCAATGGTATGACCACCACCTGTCGGCCCCTGGAGAAGTGACCCAGTTTTGCTACTAATGTGACAGGTGTGACCCAGTTTTGCTACATGCCTAAAATGGAGGTATAGATTTTCTTTATTACTTATGCAAATTCAGCCCCAATTTGCATAATTTGAACTTCAGTGTGTACATCTATGTCCAACCTACCTGCGTACCAAATAACATGAAAATCTGTTGTAAATACAATATGCAATGAAGGCAACTATCATCTAAGGCGGAAAATTAAGTGGAAGCACTACCATACCTTATTATATATTCTGTAATGTTGTAAGGAACAATTGATGTTCATTGTACTGTACTTTTGTTAACAATAAACTTTATTACAAAGGTTATGAACAGAACAAACTGCGAGAACCAGATAGCTGCGAGCTTTGGCTCCCACTTTGAAAACAATAATAGTAATAATAGTTTATTGCAAATTCATGCCCGTAGGCTAATTGCATGTTGACAACAATATCGAAATACAAATGTAAGGTAAAACAAAGGTATACATGAATACAAGATCATTCTATATTGCTATTCTACAGTAAGTTTCTATATACAATGGAATATTGAAGTGCATCAGAATCATCTTCTCCCTAAAATAGATGATGTGATGAGACATTGATATTGGGGGATATCGGTACGCGGTGACTATTTTTTGTTGTTTTCTAGTTGTTTTCGGTTGATTTCGGTTGTTTTCAAGTTGTTTTCGGTTGTTTTCGGTTGTTTTCAAGTTGTTTTCGGTTGTTTTCGAGTTGTTTTTTGTTGTTTTCGATGATTAGTGATATGGTTGTTTTCGGTTGTTTTCGGTTGTTTTCGGTATTCAGTGAGACCGCTTGGTACCACTACTGTAGCAGATAGCTTGTAATGTGAAGAAGAATTGGTGTAGATTTGGGCGCACTAGCAGCTTTCTCTGGAACTGTAGTGGCGTTTTTTTGGTCAGAATCTTCCAAGGAGAATAACTAAACAAAGAAATGACTATAATATCTAACATGTACATGATTAAGTGCAAATCATGTAAATCTATATTTTCTGTGTTTTCCATTATAGAACTCAAATACATGTACAGGTAACATATGTAGTTTATGGCAGGTGGAACATTAACATATACCAATTATGCAAATAGATTTCTATTTCGCATAATAAATACAAAAGTGCCATAACTATAAACTTTTGCTTACGAATGTCTTGGTCAATAGGGAGTTAATAGTCATGTCATGTTAGGCGATGAGAGGAGTTTAGTATCCATAGTAGAAGAACTTTATTGCGCGACCATTGTAGCAGGTACAAAGTATGGCAACAACAGTAAACATAGAACAAGACATGAGTATGGAATAAAACTATTCACAACATCAAAATGACTATCTTAGGTTTTACATGATTCAAGTTTTCTAATTTTGAGTATCATTATTTTTTCTAATAACAAAACAATCTTTTATATATTTGCCTATTTTAACACTGTATGAGCTGTTGCATCTAAATATATAGTCAAATCTATCTGTGGCATTGAGTGTCTTAAAATCTGAAGTACTTGAATTGAGAAAGGTGAATAACTCAACTCGTAGGGCATCATATTTAGAGCATTCCATAATGAAGTGAAACTCATCTTCAATTCGATTAGGACAGAATGGGCAAAACCTTTGGTCGGGAGCTACATTTAAGTATCTACCTGTTTCTATATTCAATCTATGGCTACTAATTCTTAACTGTGTTATCGCTTTACGGATTTCAACACTATTCACATCATAAAGATATTTTTCTTGTACATAATGATTTTTGGATTTGTGAAGAAGGGAGTTGCGGTGTCGACTTTCGATCTAAATTGCCATATTTCTTTTCGTCTCAGGGTCTTCTTCGGCCTCGTGGCTTGCCTCACCCTCGTGCTCTGTGTGGCTCCTGTCGGCGGAAGGAAAGTTACAAGTACGTCTTTGGGTGTCAGTTGATGTAATTTTATATTATGAATAATTGCTCATTGGACCCTTATGTAATATCGAAAGTCTGATTTTATGTACATGTGTCAAGTTTTACTTTCATGTATATCTTTATGTCTTATCTAAGTACTAAAAGAGAGCGATATGTATGTGTCTACCCTACAGAAACATGTAAGCCTTTGAAGTTTCCGGACACGACAAGTGATTGCGACAAGAACCTGAAGAATGGGCGGTACCCCAAAGGAACCGTCTGCACGTTTGAATGCAATGAGGGATGTATAAGGGTACAAGGAGGTACAAGGAGGGTATGCAAGGTCAGGGGCCGGTCAAAATGGTGGACTGGTGGACGCGGACTGCAGTGTGAATGTGAGTGGTCACTTTTAAAAGCATATCTCTAAAACGGTACGAGCCTACGACATGATTCACATTCCAGTGATTTAATATTATTTATTATTATCCTCACAAAAGTTTGTATGCTTTCATGATTACGATGTGCATTTGTTGACTTCAACAGCCAGGCGTCCGAAAAACGTCGCAAGTTTTGTTGTTGCAATGATGACATCAGAACAAAACATCACATATACTAGTAGTTATGTTTTCGCAGTCATAACAGTTTGCTTTTTTCACATGCCGAATTATACATTAATGTGAAGTTGTCCAAAACAGTGTTCGTGGATTCGCATATGTTCTTGATTATTACTGACGGCGTTTTTGAAAGCTCGGTCACTTGAGCCAGGGTTACACATATCCGAACATGACTCGAAACACCAGCCGACCGAAGTCAGCGGACGTTCAGGAGCAGTGTGATCAGTTTTTTGGCGACGCCTCTTTTTCGCGCCTAGCATGCGCCGAACATGCGCCGAACATGTCCAAACCATCTCCTTACCAGTAAATGACTTACTCCTGACTGAGCCCCGAATGCTTTCTTAACTACTCCAAACCATCTCGACCTTAAGCCCAGGTTACACATAGCCGAACATGGCCTCCCGACTCTCCCCCGACCATGGTTAGAGTGATTCGGGAGTGATTCGGGAGCTAGCTCGGTTGGCGTTCGGCCGAGTCGGCTGGCGTTCGGCTGAGTCGGCTGGTGTTCGGCTGCGCCAGCCGAATGTTTTGAAAATTTCAAAACATTCGGCTCTGGACGGAGGGTCTGAAATGGGTCGGCTGGTGTTCGGCTGGTGTTCGGCGCGGTCGGCTAGTGCTCGGCTGGTATTCGGGATTGAGTCAGTAGTAAAATTAGAACCTTAACCACGCCAGAAACACTACTGACCTACTCCCAACAAGTTTCCAACCTACCCACAACCAACTCCAATGCCGTAGACAAATCTCTGCTAACTAATTCTCAACCAAGTGACTACTATCGGAACGTGGGCGAATCACCCCCGACCTTCACACGACCAAAAGTAAAGAAGAGCACTGAAAGCAGTATCAAAGCTAGTCATGATCCGAATTCGATCTCTCGGTGATGTTAACAACATAATAGAATGGATTATTTTAATTAAAAACGAAAATGACCCCTCTTTTAAAAGTCGCTGAATATGTCCATTTCAATTCGTGAGAGGGTCTGCATTCGGTCGGGGATTAGTCAGGAGAGATTCGGCAGTCTGCGACTAGAGGTCGGGATGGTTGGGAGTAGGCTAAAAGCATTCCGGGCAAATTATGTTTACCTTCACAGAAGTAATTATGTTTACCTTCACAGAAGTAAACATATTGTTTTTGCTACGTTTCCTCTTCTTCCTCTTCTTCGTCTTCTCCGCACAAGTAAAAAACATTAATATCTCCAAAACTAGAGCTTGGAATATCTTGAAATCCAGCAAGCTGGTAGGCCTGTACATACGACACTGCACCATGGTCGTTTTGTCCCATATAGATGCAAAAAAATTGTTTTATGCGGCAAAAACTGGTGAAAAAACTAGCATTTTAAGCACTAAATGGAACTTTAGAATCTTAATAGAATGCCAAACGAAGTTTGGAAGGCTGTTCGAAATAGGATCCGTGGCCGCGGGGTGAATGGAACACGCTGCCGAACTCGTAGAACACAACGTTCCACGGCCGTTGGCGGGGTCACCCGCGGTCATACTGTAAAACAGCGCCATCTAAGCTCGGCTTCACAACGTCTCAACTTAAAACCACTCATGACACTGGGATGGCGGTATTAAATGCAAGTGTTACGCGCATACCCGACGATGCCGTACCACGATTATTATTTTAAAATACCGCAACAACCTTTCCTCACCCGGAAGTAAAGTTCGGCACGCATCAAAACGCCAATAAAGCACGTATATCATACTAAGGAGTTTACACACCAACGTTGCGTAAATTGAGTGACTGTTTCCTAATTGTAATATTAATGGAACATTTTCAATGGAGACAAAACAAGTAAATTGAATCATTTGTTTTGTTTAAAAAAAAATTAGCGTCTTTAGGCAGTCAGGAAGTACAGAAAAGTTCATATGACTATACAGGAGTCACTTATGTTATAATATTACAATTTTCACATAACAAAATAAAATATTGACAAAAACTACATGTTAATGTATTGTTAATAATTATTCGATGTAACAAAACTACTATACATGAAAAACTGACGTAAGTCAGACGTTTTGTACTAGAAAGAATTTTATTTTTCCCCCTAATAGTAATAGGATGTTCCAAAGAAATGATTTGCATAATCGGAATGTTTTATTTTCGTCTTGGGTGAACACAAGGAAATTAAACGCCACTTTATGGCAAAAAGAATAGTCTTTAACCCAACAATATATGCATAGTAAAAATTATAAACATATATTTACAATAATCAATTGTGTACACAGGAACATAGGTCCAACTACGACACTATTTTTAGGATACTTTTGGTATTTTTCTCCCTTCATGTCAGATAATGGTATCGACCGTTCCAAATATGGTTGTGGTTCGATTCGAATCAACAAAATTGAGAGTTGAAGCAAGACTTGTTTCAACTGACTTGTTTCAACTCCAAATGTTCCAACTCGAAAACCAAAATTTTCAACTCCGAGTTGCAGTGACGATATCGGCGAATTTTGGGCTTCATTTCTTCAAAGTTGAGTCGGTTCAGAGGCACTGCTGTCCCGTTATTTCTCGTCAGGGAACGTAAAGCCATTCAAGGTGAGTGTAACTTATAAAGCTCGATGTTTCATTTTCCCGCCATTTGTTATGACAGAACCTCCTTGGACAGAGCAAGGACAGAGTCAGAGAACTATCAAATTATAATTTGTTTGAACTGATCAAAATGTTGAGATTGATCTTGCGTCGGATGAATTTTCTTCATTATAGATTTCAAAGTTTCAGATTTCTTTACCTGCTAATTTTTACGTCAGGCCTCAGGGTCTTGAGTAATTTCTAGATCTAGCAAGTACAAATTTATGTCCTTGGATCGTAGAACAGAGAAATTTTGGTAAAAGAACTGGGTTCGATATTCGTATTGTATGCAAGTATATTTTTGTGGTAACCATCCATTCAATAGTCCATTGGTCTTGCTATCAAGAGTAAAAGACTGTCTCACTTTTTAACCATTTTCCAAGACCAGGCAGTTTTGTTTATACATCTAGGAGCATCTAGTGATTACAATGTTATTTAATAAGATCATGCGGTATTATTCCCAAGATTATCCTGTCCCTTACTTACTTACTTATCCTCTTCATCCCTTGCGAGACATAAGGCCATGACTTATCCTGTCCCTAGTGCAAGAAAATTCTTATTGACAGGAAAATTGTCATTGTCAGTAACTTCCTGAGAAATCTTTCTGACGGGAACATCTTGGCAATTGCTTGTAAGTTTTTTGGGGCTCAAAATACAGGGTGCATGTGCACTTTTGTGTACCCAATTTTTATTATCATTTAGGGGATTAGGTACAGGTGGCTGTAATGAGGTATAAATCACTCCTTTACTAGTAGGTAATTTTTGTTTACCAGGCTGAGGACCATTCAGAGGAAAGGTATTCCTATTTGACAAAACTTTTCAATATGGAAATGTGTGCACAATTTTAATTTCATGCCTTCATTCCATAGCTGACCTGTGGCAAGCAGAATGGGGGTTGACCTGGCCACATACAGGGCGCGGATAGGCTGCTTCAGCAACCCTGGATTTGACTCACTGCACTGTTGGGCAGAGGCGTCATGTTTGCTAGTGTGGCTGGTGATGTCACAACTAATGCTGAAGCTAGCGGGGGATGTGGAGGAGAATCCTGGACCCAAGGAAAGGTGAAAATCAGAAATCAGCTTTATCCTAAATCAGCTTTATCCTGTTATCAGAAATCAGAGCTCTTTATCCTGTTAGATAGAGTACTTTGCAATATATTGGTTCATATGTTACAAAATGAATCTTGAACATTATCGTTATCAAATATGTTCAGTGATTTGCAATTTGTTGGGATCAGTACAACTTGGAAATTGGAACCCGATTGTCTCTTTCATGTTGAGAGTGAAGATAAGACTGCCTGTTCAAAAATACCTTTTTTTAAAATCCCCTGGGTGGTTTTGGGGCACGTTTGACTACTGTTTAACATCAATTTAACTTATGTACAATGTTCATTTTAGTAGGTGTGAATTGCTTTTGAATGCCAGAAGTCCTCCACAAGATCCAGGGCTTTCAGTTTGTAGATACTTAATTATCACGTTTATGAATAAGTGTACACTCGTGCCATTCTAGGAAGGCATCAAAGGGAAACGAAGGCCAGCAAAGGCAGTGGTCCCCAGATGTGCAGGAGACAAGAGCAAATGCTGGAGGAGGGTTTGTGTTTTGCCCTTTGACGCAGACTGACCAGTTCACATTATCAGGTCAGTTGGGCATTCCTGTTGCAGCATTGCATGAGTCCCCCTTGCCCCCTGGACAAAATAGCGTTCCCCTAGAGTGTCCATTCAATGTGAAAAGTATTGGGGGATTTGGGAATTGTTTTTTCAAAGCAATCTCATATGCAGTGTTTGGAATTGAGGAATACCATCTTGCGCTCAGGTCATTGTTAGTTGCGCACATGCAGACACTACCTCATGCTTTTTGCAGGCTTTTCCTTCCAACAGGACTGTCCATGACTGATTACATAGTAACCAGTCAAATGCATTTTGATGGTATATGGGCAACTGATATTGAAATCTACTGCATGGCTTCAATGCTTAGAAGACCTATCTTTGTCTATAGTTACTGTGGTACAAGGGAGGGGTGGAAATGGATGAAATTTTCTCCAACAGGAACCGTAAGAGAGGACACTTACTTGTCAGATGGTGGGTATAGCTCTGGTATCTATCTTCGGAATACAGATAGAAATCACTATGACATTGTCACAGATGTAATGAGCTTAGAGCAGTCGAGGAATATGTCAAGGTTTCAACACTATCGCCATATGCAAAAAGCAAAAGCAGAACAAGCAGAGCAGTTCCTTGCAGCAGATCGCTTGCGGAAAGCCAATCGTTATGCCCATGATGAGGAGTACAAGATGTGTAAAAAGCTCCAAGCAAATGTTAGATATCATAGTGATGAGGTCCACAGAAAGAGAAAAAATAGCCAAAAACAGACCAGGTACCAAACTGATGAGAATCACAGGATGGAAAAACTTGAACAACTACAGACCAGGTACCACACAGATGAGAGCCACAAGAAGCAGAAAGTTGCACATGAAAAGACAAGGTACCATATTGATGAGAACCACAGGCTGGAAAAACTTGAACAGCAACAGACCAGGTACCACACAGATGAGAACCGCAAGAAAGGAAAACTTGAACAACAACAGAGCAGGTACCACACTGATGAGAACCACAAGAAAGAGAAACTTGAACAACAACAGAGCAGGTACCACACTGATGAGGACCACAGGATGGAGAAACTTGAACAAGATAGGAAAAGGTATCAAAGTGATCCAGAACTAAGAGCAGAAAAAATAGCACAGGTTCAGAATAATAGAAGGCTGGAACATGATTCCATAATTGTGGAGCAAGCTGTTAAAAAGTTCCAAAAGGAATGCAGGGAAGGACTTAAACATGTTTGTACTGTGTGCCATAAGATATTCTTCCGTTCACAAGTCGTGGTGTGTGATCGATCTAAGTTTGATTCTTCAGTTCATGGCTGTCTGACAGGTGAGTATGTTCATAAATGTAACAAAGAGTGCACCAGACAGCCTTGTCCTAAAGTTAAGTCACATGGTAAGGAATGGATTTGTTACACCTGCAAAGGTTACTTGTTGAAAAAGAAAATTCCAGCCCAGGCGCAAACTAACAAGATGAGTCTTCCAGAAATACCACCCCAGTTGAAATGTCTCAATACACTTGAGTCACAGTTAGTAGCTGTGAGAATACCATTCATGAAGGTAACAGCTCTTCCGAAAGGTGGTCAGAAAGGAGTTAATGGTCCTGTAGTGTGTGTTCCAGCAGATGTAAGTAAAACACATGCGGTTCTACCCAGAATGCCTTCAGAGGCGCAGTTTGTCAAAGTGAAGCTAAAGAAGAAGTTAGAGTACAGAGGGCATTACATGTACAGACAAATAAGCCCATTGAAGGTTGACACTGCTCTGCAATATCTTGTAGACAATAACAAACATTACAATGGTGTTTCTGTTGACACTGACTGGGTTGTGCCGTGGACTGAGGAAGGGGGGTTCATCCAACCGGCTATTACTGAAACTGAACATGGTCACGATGACACACAAAATCATACAGATGGCGAGCAGCAGGAAGGGAGTGACATGGTCCGGGCAGCCATAGATGGCATGGAAGACGAGGAGATGGACAACATTCTTGGACAGATCAATGTTGAAAAAGTAACGGAAGAGGCAGCTCTGAATGAAGACGACGATGACGACCAGCTAAGGGGTCTTCCACATGATACATGCCTGCAACCAGTAGACATAGGACAGGACTTCCTTGGTCACTATGATGAACACGTACTTTGTGTGGCCCCGGGAGAAGGTAATAGGCCAGTTTTTGTCTTCAAGGAAGTCGGAGGAGAGGCGATGTCTTTCCCGGTACAGTTTCCAACGGGAGAGTATTCTTTCAACGATGACCGCGAGACGCGTATAACTGCCAGTCAGTACTTCAAGGCACGCCTTATGGGTGCAGACTCACGGTTTGCGAGCGATGCCAGCTACATATTCTATGCACAATATGTAATAGAAACGCACTTCATACGATCAAATATTTCCATTTCGTTGCGAAAAAGTTCACCAATCACAAGTGACGGGCGTAGAATAGGGGCCCAAATGTTGTCGGACAGAGAGGACGTACAGGCCATTCTTAAGTCAGATGAAGGCTATCGCTTCCTTCAGCCAGTCAGGGGTACTCCACAGTTCTGGGAAAAGACGCTCAATGAATTGTATGCAATGATCAGGCAGATTGGAATTCCCACGTGGTTCGTGACTTTTTCTGCGGCGGACTTGCGATGGCCAGAAGTTTTGGAAGCAATTCGACAAGATCGTGGTACCGTACCAGTGAGTGAGTTGACGTGGGAAGAGCGTTGTGACATTTTGAAGAGTAATCCAGTCACTGCTGCTCGCATGTTTGATCACAGAGTCAAGCTGCTTTTCAAACATCTCATTCAGTCTCAGTCGCAACCCATAGGGGAAGTTGTAGAAACTTTTACAAGAACTGAATTTCAGGCCCGTGGCAGTCCACACATACATTGCTTGTTGTGGGTGAAAGATGCGCCGAAATTGAACGTAAATTCTGAAGAGGAGATATGTGCCTTTGTGGACAGGTATGTGTGCAGTCAGCTACCCGACTCAGAGGCAGATAAGGAGCTATTTGACATAGTTAGTCAGGTTCAAACGCACCGGAAAGGTCATACAGCATCCTGCAAGAAAGGTGGCAAGGTCTGTAGGTTTGGATTCCCAAAACCTCCCGTGAAGCAGACATTTATGTGCGGCCCCGTGAAACTGCAAGATCTAACTGATGCAGAAATGGCATCCTTCAAAGGAAGAAAGAAGCAAGCCGAAGCAGTCCTTAAAAAATTCTGGGACGTGTTGGACAAGACCAAGGAGCCAAACAAGTGCTCCACGGACACCATTCTGAAGGAGGCAGATCTCTCGGCCGCAGAGTTCTGTGACGCCTTCAACTTGATGGCAACCAGGAAGCAAGTAGTGCTCAGGCGCGAGCCAAAGGACATGTGGGTGAACAATTACAATCCACATCTACTCCGGGCTTGGAATGGTAACATGGACATCCAATATGTTCTCGATGCCTACAGTTGTGTTAAGTACATTGTATCGTACATTAGCAAAGCAGAAAGGGAAATGGGAAAGCTACTTAAACAGGCCCAGAAAGAGGCTAGGGAAGGGAATCAGGATGTAGTTAATGAAATGAGAAAAGTAGGCAACGCCTACCTTCACCACAGGGAAGTGAGTGCGCAGGAGGCAGTGTATCGAGCCTGTAGCCTGAAGCTAAAGGATTGTTCAAGAGAAGTCATTTTCATACCGACAGATGAGAAAGCTAGTCGCCTGTCTAAACCCTTGGCAGCGATCCAGAACATTGCTAGTGCAGAAAACGGCGAGGAGGAAAGCATCTGGATGCCGAGCATTATGGACCGATACATTACCCTTCCAAACCTTTGTCTTATAGTGGAAGCACGGTGGGCTGAAAGTGAACTTAGTATGGCCAGAGGGGGACTTAATCCCGGATTAAGTCTACCCCTTTTGCCCTATCTGAGCACTTTTAGCGTGAAATTTGGTGGACCATGGTCTAGAGTGAGTCCTTCACACCAATTCGGATAGTGAGTCAATCTTCAGTCATCAGTGAGTCCAGGGTCATTAATCACCATAGCTGGAAGCAGACCCAGCACACCGATGTAGAAAACTGCCTACCTCAGGGGTTCATCATGGGTATAAATCAATTAGACATGCATGATAGCTGACTTCTCCCCCAAGGCCCAAGTCTAGAGTGTGTCAACCTTCAGTCACCAGTGAGTCCACTGGTCACTTATCACCATAGCTGGAAGCAGACCCAGCACACACTACACAGATAAAGACTTCTCTTCCAAGGCCCAAGTCTAGAGTGTGTCAACCTTCAGTCATCAGTGAGTCCAGGTCACTTATCACCATAGCTGGAAGCTGACCCAGCATACAGACAGAAAACTGTGTATCTCAGTGGTTCATCATGGGTATCAATCAATTAGACATGCATGGCCCAAGTCTGAAGACAAAACTACAGATGGCAGGCTGGTTCCATGCAATTCCATTTTTTATGTTCAATTTGTTCTCAAGTCTGCAGATTTCTGTTGCAGAATGAACTACATGTTGAGACCACGCCCTCCCTGTCACTGCAATATAACTGATAAAAATAAAGTAAATTCAGTCATTCTTAGTGGCTGGCCTTGGCATTCTCTTAGACCTCCGGAGAGCCATATTTGGAAGAAAACATTGTTCTTGCAACTGTCCTTTCACCAGGGCAGGTCAAGTTGTATTTTTGCTGGAAACGACTGCTTTAGATTGGCTACACCGTGTACCATCTTTCATCCCATAATAACCTTGATTAAAGGCATTGTACTGTACATTTTGTACTTATATCCAGTGTTTTGATCATAGTAGAATGTAACTTTGGCCAATGTGTGAGGACACTTTAAGACCCCCGCTCATACTAAGCCTTTCATAGCCGGCTGAATAAATCAGAAGCTACCTTGGCTTTGTTTAGTTAGTATGAACACAATTTAACTGGCTAAATAAGGGTTAACCCTTTCTAAAACCCTTATATCATGGTGTAAACAGCCTAAAAAAAAGTATGTGGCTGGAGCTGGTGATCTCAATTACATGGTAAATCTGGCATAACTAATGCAGACACAACTCCAGCTACCCACAAGGGAATCCCTGACCAGACTCTGGGCTTGGGAGCTGGGTGACAGCTCTGATGGGTCTCAAGTGAGTCCAAGGGTGGAGCAGTTCAGTCATGGTCATTAAGCTCTCCTCCCAGAGTGAGTCCATCTTAAGTTCACAGGACTCACTTTAGGAATACGGAGGGCCATGGTCCACAATCAGTCTAAGGTTCGCTAGGGAAGGCGAGACCACTGGAAGAACCCTTCCAAACAATGTGTGCCGCAAAGTTTGTCTCTGAGTATCGTGTGGTTTCCTTTTCGGGGAAGCAACAAGATGGTGAGCAGCCATCTCGAGGCACCAAGAAGTATGTCCTGAATGATAATTTAGGGTCTGTACAAAAGCGCACCAGATCGAACCCTGCTATCATTCGCTTTGCCAAGTTTAATAAGGAAAAAGATCCAGAGCGATTCTACTTGACGTTGCTCAAGTTATACTTGCCGCACTACTCTGACATGCAGTTAAAACCAGAACAGTTTGCAAAGTATGAAGACTTCTACTTGAGTGGCTCTGTTTTATTGTCTGAAAGGACAGGTGTCTTAAATGTCAGGGATATTGTGGAGAATAACAGGTGTCAATTTGAGAAAAATCGTGAAGAACTTGAGGGGGCACGTAAAGAAGTAGAAAACACCAGCGGTGATCTAGATGATGCTTGGGCCCAGATCTTCCCTGTACAGGAACAGGACAGATTTGAGTGTCAAGACGCGCAAGTAAAAGTCCAACTTTTTGATGATGAAGATATTGAGGATGACATCCCTGATCTTGCGATTGTGGACAGGACAGACAAGTCAAAAGAACAAGGCTTCACCCTAGAAAAATGCCAGTTGCAGATCGCTTCAAAAACTGCACTCCCTCTAATGCAGTCGCTCAATCCCATGCAACAAGATGTTTTCTATTTTGTACGGAAGTGGTGTTTGGAAACTGCAGCGGGGAAGCGACCGGAGCCCTTTCATATTTTTGTAACGGGCGGTGCTGGGACCGGAAAGAGCCATCTTATCAAGTGCATATGTTACGAAGCTACGAGAATACTTAAGCAGACACAAGAGAACCCTGACGATATCTCTGTCCTACTTACGGCGCCCACGGGAACGGCCGCTTTCAACATCGGTGGAAGCACTGTCCACCATGCGTTCCACTTGACATTTGGTTCTAAATATCAACCCCTCTCGGAAAAAACACTGAATACAGTGCGCGCACAGTACCAAAGTCTAAAGATTGTGGTCATAGATGAAGTGTCGATGGTTGATACAAATGTAATGTCCTTCATCGACGGTAGATTGGGCCAACTGACACATGCGCACCCAGATGCAAAGTTTGGAAATGTAAGTATATTGGCAGTTGGCGACATGTACCAACTACCTCCAGTCAAAGGTAAGAGCCTTTGCAGGGATAGAAAAAAAGAGATCATTGACCTCTGGAATCCCATTTTTGAAGTTGTGCAACTAGAGGAGATCATGAGGCAGAAGGATGATGCTGCATTTGCCGAGCTTTTGAACAGGCTTAGGGTAAAGAGAAAGAAAGACAAACTTTCAGATGAAGATGACAAAACTCTGTGTTCAAGGGTGCTCTCTCTTGACTTTGCATCAGATGATTACCCTAAAGATGCCCTTCACATTTTCGGCACCAATGATACTGTTGATCGGCATAATGACAACATGTTGATCCTCCGGTGTTCACCGATTAGACGATACGAGGCCGTTGATTTTTCCAAAGATCTGTGCTCAGGTTCGATTAAAAGGAGAGATTTAGTTGAAGGGGTACGAGACGACCTACTAGATGTGCTCCGAGTCGGAGTTGGTGCTAGGGTCATACTTTGCCGCAATGTCAACGTTGAAGATGGTTTAGTGAATGGTGCATTTGGAACTGTGACTGGAATGAAAGGTGGGGAAGATAATGCCAGTGAAGTTGCAACTGTTTATGTGCTATTTGATAACCCAAGGGTAGGTGCTGAGGAAAGGCAAAAGAGTGCTGTTCCCAAGGAGATACCTGTCAACTCAGTGCCAGTGCGTCAGATCGAGAGCACCTTGAAAAAAATTTGCAATGTTACACGTCACCAAATCCCGTTGAAGCTAGCCTGGGCATGTACGACACACAAAGTGCAGGGCATGACTGTTCCTAAAGCGGTTGTCTCCATGAAAAAGGCTTTCGCATCAGGTATGTCGTATGTGGCATTAAGTAGGGTTTGTTCAATAGGTGGGCTCTACATTACCGACTACAAGCAGGACTCTATCTACTGTGATGAGCAAGTAGAGGAGGCGGTCAAAAGTATGAGGCACTTACAGTTTAGATGTGACCCGTTCATAAATATTGATGACAGATCTGAAAGCAATAGGGTCCTAAATATTGTCCACCACAATACTGAAGGCCTGGTAGGCCACTTTAAAAGTCTGAAATCCACCTGTCTGCTCAAAGCTGATATAATATGCTTGACTGAGACATGGCTATCTGGTGATGTGCAGTCTTCTCAGGTGCAGCTAGAAAACTTTACTGTGTTTCGTCAAGACAGGAGACGTGTTTGTGAGGCAGACTCTATGACAACAAGTTCCCCTCATGGAGGAGTGGCAGTTTATGTCCGTGATGGGTACAGATGTTCTGAAATACCTATTCCAAGTGACATACGCCTTGAATGTGTGGTTATGCGTATGTCTGCTGAGGGAGTGGAAATTCTCATTGTACCTATTTACAGGCCACCCAATGTGAAAAAAGATGTATTCATATGCAATTTAGAGAAATTGATGCAGCACCTGGCCACGGTGAAACGAAATACTACAATCTTTCTTGGGGACTTTAACGAGAACTTGATTTCAGGGGAAGACAACAAAAAGATTCTGAATTTCTTTGTGACAAAGGATTTCGAACAGTTGGTGGAAGATCCTACAACCATGAAAGGAACCCTTATTGACCATGTTTACATTTCACCAGTGCCATCAAATGTAAGCTGTGGGGTCATACAGACATTTTACAGTTACCATGATGCTGTGTATTGTTCGCTGTATCAGTGATGCTGCAATAACCTGTGAAAAGGCGATGGAATAGAAAAAAATTCCTTCCTTTGTTATCATAATGAGGATATGCACCAGCTCTGCCCTTGCCAACCGTATTAGGTGGGCAAGGGAGAGGAGGCATTACCCGCTCCGCCTACGGGGGTTCCTGGTGCAAAAAAAAGGATAGTCGCCAGTCTGGCCTTGCATACTCTGATTGGTCAAACTCAATGTTGAACAAACAGGGTATGCGAGGGGGAGGGTCATATATACCCGCTCCGCCCTTGCCAACCACTAACCTCAGTGGTTGGTAAGGGGGTTCCTTGCGAAACAGGAACCCCCTTACCAAGAAACCATTGAGGTTTGGAGTTTGTAAGGGGGTTCCTGGCGACATAAGGATCATCACCAGCTCTGGTCTTGGTAATCCTGTTTGGTCAAAGCTGAACAAACAGGGTATGCAAGGGGGAGGGGACATGAACGATGAAGTCGTACCCACTCCGCCCTTGCCAACCCCTAACCTCAGTGGTTGGTAAGGGGGTTCCTGGTGAAACAGGAACCCCCTTACCCACCCCTAAGGTTAGGGGTGGGTAAGGGGGTTCCTGGTGTTACAAAGGAAGGAAAAAGAGCTCTCCCCTGTGATTGTGGTTGAGGAAGGAAAAATAGCTCTCCCTGTGATTGGGATAGAGGAAATGAAAAAAGAAGAAAAAAACGGAATGCACAAGGATAACAATAGGTAGTCACTTTTAAACAATGATCTAATCTCTTCTTTTTTTCCCTTTCTTTTAGGAGACCATTCTTCTGTTCGAAGAGCACCTTAAAGTACCTTGGAAAATATATCAGGCGGTTTTTTTTCTTAACTTTTTCTTTATATTATAGATTCTATATTTGTAATCTTGTATCTTGATCTTATGTAATATATCTTTTTCACTCTTATTGTCATGTTTCAACTCATTTTTCCTTTTGAAAGCATGAAATTCCATATTTAGAGTTCTCCACCACTGCATCATTGTCAGTAACCATAATTTTCCTTTTCTTTTAAGTGGTTGAGCAGTCAGAAGATCATGCTCAAGCAGTCTGAACATACAGCAGGTATGCTTGTGCTAATATAACAAGGAAATAAAAATAGAATTGTTTTCTGTTAAAACACCAGTAAACATGTGTTTTAGATCTAGAGAAAAGCTGATGTCAAGTGTAAGTTGTTGGGTCAACAGCAAAGGGTGCACATGATGTTGATTGTTTCTTTAACTTCAAAGAGACTGATTAACCTATGATTTTTATCTTGAATGCTTCTTTTCCTCAAACCTCACTCCTGTTTCTGTCCTCCAGATGGGGCCCATCTAGAGAAGAGAGGCAGAACGTGGTCCATGTCTCCATGAGAAACTGCATGGGGAGGTCCCAGCAAGCTGCAGCTGCGCAGAAGGACACCAGCTTTGCAAATTTTGATAACAATTATTAAGCTTCAGATTGTTTGGCTCACATAGTTAAGACTCAAAGTGTATATTATTTTAGCTTGCATATTTTTGTACTTCCATTTTTCTTGTATTTACAGTTTTTGTATTTGCATTTTTGTATGTACTAAAAAGTAATAAGATTGTGAGAGAAGACAAAATGTAAGATTTCAAAAATTGTTTGATTAAACCTGTCAAGAAGATTCAAAGTGTACATGACTTGTGCTTGTATCTCTCCTCTTAATTACATTGATGGTCAGAGTGTGTGCTGAGAGAATCATTTGACATTCATCCTTGTTGGGGCTAAGAACATCCAAACTATTCAATGAATGGCACTCCAGTAGTATCTTTATGAAAGTCTTGCAATATGAGCGAAGTGTACATGACTTGTGCTTGTATCTCTCCTCTTAATTACATTGATGGTGAGAGTGTGTGCTGAGAGAATCATTTGACATTCATCCTTGTTGGGGCTAAGAACATCCAAACTATTCAATGAATGGCACTCCAGTAGTATCTTTATGAAAGTCTTGCAATATGAGCGAAGGCAAAATATTCTCTTACCCATCCCTCCAAAGTACCTTAAGTTTGTAGAAGTATGAATGGCAGGCTAGACTATGCGAAGGTAAACATTTTGCATTTGCCCGCAAATGTTGCCTCTCTAGTTCGGGAGTAATTCTTGTACTGGTTAGCATATGATCGGCGCAGATTCGGCGCATGTTCGGCGCCAAATATAGGCGTGGCCTAATTCTGGTCAGACTGCTTCCGAACTACCACCGACCCGAGTCGGCTGGCGTTCGGGAGCCATATTCGGCTATGTGTAACCTAGGCTTTAAGCCCAGGTTACACATAGGCGAACATGGCTCCCGAACGCTAGCCGACTCGGGTCGGTGGTAGTTCGGAAGCAGTCTGACCAGAATTAGGCCACGCCTATATTTGGCGCCGAACATGCGCCGAATCTGCCCCGAACATGCGCCGAACATGTCCCAACCATCTCCTAACCAATACACGATTTACCCCCAACCAAGCCCCGAATACTTCCTAACCTACACCCAACCATCCCGACCTCTAGCAGAATCTCTCCTGACTAATTCCCAACCAGTTGCTAACCCTCTCACGAAGTGAAATTGACACATTCAGCGACTTTCAAAAAAGGGTTCATTTTCAGTTTTAATCAAAATAATCCACTCTTCCATATTGTTAACATTACCAAGACATCGAATTTGGATCAATGTTAGCTTAAATAAGACTTTTAGATTTCTTATCTGTTTTTGGTCGTGTGAAGGTCGGGGCTGATTCGCCCACGTTCTGGTAGTAGTTAGTTTAGTTGGGAATGAGTTAGCCGAGATTTATCTACGGCCTAGGGGTGAGTTATTGGTAGGTTTGAAACTAGTTTGGTGTAAGTCAGCAGTGGTTATAGCGTGGTTAAGATTTAAATTTTACTGCTGACTTACTCCCGAACACCAGCCGAACACTAGCTGAATACTAATGTTAAACTGATGTATCAACCTATTGTTTTGTGATTGTAATTGGAGACGATTGATTTAATAAAAGGAAAAAAAAAAAAAAAAGAAAAATGCATCCTCTGGGACTCAACGGAGACCAATACCGTAACATTCCCCATTGTGTACGGTGTCGGCGTCGATTGGGTACTGAAAATTTACTATCTATCCGTTCGCGGCGTAGTGAACCTTTTAGATACCCTCAATACATTCTACCTCCACCATGATACGCCATTTACACTGTTCTTGGCAACTAAAGGGCCTTACCGTACCCAAGTGCTGTTTTTTCACTATTTGGCAATAGAAGGTATTTTACTCAACATGAATACCGGCTTTTAATGCAATTAAGATATCTAATTTTATAAAATGTCATTTCGAGTTACAATACAGCCAGTTTGCTTATCTGAGTGCCATTTGGATATACATAAAAGTGTTAAGCGGGAGCTTATCAACCATTTTCCATATGCAGGCATCCCGTGTGATGGTGCACCCAGCCATCCGGAAGAATACACCAGTGATTGTGATCCAGCCGAGACCTCTTACCCAGCCGGCCATGTTTGTATCTTCACCTGTCCGGACGGATACAACCAGACATCAGGTGATGGGAGGAAACTCTGCAAGAACGGCGGATGGAGGGGAGCCGACATAGTGTGTGAAGGTACCTCAACAAAGACGTGTTATACGTTTTCACTTAAAGCGTTCGGTTGTAATACCTATGACTCGTAAATTCGCCTATTATAACTACATTGATGACCCTGTTTGTAAAAACATGACATTCTCATCACTTGCCTCTTAGATACTGTTGCATTTTCTCAAGTATTATACAATTAAGGTGAAGAGTAGAAAAATGTCCATCCATTCATTGTATCCTCATTGTATACAAAAATATTGCAAGAATATAACAGTCCAATCCCTTTCCTAGCTAGTAGAGCAGCTAGGCCTTTTCTTCTTAATTAACACATTATCTATGCCTGATGATTCTTATCTTAAACTAACCTAAAAGTGTCACTCGTATGGAATTTACATTATTTAACACAAAGGTTATATAGCATGTTCTCATTGATTAACAACACATTATAGCTGTCTAATCGTACATTCAAATTTATGTTGAAGCTTTTTCTCGACAAAGTTCAAAATTCCTTCGGAAATCAAAAGTAACTAAAACAGGGGTAAACCTCCCTCTTTTACGACCTTTACACTTCATTCACCCTTTTCTACAAATTACGACGGCGTTATTCCGATAAACTCAACAAGTTACTGACCATTTGTTTTTGCCAAGTAAAGATTTGTTTTTGGCAACGGAAGACTTTGTCAGCGACAAGAGTTGCTTGGTTAAATTGACAGAACTTTCGGATTATTTGACTTTGAAAATCTCATAGGAAGCCTTTTTGATAGAACTTCTTCGAATGTGCCTCTGATCCTTGTCAATATGGAGGAACTTGCGTGATGGGGTCAACGGCTACACCTGTACTTGTGCTGATGGCTATGAAGGAGTTCATTGTGAAACAAGCAAGTTTCCCATTATATAGCTGTCTTATAACTTTTTACGGCGGTCGTTTTGTTGAAGTTTTTTCTCGACAAAGTTAAAAATCTCTTCGGCAATCAAAAGCACCTAATACAGAAGTGAGACTCCTTCTTTTGCGACCTTCACACTTCAACAATCCTTTTCTACAAATTACCCGTTATTCCGATACACTCAACACGTTGCAGACCATTTGTCTTTGCCAAGTAAAGATTTGTTTCTGGCAACGTAAGACTTTGTCAGCGACAATAGTTGCTTGGATTAAATCAAGAGAATTTTCGGAGTATTTGACATTGAAAATCTCATAGCAAGCCTTTGAGATAGAACTTCTTGTGTGTCATTGTAGACACAGACGAATGTGCCTCTGATCCTTGTCAATATGGAGGAACTTGCGTGGATGGGATCAATGGCTACACCTGTACTTGTGCTGATGGCTATGAAGGAGTTCATTGTGAAACAAGCAAGTTTTCCTTCATATCTATCTTGTAATTTTTTTCGGTGGTCGTTATGTTGAGGCTTTTTCTCGACAAAGTTCAAATTCCTTCGGAAATCAAAAGTACCTAAAACAGGTGTGAAACTTCTTCTTTTGAGACCTTCACACTACAACAATTCTTTTCTACAAATTACGCCAGCGTTATTCCGATAAACTCAACACGTTGCAGACCATTTGTCTTTGCCAAGTAAAGGTTTGTTTTAAGCAATGGAAGACTTCGTCAGCGACAATAGTTGCTTGGATTATATCAAGAATATATTCGGAGCATTTGACATTGAAAATCTCATAGCAAGTTTTTGAGATAGAACTTCTTGTATGTCGTTGCAGACACAGACGAATGTGCCTCTGATCCTTGTGAATATGAAGGAACTTGCGTGGATGGGGTCAACGGCTACACCTGTACCTGTGCTGATGGCTATGAAGGAGTTCATTGTGAAACAAGCAAGTTTTCCTTCATATCTGTCTTGTAATTTGTTTCGGTGGTATTAGTTGAAGCTTTTTCTCGACAAAGTTCAAAATTCTTTCGGAAATCAAAAGTACCTTAAACAGGGGTGAAACTCCTACATTTGCGACCTTCGCACTTTAATAATCCGTTTCTACAAATTACGCCAGCGTTATTCCGATAAACTCAACACGTTGCAGACCATTTGTCTTTGCCAAGTAAAGGTTTGTTTTTAGCAACGTAAGACTTTGTCAGCGACAATAAATGCTTGGATAAAATCAAGAGAATTTCCGGTGTACTTGACATTGAAAATCTCATAGCAAGCCTTTGAGATAGAACTTCTTGTATGTCGTTGCAGACACAGACGAATGTGCCTCTGATCCTTGTGAATATGGAGGAACTTGCGTGGATGGGGTCAACGGCTACACCTGTACCTGTGCTGATGGCTATGAAGGAGGTCATTGTGAAACAAGCAAGTTTTCCTTCATATCTGTCTTGTAATTTGTTTCGGTGGTATTAGTTGAAGCTTTTTCTCGACAAAGTTCGAATTCCTTCGGAAATCAAAAGCACCTAAAACAGGGGTGAAACTCTTACTTTTGCGACCTTCACACTTCAATAATCCTTTTCTAGAAATTACGACAGCGTTATTCCGATAAACTCAACACGTTGCAGACCATTTGCCTTTGCCAAGTAAAGATTTTTTTTGCAACGGAAGACTTTGGAAGCGACAATAGTTGCTTGGATCAAATCAATAGAATTTTCGGAGTATTTGACATTGAAAATCTCATAGCAAGCCTTTTTGATAGAACGTATTGTATGTCGTTGCAGACACAGACGAATGTGCCTCTGATTCGTGTCAAAATGGCGGAACTTGCCACGACGAGGTTAACGGATACAACCAAAATGTTTTGGTACCGAAAGATTCTGTCAGCGACGATAGTTGCCGAAATTAAATCTTTAGATAGACTATCGGTCTATTTGAATTTAATAATCTTTTAGATAGACTATCGGCGCAGCTTTTAGTTGAAAATTCTGAATATCACTGGAAGCGTTTTTGACGAAACTTGTCGAATGTCGTTGCAGGCACAGACGACTGTGCCACTGACCCGTGTCAAAATGGCGGAACTTGCCACGACGAGGTTAACGGATACACCTGTACATGTGCTCCTGGCTATGAAGGAGATGATTGTGAAACAGGCAAGTTTTCCCATTATAACTGTCTTATCGTACACCTTCAATGTTCCAAGCCATAAGTTAGCTTCAATTAGAATTTAAACCATGTTACTTTGGAGAACAAAGTTTCTTTGGAACTGCAAGTATCTACAACATGAGTTAAACACGACGATTTGACTTTAATCGTCATTTACTATGAAAAGAACTCAGCAAGTTTCCGGCCATGTCTCTTTAGCTAATACAAAATGCTTTGGTACCGAAAGATTCTGTCAGCGACGATAGTTGCCGAAATAAAATTTTTAGATAGACTATCGGCGCAGCTTTTATTTGAAAATTCTAAATATCATTGGAAGCGTTTTTGACGAAACTTGTCGAATGTCGTTGCAGACACAGACGACTGTGCCACTGACCCGTGTCAAAATGGCGGAACTTGCCACGACGAGGTTAACGGATACACCTGTACATGTGCTCCTGGCTATGAAGGAGATGATTGTGAAACAGGCAAGTTTTCCCATTATAACTGTCTTATCGTACACCTTCAATGTTCCAAGCCATAAGTTAGCTTCAATTAGAATTTAAACCATGTTACTTTGGAGAACAAAGTTTCTTTGGAAATGCAAGCATCTACAACATGAGTTAAACACGACGATTTGACTTTAATCGTCATTTACTATGAAAAGAACTCAGCAAGTTTCCGGCCATGTCTCTTTAGCTAGTACAAAATGTTTTGGTACCGAAAGATTTGTCAGCGACGATAGTTGCCGAAATAAAATTTTTAGATAGACTATCGGCGCAGCTTTTACTTGGCGAGGGTTGGATTGACCTTGATGTTAAACGCATTGGTACGTAGGTATTTTCAACAAATGTCTTATGATTGTTTCAGGGGCGAGCCAAAGAGGATTGCGCGCGCGCGCGCGCGTGTATTTGTATATGTATATGTATATGTATATGTATATGTATATGTATATGTATATGTATATGTATATGTATATGTATATGTATATGTGTATGTATGTGTGTGGGGATGTACGTTTGTGTGGGTACTAGGGCCAATATTGATTTCCCCTAGTCTGTCCAAAAGATTCGTACTTTTGCCTTACGATTGTTGGAATCAAATTATATTACATATTGTCACATTAGTCCGGTATCACTTTGGATAAATACACCAAATCTATATCAGGCAGTTAAAGTCTGTCGTGGAAGTTTATAACTGTGTGATTTTCCAACTGGAAGCAATGTATTGGTGCCTCAGATTGTAGCAGTGATTGTAGGTCAGTTAGAGTCAGTGAAAAAGTAATTCATGTATCTATATCTATAATTTGTGGGATGTATAGTTTTTACAGAGATGAATGCATAACAAAACACAATCTATTGTTAACTCTAAAAAAACAACAGTTCAGCCTACATTATGGCAGTTCACCAACTTTTACTGTTTTAAACATATTCATTGTCATAAATATGATTTTCTGAAATCAACCATTAACGATTGTTCTACAGTGGAGACAACCACAATCAAGATGGAGACAACAACCGGTAAGAGAAACTCAGATCACGTCATGCTCCCAACACCGTAAAATGAACTCATTTTACACCGTAGAAGATTAAAACATCTTGCCGATTGCAAACATGGAGGTGCCGATAAACATAATGCACAAAGTATGATTACTGCTGAACAAAGCAACGGTTGAACCTTCTGTGCGACAGTGCAGCAACATCATACCTGTCTCAAACCTGTATTTATTTCCCTTTCTGGTTATACTCCGTATACCATTGAGTTTCAGTAACTTATCTTTAGCAATTTTATTTTTCACCTTTTTGGTGAAGCGCACTGTATCAAAGTTATCTCTTTTGTCCTAGAATGTCCTCCAACAACTCCCATAGCTACAGGTAAGCCTTGTTATTCTTATCATACACTTGTGCTTTGAAGATTGTTTCAATACATTTTGACGAGGACATTGTTTTGCACTAGGCTGAGCATTAACAAGTTTCACCTTTATATCGAAATATCAAAGGTTGGGGTTTTTGTCAATGATAAATGTAGAAGTACATGGCATTGTAGAAGGGTTCTAAAATATGGAATAATCCTGCCAATCAAGTTGGTGGTGCATAGAGTGCAAAAGATATTAAGCTTGCGTTCGATCTGCATATTATGGATACTTGCGCAATTGATAGGGGAAAACGATTACCATTTCTGTGTTGAAGATGGAAAATCATGACCCATGGATTGTGAATTATACAGCCTAAGTAGAAAAAGGCAGGCAAACAAAATATGCAAATTATAATTTTCTTGAAACGCCATTGAGATCGAGGATACACAATACCATAAAACATAGTACCTGCAAGCCACATACTTAAGCAATAAGCAGCTCGAGCAGATGAGAGCTGCACTACGTGCTTGGTTACAGAACATAATGTTTTAACTGAAATTGCCTTGTTCGGTCTTCTTTCTTTTGAAGAATTTGACTACGAAGACGCACGCCGCGCGTCCAACAATTTGGCTGCTACACTGGGCCCTGCCGTGAGTGAGGAGGTTGGGATGAATACCTTCCTCAACGATCTGAGGCCGTACGCAGGGTATGACGGCACCCCACTCGCTGACCTGCCCAATACGCCTAACATCACCATCCAACCTGAGCGCTGGGCTCTAACCTACACCAACCCACGGAGTCCAGGCGTCACTACAGCACTATTCCTACCAGAAACCAGGAACTTTGACCCAAATGTTGGCTTACCAGGTGCGTTCACTGTATTTTCTGTATTTCTATGACATCTCAATTCTACGTTTGTAACCCATATTTTGATGTTCTATTCTTTCTTGTGATGTGGTCCTGACTTTGAGATGTTTTCACATTTCTTGTAGGCGAGCTGCCAAGATACACAATCGAAGCCTTCAGAGAGAGGTACTCGCGATACTACGAGCTATACCTGACAAACCTAGAAACAGATTATGCCAATTCGCGCGCCGCAATGGAGTTTGACTACGCAAGATATGGACCGGACGCTGACTGCCCCTATCCCCCGCGCACCGATCTGGGTGGCGGCTTTGCCCTACAGCGCATCCCGCCAACCCTTTGCCGTCCTAACGACAGGATTCAAGCCGAAGGCAGGGAAATAGTCTTAGCAATAGACTTTGCTGCGGTCAGGGATGGCGAGGTCTGGGTTGAGATGGCAAACGGCGGATTCAATGGTACGTGGGGGTTGGGCTCAAATGTCATATGATTGCTTCAGTGGAAAAACAAAGATGATAGTGTATAAGTGTATATATGTGTGTCTGTGTGTGTGTGTGTTTGTGTGTGTGTGTATGTATGTGTGCGTGCGTGTGTGTGTGTGTATGTGTCTGTGTGTGTACGTGTGCGTGTGTCTGCGTATAAGGGCCAAGGTTGATTTCCCATAGACTGTCTAAAAAGTATGCCCTTTTGCCTTGCTATTGGTGGTATCAAGATGTATTCAATATTGCCCCATTAGTCCGGTATCACTTTAGATAAATACACCACATAGTTTATCAGACAGTAAAAGTCTGTTGTTGAAGTTTATAACTGTGTGATTTACAACTGGAAGCAATGTATTGGTGCTTCTGATGTTAACAGTGATTGCAGGTCAGTTAGATTCCTGATATACTGTTGATTTATAAAACCAATCAATAACGTTTATTTTCTTCAGATGAGACAACCACAACCAAGATGGAGACAACAACCGGTAAGTGAAACTCAGATCACGTCATATTCCAGACACCGTTAAATGAACTCATTTTACCCCGTAGAAGTCATGTTGCTTAAATGGCCCGATTGAAACATCCTGCCAATAGCAAACATGGAGGTGCCGATAAAGATAATGTACAATGTATTATTAATGCTGAACAAACCAACGGCTGAACCTACATCGCGACAGTGCAGCAACATTATACCTGTCTCAAACCTGTACTTATTTCCCTTTCTGGTTGTACTCCGTATACCATTGAGTTTGAGTAAGATATCATTGGTGTATCTTTTATTAGCAACGCCACTATTTGTCACAATTTTTGGTAAAGCACACTGCATCAACACTGTCTCTTTTATCCTAGAATACCCTCCAAGAACTCTCCTTGCTACGTTATCAGTATCGTACACTTGTGCTTAGAAGACATTTTCAATACATTTTTACGAGAACGTTGTTCTGCACTAGGTTAAGCATTAACCTAGTACAGAACAACAGGGCCAAGGTTGATTTCCCGTAGGCTGTCTAGAAAGTATGCCCTTTTGCATTGCTATTGGTGGTATCAAGATGTATTCAATATTATCCCATTAGTCCGGTATCACTTTGGATAAATACACCACATAGTTTATCAGACAGTAAAAGTCTGTTGCTGAGGTTTATAACTGTGTGATTTACAACTGGAAGCAATGTATTGGTGCCTCTGATGTTAACAGTGATTGCAAGTCAGTTAGATTCCTGATATACTGTTGATTTATAAAACCAATCAATAACGTTTATTTTCTTCAGATGAGACAACCACAACCAAGATGGAGACAACAACCGGTAAGTGAAACTCAGATCACGTCATATTCCAGACACCGTTAAATGAACTCATTTTACCCCGTAGAAGTCATGTTGCTTAAATGGCCCGATTGAAACATCCTGCCAATAGCAAACATGGAGGTGCCGATAAAGATAATGTACAATGTATTATTAATGCTGAACAAACCAACGGTTGAACCTACATCGCGACAGTGCAGCAACATTATACCTGTCTCAAACCTGTACTTATTTCCCTTTCTGGTTGTACTCCGTATACCATTGAGTTTGAGTAAGATATCATTGGTGTATCTTTTATTAGCAACGCCACTATTTGTCACAATTTTTGGTAAAGCACACTGCATCAACACTGTCTCTTTTATCCTAGAATACCCTCCAAGAACTCTCCTTGCTACGTTATCAGTATCGTACACTTGTGCTTTGAAGACTTTTTCAATACATTTTTACGAGAACGTTGTTCTGCACTAGGTTAAGCATTAACAAGTCTCACCTTTATATTGAAGCAGTAAAGGTTGGGGATTTTTGTCAATGATATACGTACAAATACATCGTATTGTAGAAGGGTTGTAGAATATGGAATAATCCTGCCAATCAATTAAGTCGTTTATAGAGTGCAAAAGATGTTAAGCTTGCATTTGATCTGCATGTAGAATATCTCTTGCGCAATTGATTGGAAAAACCGATCATCTTTTTTGTGTTGAAGATGGACAATCATGACCCATGGATTGAATTATACAACCTAGGTAGAAAAAAGTCAGGCAAACAAAGTATGTATATTATAATTTTCTTGAAACGCCATTGAGACCGATGACACACAATATCATAATAAACCTTCAAGCACCGCACGGACGTTAGGTTATTTCTTTTTCTCGACCAAGTTAAAAATTCCTTCGAAAATCACAAGTACATAAAACAGGGATGCAACCTTTACAATTCAATCGTCCTTTTCCACAAACTACGATGGCGGTATTCCGATAAACGCAACAAATTGCACAACTTTTTAAGTATATTTTTTCTTGTTGCTATCGGAAGACTTTACTTGCATTTAATCAAGAAAAGTTTCGGGGTATTTGACATTGAAAATCTCATAGCAAGCCTTTTTGATAGAACTTCTTGTATGTCGTTGCAGACACAGACGAATGTGCCTCTGATCCTTGTCAATTTGGAGGAACTTGCGTGGATGGGGTCAACGACTACACCTGTACCTGTGCTGATGGCTATGAAGGAGTTCATTGTGAAACAAGCAAGTTTTCCTTCATATTTGTCTTGTAATTTTTTACGGCGGTCGTTATGTTGAAGCTTTTTCTTGACAAAGTTCAAAATTCTTTCGGAAATCAAAACTACCTACAACAGGTGTGAAACTCCTTCTTTTGCGACTTTCACACTTCAATAATTCTTTTCTCCAAATTACGACAGCGTTATTCCGATAAACTTAACAAGTTGCAGACCATTTGTCTTTGCCAAGTAAAGATTTGTTTTTGTCAGCGACTATAGTTGCTAGGATGAAATCAAGAGAATTTCGGGAGTAGTTGACATGGAAAATCTCATAGCAAGCCTTTGAGATAGAACTTCTTGTATGTCGTTACAGCTACAGACACATACGAATGTGCCTCTGATCCTTGTCAATATGGAGGAACCTGCGTGGATGGGGTCAATGGCTAATCTTTGTCTAGAAATTACGACAGCGTTATTCCCATAACTCAACGAGTTGCAGAACATTTGTCTTCTCCAATTAAAGATTTGTTTTTGCAACGGAAGACTTTGTCAGCGACAATAGTTGCTTGGATTAAATCAAGAGAATTTTCGGTGTATTTGACATCGAAAATCTCATAGCAAGCCTTTTTGATAGAACCTATTGTATGTCGTTGCAGACACAGACGAATGTGCCTCTGATCCTTGTCAATATGGAGGAACTTGCGTGGATGGGGTCAACGGCTACACCTGTACTTGTGCTGATGGCTACGAAGGAGTTCATTGTGAAACAAGTAAATTTTCCCAATATAACTGTCTCAAAACTTTTTTACGGCGGTCGTTATGCTGAAGCTTCTTCTGGACAAACTTCAAAATTCCTTCGGAAATCAAAAGTACCTAAAACAGGGGTTAAACTCCTTCTTTTGCGACCTTCCCACTTCAATAATCCTTTTCTACAAATTACGACAGCGTTATTTCGATAAACTCAACAAGTTGCAGACCATTTGTCTTTGCCAAGTAAAGATTTGTTTTTGGCAACGGAAGACTTTGTCAGCGACAATATATAATAGTTGCTTGGATTAAATCAAGAGAATTTTCGTTGTAGTTGACATTAAAAATCTTATAGCAAGCCTTTTGACAGAACTTCTTGTATGTCGTTACAGACACAGACGAATGTGCCTCTGATCCTTGTCAATATGGAGGAACTTGCGTGGATGGGGTCAACGGCTACACCTGTGCCTGTGCTGATGGCTATGATGGAGTTCATTGTGAAACAAGCAAGTTTTCCTTCATATCTGTCTTGTAATTTTTTTTTCGGCGGTTGTTATGTTGAAGCTTTTTCTCGACAAGGTTCAAATTCCTTCGGAATTTAAAAGTACCTTACACAGGGGTGAAACTCTTTCTTATGAGACCTCCGCACTTTAATAATCCTTGTCAGCATTTTACGCCAGCGTTATTCCTATAAACTCAACACGTTGCAGACCATTTGTCTTTGCCAAGTAAAGGTTTGTTTCTAGCAACGGAAGACTTTGTCAGCGACAATAGTTGGTTTGACTAAATCAAGAGGATATTCGGAGTATTTAAAATTGAAAATCTCATAGCAAGCCTTTGAGATAGAACTTATTGTATGTCGTTGCAGACACAGACGAATGTGCCTCTGATCCTTGTGAATATGGAGGAATTTGCGTGGATGGGGTCAACGGCTACACCTGTACCTGTGCTGATGGCTATGAAGGAGTTCATTGTGAAACAAGCAAGTTTGCCTTCATATCTGTCTTGTAATTTGTTTCGGTGGTATTAGTTGAAGCTTTTTCTCGACAAGGTTCAAATTCCTTCGGAAATCAAAAGTACCTAAAACAGGGGTGAAACTCCCTCTTTTACGAAGTTCACACTTCACTAATCCCTTTCTACAAATTACGACAGCGTTATTCCGATAAAGTCAACACGTTGCAGACCTTTCGTCTTTTTCAAGTAAAGGTTTGTTTTTAGCAACGGAAGACTTTGTCAGCGACAATAGTTGCTTGGATTAAATGAAGAGAATTTTCGGTCTACTTGACATTGAAAATCTCACAGCAAGCCTTTTTGATAGAACTTCTTGTATGTCGTTGCAGACACAGACGAATGTGCCTCTGATCCTTGTGAATATGGAGGAACTTGCGTGGATGGGGTCAACGGCTACACCTGTACCTGTGCTGATGGCTATGAAGGAGTTCATTGTGAAACAAGCAAGTTTGCCTTCATATCTGTCTTGTAATTTGTTTCGGTGGTATTAGTTGAAGCTTTTTCTCGACAAGGTTCAAATTCCTTCGGAAATCAAAAGTACCTAAAACAGGGGTGAAACTCCCTCTTTTACGAAGTTCACACTTCACTAATCCCTTTCTACAAATTACGACAGCGTTATTCCGATAAAGTCAACACGTTGCAGACCTTTCGTCTTTTTCAAGTAAAGGTTTGTTTTTAGCAACGGAAGACTTTGTCAGCGACAATAGTTGCTTGGATTAAATGAAGAGAATTTTCGGTCTACTTGACATTGAAAATCTCACAGCAAGCCTTTTTGATAGAACTTCTTGTATGTCGTTGCAGACACAGACGAATGTGCCTCTGATCCTTGTGAATATGGAGGAACTTGCGTGGATGGGGTCAACGGCTACACCTGTACCTGTGCTGATGGCTATGAAGGAGTTCATTGTGAAACAAGCAAGTTTGCCTTCATATCTGTCTTGTAATTTGTTTCGGTGGTATTAGTTGAAGCTTTTTCTCGACAAAGTTCAAATTCCTTCGGAAATCAAAAGTACCTAAAACAGGGGTGAAACTCCTTGATTTGCGACCTTCACACTTCACTAATCCCTTTCTACAAATTACGACAGCGTTATTCCGATAAACTCAACACGTTGCAGACCATTTGTCTTTGCCAAGTAAAGGTTTGTTTTTAGCAGCGTAAGACTTTGTCAGCGACAATAGTTGCTTGGATTAATTGAAGAGAATTTCCGGTGTATTTGACATTGATAATCTCATAGCAAGCCTTTTTTGACAGAACTTCTTGTATGTCGTTGCAGACACAGACGAATGTGCCTCTGATCCTTGTGAATATGGAGGAACTTGCGTGGATGGGGTCAACGGCTACACCTGTACCTGTGCTGATGGCTATGAAGGAGTTCATTGTGAAACAAGCAAGTTTTCCTTCATATCTGTCTTGTAATTTGTTTCGGTGGTATTAGTTGAAGCTTTTTCTCGACAAGGTTCAAATTCCTTAGGAAATCAAAAGTACCTAAAACAGGGGTGAAACTCCCTCTTTTACGAAGTTCACACTTCACTAATCCCTTTCTACAAATTACGACAGCGTTATTCCGATAAAGTCAACACGTTGCAGAACTTTCGTCTTTTTCAAGTAAAGGTTTGTTTTTAGCAACGGAAGACTTTGTCAGCGACAATAGTTGCTTGGATTAAATCAAGAGAATTTTCGGTGTATTTGACATTGAAAATCTCACAGCAAGCCTTTTTGATAGAACTTCTTGTATGTCGTTGCAGACACAGACGAATGTGCCTCTGATCCTTGTCAATATGGAGGAACTTGTGTGGATGGGGTCAACGGCTACACCTGTACCTGTGCTGATGGCTATGAAGGAGTTCATTGTGAAACAAGCAAGTTTTCCCATTATAGCTGTCTAGTAATTCTTTTAGGAGGTTGTTATGTTGAAGCTTTTTCTCGACAAAGTTGAAATTCCCATCAGACATCAAAGGTACCTAAAATAGAGGTGAAACTTCGTTCTTTTGCGATGTTCACACTTCACTAATCTTTGTCTAGAAATTACAACAGCGTTATTCCCTTGACTCAACGAGTTGCAGAACATTTGTCTTCTCCAATTAAAAATTTGTTTTTGCAACGGAAGATTTTGTCAGCGACAATAGTTGCTTGGATGAAATCAAAGAATTTTCGGTGTATTTGACATTGAAAATCTCATAGCAAGCCTTTTTGACAGAAGTTCTTGTATGTCGTTTCAGACACAGACGAATGTGCCTCTGATCCTTGTCAATATGGAGGAACTTGTGTGGATGGGGTCAACGGCTACACCTGTACCTGTGCTGCTGGCTATGAAGGAGTTCATTGTGAAACAAGCAAGTTTTCCCATTATAGCTGTCTAGTAATTTTGTACGGCGGTTTTTATGTTGAAGCTTTTTCTCGACAAAGTTGAAATTCCTTCGAAAATCAAAGGTACCTAAAATAGAGGTGAAACTCGTTCTTTTGCGACCTTCACACTTCAATAATCCTTGTCTTCAAATTACGACAGCTTTTATCCGATAACTCAACGAGTTGCAAAACATTTGTCTTCTCCAAGTAAAGATTTGTTTTTGCAACGGAAGACTTTGTCAGCGACAATAGTTGCTTGGATTAAATCAAGAGAATTTTCGGTGTATTTGACATTGAAAATCTCATAGCAAGCCTTTTTGATAGAACTTCTTGTATGTCGTTGCAGACACAGACGAATGTGCCTCTGATCCTTGTCAATATGGAGGAACTTGTGTGGATGGGGTCAACGGCTACACCTGTACCTGTGCTGCTGGCTATGAAGGAGTTCATTGTGAAACAAGCAAGTTTTCCCATTATAGCTGTCTAGTAATTTTGTACGGCGGTTTTTATGTTGAAGCTTTTTCTCGACAAAGTTGAAATTCCTTCAGACATTAACGGTACCTAAAATAGAGGTGAAACTTGTTCTTTTGAGACCTTCACACTTCAATAATCCTTGTCTACAAATTACGACAGCGTTTTTCCGATAACTCAACGAGTTGCAGAACATTTGTCTTCTCCAATTAAAGATTTGTTTTTGCAACGGAAGACTTTGTCAGCGACAATAGTTGCTTGGATTAAATCAAGAGAATTTTCGGTGTATTTGACATTGAAAATCTCATAGCAAGCCTTTTTGATAGAACTTCTTGTATGTCGTTGCAGACACAGACGAATGTGCCTCTGATCCTTGTCAATATGGAGGAACTTGTGTGGATGGGGTCAACGGCTACACCTGTACCTGTGCTGATGGCTATGAAGGAGTTCATTGTGAAACAAGCAAGTTTTCCCATTATAGCTGTCCAGTAATTTTGTACGGCGGTTGTTATGTTGAAGCTTTTTCTCGACAAAGTTGAAATTCCTTCAGACATCAAAGGTACCTAAAATAGAGGTGAAACACGTTCTTTTGCGACGTTAACACTTCAATAATCCTTGTCTAGAAATTACGACAGCGTTATTCCCTTGACTCAACGAGTTGCAGAACATTTGTCTTCTCCAATTAAAGATTTGTTTTTGCAACGGAAGACTTTGTCAGCGACAATAGTTGCTTGGATTAAATCAAGAGAATTTTCGGTGTATTTGACATTGAAAATCTTATAGCAAGCCTTTTTGATAGAACTTCTTGTATGTCGTTGCAGACACAGATGAATGTGCCTCTGATCCTTGTCAATATGGAGGAACTTGTGTGGATGGGGTTAACGGCTACACCTGTACCTGTGCTGATGGCTATGAAGGAGTTCATTGTGAAACAAGCAAGTTTTCCAATTATAGCTGTCTAGTAATTTTGTACGGCGGTTGTTATGTTGAAGCTTTTTCTCGACAAAGTTGAAATTCCTTCAGACATCAAAGGTACCTAAAATAGAGGTGAAACACGTTCTTTTGCGACGTTAACACTTCAATAATCCTTGTCTAGAAATTACGACAGCGTTATTCCCTTGACTCAACGAGTTGCAGAACATTTGTCTTCTCCAAGTAAAGATTTGTTTTTGCAACGGAAGACTTTGTCAGCGACAATAGTTGCTTGGATTAAATCAAGAGAATTTTCGGTGTATTTGACATTGAAAATCTCATAGCAAGCCTTTTTGATAGAACTTCTTGTATGTCGTTGCAGACACAGACGAATGTGCCTCTGATCCTTGTCAATATGGAGGAACTTGTGTGGATGGGGTCAACGGCTACACCTGTACCTGTGCTGATGGCTATGAAGGAGTTCATTGTGAAACAAGCAAGTTTTCCCATTATAGCTGTCTAGTAATTTTTTTAGGAGGTTGTTATGTTGAAGCATTTTCTCGACAAAGTTGAAATTCCCATCAGACATCAAAGGTACCTAAAATAGAGGTGAAACTTCGTTCTTTTGCGATGTTCACACTTCACTAATCTTTGTCTAGAAATTACAACAGCGTTATTCCCATAACTCAACGAGTTGCAGAACATTTGTCTTCTCCAATTAAAGATTTGTTTTTGCAACGGAAGACTTTGTCAGCGACAATAGTTGCTTGGATTAAATCAAGAGAATTTTCGGTGTATTTGACATCGAAAATCTCATAGCAAGCCTTTTTGATAGAACCTATTGTATGTCGTTGCAGACACAGACGAATGTGCCTCTGATCCTTGTCAATATGGAGGAACTTGTGTGGATGGGGTCAACGGCTACACCTGTACCTGTGCTGATGGCTATGAAGGAGTTCATTGTGAAACAAGCAAGTTTTCCCATTATAGCTGTCTAGTAATTTTTTAAGGCGGTTTTTATGTTGAAGCTTTTTCTCGACAAAGTTTAAATTCCCATCAGACATCAAAGGTACCTAAAATAGAGGTGAAACTTCGTTCTTTTGCGATGTTCACACTTCAATAATCTTTGTCTAGAAATTACAAAAGCGTTATTCCCATAACTCAACGAGTTGCAGAACATTTGTCTTCTCCAATTAAAGATTTGTTTTTGCAACGGAAGACTTTGTCAGCGACAATAGTTGCTTGGATTAAATCAAGAGAATTTTCGGTGTATTTGACATTGAAAATCTCATAGCAAGCCTTTTTGACAGAACTTCTTGTATGTCGTTGCAGACACAGACGAATGTGCCTCTGATCCTTGTCAATATGGAGGAACTTGTGTGGATGGGGTCAACGGCTACACCTGTACCTGTGCTGATGGCTATGAAGGAGTTCATTGTGGAACAAGCAAGTTTTCCCATTATAGCTGTCTAGTAATTTTTTACGGCGGTTGTTATGTTGAAGCTTTTTCTCGACAAAGTTGAAATTCCTTCGAAAATCAAAGGTAACTAAAATAGAGGTGAAACTCGTTCTTTTGCGACCTTCACACTTCAATAATCCTTGTCTACAAATTACGACAGGTTTTATCCGATAACTCAACGAGTTGCAAAACATTTATCTTCTCCAAGTAAAGATTTGTTTATGCAATGGAAGACTTTGTCAGCGACAATAGTTGCTTGGATTAAATCAAGAGAATTTTCGGTGTATTTGACATTGAAAATCTCATAGCAAGCCTTTGTGATAGAACTTCTTGTATGTCGTTGCAGACACAGACGAATGTGCCTCTGATCCTTGTCAATATGGAGGAACTTGTGTGGATGGGGTCAACGGCTACACCTGTACCTGTGCTGATGGCTATGAAGGAGTTCATTGTGAAACAAGCAAGTTTTCCCATTATAGCTGTCTAGTAATTTTGTAAGGCGGTTTTTATGTTGAAGCTTTTTCTCGACAAAGTTGAAATTCCTTCATATATTAACGGTACCTAAAATAGAGGTGAAACTCTTTCTTTTGAGACCTTCACACTTCAATAATCCTTGTCTAGAAATTACGACAGCGTTTTTCCGATAACTCAACGAGTTGCAGAACATTTGTCTTCTCCAATTAAAGATTTGTTTTTGCAACGGAAGACTTTGTCAGCGACAATAGTTGCTTGGATTAGATCAAGAGAATTTTCGGTGTATTTGACATTGAAAATCTCATAGCAAGCCTTTTTGATAGAACCTCTTGTATGTCGTTGCAGACACAGACGAATGTGCCTCTGATCCTTGTCAATATGGAGGAACTTGTGTGGATGGGGTCAACGGCTACACCTGTACCTGTGCTGATGGCTATGAAGGAGTTCATTGTGAAACAAGCAAGTTTTCCCATTATAGCTGTCTAGTAATTTTTTAAGGAGGTTGTTATGTTGAAGCTTTTTCTCGACAAAGTTGAAATTCCTTCGAAAATCAAAGGTAACTAAAGTAGAGGTGAAACTCGTTCTTTTGCGACCTTCACACTTCAATAATCCTTGTCTAGAAATTACGACAGGTTTTATCCGATAACTCAACGAGTTGCAAAACATTTGTCTTCTCCAAGTAAAGATTTGTTTATGCAATGGAAGACTTTGTCAGCGAAAATAGTTGCTTGGATTAAATCAAGAGAATTTTCGGTGTATTTGACATTGAAAATCTCATAGCAAGCCTTTGTGATAGAACTTCTTGTATGTCGTTGCAGACACAGACGAATGTGCCTCTGATCCTTGTCAATATGGAGGAACTTGTGTGGATGGGGTCAACGGCTACACCTGTACCTGTGCTGATGGCTATGAAGGAGTTCATTGTGAAACAAGCAAGTTTTCCCATTATAGCTGTCTAGTAATTTTTTAAGGCGGTTGTTATGTTGAAGCTTTTTCTCGACAAAGTTGAAATTCCTTCAGACATTAACGGTACCTAAAATAGAGGTGAAACTCGTTCTTTTGAGACCTTCACACTTCAATAATCCTTGTCTAGAAATTACGACAGCGTTTTTCCGATAACTCAACGAGTTGCAGAACATTTGTCTTCTCCAATTAAAGATTTGTTTTTGCAACGGAAGACTTTGTCAGCGACAATAGTTGCTTGGATTAAATCAAGAGAATTTTCGGTGTATTTGACATTGAAAATCTCATAGCAAGCCTTTTTGATAGAACCTCTTGTATGTCGTTGCAGACACAGACGAATGTGCCTCTGATCCTTGTCAATATGGAGGAACTTGTGTGGATGGGGTCAACGGCTACACCTGTACCTGTGCTGATGGCTATGAAGGAGTTCATTGTGAAACAAGCAAGTTTTCCCAATATAGCTGTCTAGTAATTTTTTAAGGCGGTTGTTATGTTGAAGCTTTTTCTCGACAAAGTTGAAATTCCCATCAGACATCAAAGGTACCTAAAATAGAGGTGAAACACGTTCTTTTGCGACGTTAACACTTCAATAATCCTTGTAAAGAAATTACGACAGCGTTATTCCCTTGACTCAACGAGTTGCAGAACATTTGTCTTCTCCAAGTAAAGATTTGTTTTTGCAACGGAAGACTTTGTCAGCGACAATAGTTGCTTGGATTAAATCAAGAGAATTTTCGGTGTATTTTACATTGAAAATCTCATAGCAAGCCTTTGTGATAGAACTTCTTGTATGTCGTTGCAGACACAGACGAATGTGCCTCTGATCCTTGTCAATATGGAGGAACTTGTGTGGATGGGGTCAACGGCTACACCTGTACCTGTGCTGATGGCTATGAAGGAGTTCATTGTGAAACAAGCAAGTTTTCCCATTATAGCTGTCTAGTAATTTTTTAAGGCGGTTTTTATGTTGAAGCTTTTTCTCGACAAAGTTGAAATTCCTTCAGACATTAACGGTACCTAAAATAGAGGTGAAACTCGTTCTTTTGAGACCTTCACACTTCAATAATCCTTGTCTAGAAATTACGACAGCGTTTTTCCGATAACTCAACGAGTTGCAGAACATTTGTCTTCTCCAATTAAAGATTTGTTTTTGCAACGGAAGACTTTGTCAGCGACAAGAGTTGCTTGGATTAAATCAAGAGAATTTTCGGTGTATTTGACATTGAAAATCTCATAGCAAGCCTTTTTGATAGAACCTCTTGTATGTCGTTGCAGACACAGACGAATGTGCCTCTGATCCTTGTCAATATGGAGGAACTTGTGTGGATGGGGTCAACGGCTACACCTGTACCTGTGCTGATGGCTATGAAGGAGTTCATTGTGAAACAAGCAAGTTTTCCCAATAAAGCTGTCTAGTAATTTTTTAAGGCGGTTGTTATGTTGAAGCTTTTTCTCGACAAAGTTGAAATTCCCATCAGACATCAAAGGTACCTAAAATAGAGGTGAAACTTCGTTCTTTTGCGATGTTCACACTTTAATAATCTTTGTTTAGAAATTACAACAGCGTTATTCCCATAACTCAACGAGTTGCAGAACATTTGTCTTCTCCAATTAAAGATTTGTTTTTGCAACGGAAGACTTTGTCAGCGACAATAGTTGCTTGGATTAAATCAGGAGATTTTTCGGTGTATTTGACATTGAAAATATCATAGCAATTCTTTTTGACAGAACTTCTTGTATGTCGTTGCAGACACAGACGAATGTGCCTCTGATCCTTGTCAATATGGAGGAACTTGTGTGGATGGGGTCAACGGCTACACCTGTACCTGTGCTGATGGCTATGAAGGAGTTCATTGTGAAACAAGCAAGTTTTCCAATTATAGCTGTCCAGTAATTTTGTACGGCGGTTGTTATGTTGAAGCTTTTTCTCGACAAAGTTGAAATTCCTTCAGACATCAAAGGTACCTAAAATAGAGGTGAAACACGTTCTTTTGCGACGTTAACACTTCAATAATCCTTGTAAAGAAATTACGACAGCGTTATTCCCTTGACTCAACGAGTTGCAGAACATTTGTCTTCTCCAAGTAAAGATTTGTTTTTGCAACGGAAGACTTTGTCAGCGACAATAGTTGCTTGGATTAAATCAAGAGAATTTTCGGTGTATTTGACATTGAAAATCTTATAGCAAGCCTTTTTGATAGAACTTCTTGTATGTCGTTGCAGACACAGATGAATGTGCCTCTGATCCTTGTCAATATGGAGGAACTTGTGTGGATGGGGTCAACGGCTACACCTGTACCTGTGCTGATGGCTATGAAGGAGTTCATTGTGAAACAAGCAAGTTTTCCCATTATAGCTGTCTAGTAATTTTTTTAGGAGGTTGTTATGTTGAAGCATTTTCTCGACAAAGTTAAAATTTCCATCAGACATCAAAGGTACCTAAAATAGAGGTGAAACTTCGTTCCTTTCCGATGTTCACACTTCACTAATCTTTGTCTAGAAATTATAACAGCGTTATTCCCATAACTCAACGAGTTGCAGAACATTTGTCTTCTCCAATTAAAGATTTGTTTTTGCAACGGAAGACTTTGTCAGCGACAATAGTTGCTTGGATTAAATCAAGAGAATTTTCGGTGTATTTGACATCGAAAATCTCATAGCAAGCCTTTTTGATAGAACCTATTGTATGTCGTTGCAGACACAGACGAATGTGCCTCTGATCCTTGTCAATATGGAGGAACTTGTGTGGATGGGGTCAACGGCTACACCTGTACCTGTGCTGATGGCTATGAAGGAGTTCATTGTGAAACAAGCAAGTTTTCCCATTATAGCTGTCTAGTAATTTTTTAAGGCGGTTGTTATGTTGAAGCTTTTTCTCGACAAAGTTTAAATTCCCATCAGACATCAAAGGTACCTAAAATAGAGGTGAAACTTCGTTCTTTTGCGATGTTCACACTTCAATAATCTTTGTCTAGAAATTACAACAGCGTTATTCCCATAACTCAACGAGTTGCAGAACCTTTGTCTTCTCCAATTAAAGATTTGTTTTTGCAACGGAAGACTTTGTCAGCGACAATAGTTGCTTGGATTAAATCAAGAGAATTTTCGGTGTATTTGACATTGAAAATCTCATAGCAACTCTTTTTGACAGAACTTCTTGTATGTCGTTGCAGACACAGACGAATGTGCCTCTGATCCTTGTCAATATGGAGGAACTTGTGTGGATGGGGTCAACGGCTACACCTGTACCTGTGCTGATGGCTATGAAGGAGTTCATTGTGAAACAAGCAAGTTTTCCAATTATAGCTGTCTAGTAATTTTGTACGGCGGTTGTTATGTTGAAGCTTTTTCTCGACAAAGTTGAAATTCCTTCAGACATCAAAGGTACCTAAAATAGAGGTGAAACACGTTCTTTTGCGACGTTAACACTTCAATAATCCTTGTAAAGAAATTACGACAGCGTTATTCCCTTGACTCAACGAGTTGCAGAACATTTGTCTTCTCCAAGTAAAGATTTGTTTTTGCAACGGAAGACTTTGTCAGCGACAATAGTTGCTTGGATTAAATCAAGAGAATTTTCGGTGTATTTGACATTGAAAATCTTATAGCAAGCCTTTTTGATAGAACTTCTTGTATGTCGTTGCAGACACAGACGAATGTGCCTCTGATCCTTGTCAATATGGAGGAACTTGTGTGGATGGGGTCAACGGCTACACCTGTACCTGTGCTGATGGCTATGAAGGAGTTCATTGTGAAACAAGCAAGTTTTCCCATTATAGCTGTCTAGTAATTTTGTACGTTGGTTGTTATGTTGAAGCTTTTTCTCGACAAAGTTGAAATTCCTTCAGACATCAAAGGTACCTAAAATAGAGGTTAAACACGTTGTTTTGCGACGTTAACACTTCAATAATCCTTGTCTAGAAATTACGACAGCGTTATTCCCTTGACTCAACAAGTTGCAGAACATTTGTCTTCTCCAAGTAAAGATTTGTTTTTGCAACGGAAGACTTTGTCAGCGAAAATAGTTGCTTGGATTAAATCAAGAGAATTTTCGGTGTATTTGACATTGAAAATCTCATAGCAAGCCTTTTTGATAGAACTTCTTGTATGTCGTTGCAGACACAGACGAATGTGCCTCTGATCCTTGTCAATATGGAGGAACTTGTGTGGATGGGGTCAACGGCTACACCTGTACCTGTGCTGATGGCTATGAAGGAGTTCATTGTGAAACAAGCAAGTTTTCCCATTATAGCTGTCTAGTAATTTTTTTAGGAGGTTGTTATGTTGAAGCATTTTCTCGACAAAGTTAAAATTTCCATCAGACATCAAAGGTACCTAAAATAGAGGTGAAACTTCGTTCTTTTCCGATGTTCACACTTCACTAATCTTTGTCTAGAAATTACAACAGCGTTATTCCCATAACTCAACGAGTTGCAGAACATTTGTCTTCTCCAAGTAAAGATTTGTTTTTGCAACGGAAGACTTTGTCAGCGACAATAGTTGCTTGGATTAAATCAAGAGAATTTTCGGTGTATTTGACATCGAAAATCTCATAGCAAGCCTTTTTGATAGAACCTATTGTATGTCGTTGCAGACACAGACGAATGTGCCTCTGATCCTTGTCAATATGGAGGAACTTGTGTGGATGGGGTCAACGGCTACACCTGTACCTGTGCTGATGGCTATGAAGGAGTTCATTGTGGAACAAGCAAGTTTTCCCATTATAGCTGTCTAGTAATTTTTTACGGCGGTTGTTATGTTGAAGCTTTTTCTCGACAAAGTTGAAATTCCTTCGAAAATCAGAGGTAACTAAAATAGAGGTGAAACTCGTTCTTTTGCGACCTTCACACTTCAATAATCCTTGTCTAGAAATTACGACAGGTTTCATCCGATAACTCAACGAGTTGCAAAACATTTGTCTTCTCCAAGTAAAGATTTGTTTATGCAATGGAAGACTTTGTCAGCGACAATAGTTGCTTGGATTAAATCAAGAGAATTTTCGGTGTATTTGACATTGAAAATCTCATAGCAAGCCTTTGTGATAGAACTTCTTGTATGTCGTTGCAGACACAGACGAATGTGCCTCTGATCCTTGTCAATATGGAGGAACTTGTGTGGATGGGGTCAACGGCTACACCTGTACCTGTGCTGATGGCTATGAAGGAGTTCATTGTGAAACAAGCAAGTTTTCCCATTATAGCTGTCTAGTAATTTTTTAAGGCGGTTGTTATGTTGAAGCTTTTTCTCGACAAAGTTGAAATTCCCATCAGACATCAAAGGTACCTAAAATAGCGGTGAAACTTCGTTCTTTTGCGATGTTCACACTTCAATAATCCTTGTCTACAAATTACGACAGCGTTTTTCCGATAACTCAACGAGTTGCAGAACATTTGTCTTCTCCAATTAAAGATTTGTTTTTGCAACGGAAGACTTTGTCAGCGACAATAGTTGCTTGGATTAAATCAAGAGAATTTTCGGTGTATTTGACATCGAAAATCTCTTAGCAAGCGCTAGCCTTTTTGATAGAACCTATTGTATGTCGTTGCAGACACAGACGAATGTGCCTCTGATCCTTGTCAATATGGAGGAACTTGTGTGGATGGGGTCAACGGCTACACCTGTACCTGTGCTGATGGCTATGAAGGAGTTCATTGTGAAACAAGCAAGTTTTCCCATTATAGCTGTTTAGTAATTTTTTAAGGAGGTTGTTATGTTGAAGCTTTTTCTCGACAAAGTTGAAATTCCCATCAGACATCAAAGGTACCTAAAATAGAGGTGAAACTCGTTCTTTTGCGATGTTCACACTTCAATAATCTTTGTCTAGAAATTACAAAAGCGTTATTCCCATAACTTAACGAGTTGCAGAACATTTGTCTTCTCCAATTAAAGATTTGTTTTTGCAACGGAAGACTTTGTCAGCGACAATAGTTGCTTGGATTAAATCAAGAGAATTTTCGGTGTATTTGACATTGAAAATCTCATAGCAAGCCTTTTTGACAGAACTTCTTGTATGTCGTTGCAGACACAGACGAATGTGCCTCTAATCCTTGTCAATATGGAGGAACTTGTGTGGATGGGGTCAACGGCTACACCTGTACCTGTGCTGATGGCTATGAAGGAGTTCATTGTGAAACAAGCAAGTTTTCCCATTATAGCTGTCTAGTAATTTTTTACGGCGGTTGTTATGTTGAAGCTTTTTCTCGACAAAGTTGAAATTCCTTCAGACATCAAAGGTACCTAAAATGGAGGTGAAATTCATTCTTTTGAGACCTTCACACTTCAATAATCCTTGTCTAGAAATTACGACAGGTTTTATCCCATAACTCAACGAGTTGCAAAACATTTGTCTTCTCCAAGTAAAGATTTGTTTATACAATGGAAGACTTTGTCAGCAAAAATAGTTGCTTGGATAAAATCAAGAGAATTTTCGGTGTATTTGACATTGAAAATCTCATAGCAAGCCTTTTTGATAGAACTTCTTTTATGTCGTTGCAGACACAGACGAATGTGCCTCTGATCCTTGTCAATATGGAGGAACTTGTGTGGATGGGGTCAACGGCTACACATGTACCTGTGCTGATGGCTATGAAGGAGTTCATTGTGAAACAAGCAAGTTTTCCCATTATAGCTGTCTAGTAATTTTGTACGTTGGTTGTTATGTTGAAGCTTTTTCTCGACAAAGTTGAAATTCCTTCAGACATCAAAGGTACCTAAAATAGAGGTGAAACTCGTTCTTTTGCGACCTTCACACTTCAATAATCCTTGTCTAGAAATTACGACAGGTTTTATCCGATAACTCAACGAGTTGCAAAACATTTGTCTTCTCCAATTAAAGATTTGTTTTTGCAACGGAAGACTTTGTCAGCGACAATAGTTGCTTGGATTAGATCAAGAGAATTTTCGGTGTATTTGACATTGAAAATCTCATAGCAAGCCTTTTTGACAGAACTTCTTGTATGTCGTTGCAGACACAGACGAATGTGCCTCTGATCCTTGTCAATATGGAGGAACTTGTGTGGATGGGGTCAACGGCTACACATGTACCTGTGTTGCTGGCTATGAAGGAGTTCATTGTGAAACAAGCAAGTTTTCCCATTATAGCTGTCTAGTAATTTTTTAAGGCGGTTGTTATGTTGAAGCTTTTTCTCGACAAAGTTGAAATTCCTTCGAAAATCAAAGGTACCTAAAATGGAGGTGAAACTCGTTCTTTTGAGACCTTCACACTTCAATAATTACGACAGGTTTTATCCGATAACTCAACGAGTTGCAAAACATTTGTCTTCTCCAAGTAAAGATTTGTTTATGCAACGGAAGACTTTGTCAGCGACAATAGTTGCTTGGATTAAATCAAAGAATTTTCGGTGTATTTGACATTGAAAATCTCATAGCAAGCCTTTTTGATAGAACTTCTTGTATGTCGTTGCAGACACAGACGAATGTGCCTCTGGTCCTTGTCAATATGGAGGAACTTGTGTGGATGGGGTCAACGGCTACACCTGTACCTGTGCTGCTGGCTATGAAGGAGTTCATTGTGAAACAAGCAAGTTTTCCCATTATAGCTGTCTAGTATTTTTTTAAGGCGGTTGTTATGTTGAAGCTTTTTCTCGACAAAGTTGAAATTCCTTCAGACATCAACGGTACCGAAAATAGAGGTGAAACTCGTTCTTTTGAGACCTTCACACTTCAATAATCCTTGTCTAGAAATTACGACAGAGTTTTTCCGATAAGTCAACGAGTTGCAGAACATTTGTCTTCTCCAATTAAAGATTTGTTTTTGCAACGGAAGACTTTGTCAGCGACAATAGTTGCTTGGATTAAATCAATAGAATTTTCGGTGTATTTGACATTGAAAATCTCATAGCAAGCCTTTTTGATAGAACTTCTTGTATGTCGTTGCAGACACAGACGAATGTGCCTCTGATCCTTGTCAATATGGAGGAACTTGTGTGGATGGGGTCAACGGCTACACATGTACCTGTGCTGATGGCTATGAAGGAGTTCATTGTGAAACAAGCAAGTTTTCCCATTATAGCTGTCTAGTAATCTTTTACGGCGGTTTTTATGTTGAAGCTTTTTCTCGACAAAGTTGAAATTCCTTCGAAAATCAAAGGTACCTAAAATAGAGGTGAAACTCGTTCTTTTGCGACGTTCACACTTCAATAATCCTTGTCTACAAATTACGACAGCGTTATTCCCATAACTCAACGAGTTGCAGAACATTTGTCTTCTCCAATTAAAGATTTGTTTTCGCAACGGAAGACTTTGTCAGCAAAAATAGTTGCTTGGATTAGATCAAGAGAATTTTCGGTGTATTTGACATTGAAAATCTCATAGCAAGCCTTTTTGACAGAACTTCTTGTATGTCGTTGCAGACACAGACGAATGTGCCTCTGATCCTTGTCAATATGGAGGAACTTGTGTGGATGGGGTCAACGGCTACACCTGTACCTGTGTTGCTGGCTATGAAGGAGTTCATTGTGAAACAAGCAAGTTTTCCCATTATAGCTGTCTAGTAATTGTTTAAGGCGGTTGTTATGTTGAAGCTTTTTTCGACATAGTTGAAATTCCTTCGAAAATCAAAGGTACCTCTAACTAGTAAAATAGAGGTGAAACTCGTTCTTTTGCGACGTTGACACTTCAATAATCCTTGTCTACAAATTACGACAGCGTTATTACCATAACTCAACGAGTTGCAGAACATTTGTCTTCTCCAATTAAAGATTTGTTTTTGCAAAGGAAGACTTTGTCAGCGACAATAGTTGCTTGGATTAAATCAAGAGAATTTTCGGTGTATTTGACATTGAAAATCTCATAGCAAGCCTTTTTGACAGAACTTCTTGTATGTCGTTGCAGACACAGACGAATGTGCCTCTGATCCTTGTCAATATGGAGGAACTTGTGTGGATGGAGTCAACGGCTACACCTGTACCTGTGCTGCTGGCTATGAAGGAGTTCATTGTGAAACAAGCAAGTTTTCCAATTATAGCTGTCTAGTAATTTTTTTAAGTCGGTTGTTATGTTGAAGCTTTTTCTCGACAAAGTTGAAATTCCTTCGAAAATCAAAGGTACCTAAAATAGAGGTGAAATTCATTCTTTTGCGACCTTCACACTTCAATAATCCTTGTCTAGAAATTACGACAGGTTTTATCCCATAACTCAACGAGTTGCAAAACATTTGTCTTCTCCAAGTAAAGATTTGTTTATGCAACGGAAGACTTTGTCAGCGACAATAGTTGCTTGGATTAAATCAAGAGAATTTTCGGTGTATTTGACATTGAAAATCTCATAGCAAGCCTTTTTGATAGAACTTCTTGTATGTCGTTGCAGACACAGACGAATGTGCCTCTGATCCTTGTCAATATGGAGGAACTTGTGTGGATGGGGTCAACGGCTACACCTGTACCTGTGCTGCTGGCTATGAAGGAGTTCATTGTGAAACCGGCAAGTTTTATAATTATAGCTGTCTTATCATATATTTACACATGTAAATAATTTACTATGTCGGTCGTTAGGCCAGAGCATCGTTTCGGCAAAAGTACCAATTTTTGAAAATACAAAGGCAAGTACCACCTACAGCAAGAGCAGAGGGCCAGAGCAACTTCCTTTGCGACCATTAGACTTAAATCGTCGTATGATATCGATTTTTGACGGTCATATTCAGAAAACGTAAAAACTGTCTGGACATTTCTCTTTGGCAAGTAAAGATTTCTTTTGTAGTTGAAGATTTTGTAAGCAACGAAAGCTTCTTAAATGAAAACGTCAGACCGTTCGGAGTGTTTGTCGTTCAAAATCGTATTGGATCCGTTTTTGACAGAACTTATTGTTTATCGTTTCAGACACAGACGAGTGTGCCTCTGATCCCTGTCAAAATAGCGCAACTTGCGAGGATGAGGTCAACGGCTACACCTGTACATGTGCTGCTGGCTATGAAGGAGTTCATTGTGAAACGGGCAAGTTTCTCCACCTATACATTTTTCGTGCCCCCGAAATTATCTACGGCGTTCGTTAGGTTACAGCATTTTATGAACAAAGTACAAAATTCCTTTAGAAATGCAAGTACCTGTAACGCCAGTAGAATACCGTACTTTCCGAATGTTTGAGTTGAACCATCTTTTGCTATCAAATTTCAACGGCGTTTTTCAGAAAACGTAACAGCCATCAGGCCACTTGTCTTTGGCAAGTAAAGAATTCTTCGGTGTCGGAAGATTTTATAAGCGACGAACGCTTGCGCTTTAATGAAATGATCAGACTTCTCGGAGTCTTCCACTTTGAAAATCTTATAGGAAGCCAGGATTTTGAGAGAGCTTATTGTATGTCGTTGCAGACACAGACGAATGTGCCTCTGATCCCTGTCAAAATGGCGCAACTTGCGAGGATGAGGTCAACGGCTACACCTGTACATGTGCTGCTGGCTATGAAACAGTTCATTGTGAAACCGGCAAGTTTTTCTACCTATACAAGTGTCTTATCGTGCACCTGAAATTGTCTACGGCGTTTTTAGGTTAAAACATCCTTTCAACACACAAATGCAAGTACCTAGAACGGGAGGAGAACACATTTAGTTTCGACCCTTCAACCTGAATCATCCTTTAAGTATCAATTTTCGACTGCGTTTTTAGAAACGGAAAAAAAATTCCCTTACGTTTTCCTTTGGTAAGTTGAACTTTTCGGTACCGGATTCCGAAGATTTAATAAGCCACGACAGCTGCTTAAAGAATTTCGTCAGACCTTTTCGGTTATTTGACTTTTAAACCTTATAGGAAGCGAAGGTTTTGACAGAACTTCGTGTATTTCGTTTCAGACACAGACGAATGTGCCTCTGATCCCTGTCAACATGGCGCAACTTGCGAGGATAAGGTCAACGGTTACATCTGTACTTGTGTAGCTGGCTATGAAGGAGTTCATTGTGAAACGGGCAAGTTTTCCCATCTATATACTTATCGCACAACTGAAATTTTATACGGCGTTCGTTAGGTTACAGCATCTTATCAACAAAGGTACAAAATTCCTTTTGAAATGCAAGTACCTACAAAGCCAGATGACTGCCGTACTTTGCTACCATTTGGCATTAATCATCATTTGCTATTAATTCTTAACGGCATTTTTCAGATCACGTAACAATCATCTGGCCACTTGTCTTTGGCAAGTAAACAACTCCTCTAGAACAACGATTATGTAAACATTGTACTTTGAATAGAGTAGATGTCATTTTGTGGTAGAATGTGTATTATATACCAAAGAAAGAAATGAACTGTATAAACTTGTAGAAAACCTATTTCCCTACTTCACACATTTAAGTACTGTTCAAAAATTCATATTTCTAATGCGACTAGACAAACCTCCCATTGAAAAACACGTCTGTTCTTTTATATCTACTATAACCGAAAAGCGAGGAGAAGTAGAATTTATTTAATGATAGTCATATTCTTTTGTATCCGCTAACTGTACTGTCTTGTATTATATTTTGTTGTGACCTGTACTTAGCCAAGTGTGGCAGAAATGTGCAATAAAGGTTTTCATTTATTCATTATCCGGTGCCGGAAGAATTTGTAAGCGACGAAAGCTGCCACTTTAATCAAAATGATCAGACTTATCGGGGTATTCAACTTTGAAAATCTCATGGGAAGCCAGGATTTTGACAAAACTTCTTGTATGTCGTTCCAGACACAGATGAGTGTGCCTCTGATCCCTGTCAAAATGGCGCAACTTGCGAGGATGAGGTCAACGGCTACACCTGTACATGTGCTGCTGGCTATGAAGGAGTTCATTGTGAAACCGGCAAGTTTTTCTACCTATACAAGTGTCTTATCGTGCACCTGAAATTGTCTACGGCGTTTTTAGGTTAAAACATCCTTTCAACACACAAATGCAAGTACCTAGAACGGGAGGAGAACACATTTAGTTTCGACCCTTCAACCTGAATCATCCTTTTAGTATCAATTTTCGACTGCGTTTTTAGAAAACGGAAAAAAAAATCCCTTACGTTTTCCTTTGGTAAGTTAAACTTTTCGGTACCGGATTCCAAAGATTTAATAAGCCACGACAGCTGCTTAAAGAATTTCGTCAGACCTTTTCGGTTATTTGACTTTTAAACCTTATAGGAAGCGAAGGTTTTGACAGAACCTCGTGTATTTCGTTTCAGACACAGACGAATGTGCCTCTGATCCCTGTCAACATGGCGCAACTTGCGAGGATAAGGTCAACGGTTACATCTGTACTTGTGTAGCTGGCTATGAAGGAGTTCATTGTGAAACGGGCAAGTTTTCCCATCTATATACTTATCGCACAACTGAAATTTTATACGGCGTTCGTTAGGTTACAGCATCTTATCAACAAAGGTACAAAATTCCTTTTGAAATGCAAGTACCTACAAAGCCAGATGACTGCCGTACTTTGCTACCATTTGGCATTAATCATCATTTGCTATTAATTCTTAACGGCATTTTTCAGATCACGTAACAATCATCTGGCCACTTGTCTTTGGCAAGTAAACAACTCCTCTAGAACAACGATTATGTAAACATTGTACTTTGAATAGAGTAGAAGACTAATGTCATTTTGTGGTAGAATGTGTATTATATACCAAAGAAAGAAATGAACTGTATAAACTTGTAGAAAACCTATTTCCCTACTTCACACATTTAAGTACTGTTTAAAAATTCATATTTCTAATGCGACTAGACAAACCTCCCATTGAAAAACACGTCTGTTCTTTTATATCTACTATAACCGAAAAGCGAGGAGAAGTAGAATTTATTTAATGATAGTCATATTCTTTTGTATCCGCTAACTGTACTGTCTTGTATTATATTTTGTTGTGACCTGTACTTAGCCAAGTGTGGCAGAAATGTGCAATAAAGGTTTTCATTTATTCATTATCCGGTGCCGGAAGAATTTGTAAGCGACGAAAGCTGCCACTTTAATCAAAATGATCAGACTTATCGGGGTATTCAACTTTGAAAATCTCATAGGAAGCCAGGATTTTGACAAAACTTCTTGTATGTCGTTCCAGACACAGATGAGTGTGCCTCTGATCCCTGTCAAAATGGCGCAACTTGCGAGGATGAGGTCAACGGCTACACCTGTACATGTGCTGCTGGCTATGAAGGAGTTCATTGTGAAACCGGCAAGTTTTTCTACCTATACAAGTGTCTTATCGTGCACCTGAAATTGTCTACGGCGTTTTTAGGTTAAAACATCCTTTCAACACACAAATGCAAGTACCTAGAACGGGAGGAGAACACATTTAGTTTCGACCCTTCAACCTGAATCATCCTTTTAGTATCAATTTTCGACTGCGTTTTTAGAAAACGGAAAAAAAATTCCCTTACGTTTTCCTTTGGTAAGTTAAACTTTTCGGTACCGGATTCCGAAGATTTAATAAGCCACGACAGCTGCTTAAAGAATTTCGTCAGACCTTTTCGGTTATTTGACTTTTAAACCTTATAGGAAGCGAAGGTTTTGACAGAACCTCGTGTATTTCGTTTCAGACACAGACGAATGTGCCTCTGATCCCTGTCAACATGGCGCAACTTGCGAGGATAAGGTCAACGGTTACATCTGTACTTGTGTAGCTGGCTATGAAGGAGTTCATTGTGAAACGGGCAAGTTTTCCCATCTATATACTTATCGCACAACTGAAATTTTATACGGCGTTCGTTAGGTTACAGCATCTTATCAACAAAGGTACAAAATTCCTTTTGAAATGCAAGTACCTACAAAGCCAGATGACTGCCGTACTTTGCTACCATTTGGCATTAATCATCATTTGCTATTAATTCTTAACGGCATTTTTCAGATCACGTAACAATCATCTGGCCACTTGTCTTTGGCAAGTAAACAACTCCTCTAGAACAACGATTATGTAAACATTGTAGTTTGAATAGAGTAGAAGACGAATGTCATTTTGTGGTAGAATGTGTATTATATACCAAAGAAAGAAATGAACTGTATAAACTTGTAGAAAACCTATTTCCCTACTTCACACATTTAAGTACTGTTTAAAAATTCATATTTCTAATGCGACTAGACAAACCTCCCATTGAAAAACACGTCTGTTCTTTTATATCTACTATAACCGAAAAGCGAGGAGAAGTAGAATTTATTTAATGATAGTCATATTCTTTTGTATCCGCTAACTGTACTGTCTTGTATTATATTTTGTTGTGACCTGTACTTAGCCAAGTGTGGCAGAAATGTGCAATAAAGGTTTTCATTTATTCATTATCCGGTGCCGGAAGAATTTGTAAGCGACGAAAGCTGCCACTTTAATCAAAATGATCAGACTTATCGGGGTATTCAACTTTGAAAATCTCATAGGAAGCCAGGATTTTGAGAGAGCTTATTGTATGTCGTTGCAGACACAGACGAATGTGCCTCTGATCCCTGTCAAAATAGCGCAACTTGCGAGGATGAGGTCAACGGCTACACCTGTACATGTGCTGCTGGCTATGAAGGAGTTCATTGTGAAACCGGCAAGTTTTTCTACCTATACAAGTGTCTTATCGTGCACATGAAATTGTCTACGGCGTTTTTAGGTTAAAACATCCTTTCAACACACGAATGTAAGTACCTAGAACGGGAGGAGAACACATTTAGTTTCGACCCTTCAACCTGAATCATCCTTTAAGTATCAATTTTCGACTGCGTTTTTAGAAACGGAAAAAAAAATTCCCTTACGTTTTCCTTTGGTAAGTTAAACTTTTCGGTACCGGATTCCGAAGATTTAATAAGCCACGACAGCTGCTTAAAGAATTTCGTCAGACCTTTTCGGTTATTTGACTTTTAAACCTTATAGGAAGCGAGGGTTTTGACAGAACTTCGTGTATATCGTTTCAGACACAGACGAATGTGCCTCTGATCCCTGTCAACATGGCGCAACTTGCGAGGATGAGGTCAACGGCTACACCTGTACATGTGCTGCTGGCTATGAAGGAGTTCATTGTGAAACCGGCAAGTTTTCTCATTATACATGTAGCTGTCTGCTTGCACACCTGCTATTTTCTATAGCTACGGCGGTCGTTAAGTTAAAGTATCTTCCAACAAAAGTACAGAATGCTTCTGGAAATACAAGTACTTACAGAATACCTTTCTTTGCGACCATTAAACTTGAATCATCCTTTACTATCTATTTTAGACGGCTATTTAGAAAAGGCACCAAGTTTCCGACCATTTTTCTTTGACAAGTAAATAATTATTGACAAAAGCTGCATGAATGAGATCATTACAGTGTTTGGAGTAGTTTATTCCCAAAATGTTGAACATCATTCAAAGCGTTTTTGATGGTTTTTCTTGTATGTCGTTGCAGACATAGACGAATGTGTCTCTGATCCTTGTCAAAATGGCGGAACTTGCGAGGACGAAGTCAACGGTTACACATGTACTTGTGCTCCTGGCTACTTTGGAGATCATTGTGAAACGGGCAAGTTTTCCATGATAGCTGTCTCACCGTACAGTGCTATTTTAGATTAATTTCTTCTATTGTAAAAAGATTTAGACACTTTGCTTTTGAGTACACAGTAAATGTTGCAATTGGTAATACCCCCATTCCACTTGGACGGCGCTCTCGCCGCGCTCTCACGGCGACCTCATTTTGGCCAGATCGCCGTGAGAGCGCCAAACTCCTGGAAAACGTGCTCAAGTAGAATCTCTACGGCGACCCTTGTGCGCTCTCGGCGCGACCAAAATGTCAAATGTCAGCAACTTTTTATGAGTGACCAAAGATTTCACAGATCACTCAACGAATTCCAGAGATAAAGAACGAATTTTTGTTCAGTTTTTTGGGCTTTGTTGTCTTCTCAGTCATACCTTTATCTCTTGCATCATATTTCAATATGTCTTAAGTAATATATGTATGTTCAACTTGTTTTTTTCTGTGCTGTCTGTCATGTAAACTGTTTGCAATAAACATATTTTATCATTCTACGTTATAACAGAAACGTAAATCACAGAATTTTGAAACACATTTTGAACCACTGACAATAAAACTTGGAGGGAATTTAATTTGAATGGATGCAAGTACTTGTAGTTATTCATCAATTTGCATTACCCACGAGCAAAACTATGATTTGACCACAAAATTCCCAGAAATTCAAGGTACACCACTTCAAGAATGAAATTTGTTTCAACTACAGTCATAAGACCATTTAATCCTTTTGAAGCACTCGCTGCGGTCCTTGAGCGCTCGCTGCGGTCCTTTGATCCCACATTGGGCGCTCTCTCGGCGCTCACCGCGCTCTCATGGCGCTCTCACGGCGCTCACCGCGCTCTCACGGCGCTCACCGCGCTCTCTCCGCGCTCTCTCCGCGCTCGTTTAGACCCCCATTCCACTAGGACGGCGCTCTCGTCGCGCTCTCGCGGCGACGTCAATTTGGCCAGATCGCCGTGAGAGCGCCGTGAGCGCCGTGAGAGCGCCGTGAGCGCGGCGAAAGCGCATTGGGAGCGCGGTGAGAGCGCCATGCGCGCCATGCGCGCCGTCACCTCGGCGATGGTTTTGAACATGTTCAAAACAGTCGCCGTGAGCGCGCCGAGGATGGCGATGGGATCAAAGGGCCGCAGCGAGGGATCAAAGGGCCGCAGCGCTCAAGGATCGCAGCGAGCACTCTACGAGGATTGAATGATTGAATGGTCTTAACTGTAGTTCAAACAAATTTATTTCTTGAAGCGGTGTATCTTGAATTTCTGGGAATTTTGTGGTCAAATCAAAATTTTCCTAGTGGTATTACAAATTGACGAATAACTACAAGTACTTGCTTTCATTCAAATTAAATTCCCTCCAAGTTTTATTGTCTGTGGTTCAAAAAGTGTTTCACAATTCTGTGATTTACGTTTCTATAATAACGTAGCATGATAAAAGATATTTATAGCAAACAGGTTACATGACAGACAAAAAACATATTTGAACAAATATATAACTTAAGACACACACTAAGCGACCGTGCAGCGATCAAAATTGAATCTGTTTTCCCCTTGATTTTATCATTCAAATATGATGCAAGAGGTAAAGGTATGACTGAGAAGACAACAAAGCACACAAAACGAAAAAAAAATTCGTTCTTTATCTCTAGAATTCGTTGAGCGATCTGTGAAATCTTTGGTCGTTTATAAAAAGTTGCTGACATTTGACATTTTGGTCGCGTTGAGGTCGCCGTAGAGATTCCACTTGAGCATGTTTTCCAGGAAATCGGCGCCTCTCACGGCGCTCTGGTCGCCGTGAGGGCGCGGCGAGAGCGCCGTCCAAGTGGAATGGGGGTATAATTGATCGCCATCCTCAGCGCTCTCACGGCGAAGGTTTTGAGCATGTTCAAAACCATCGCCGAGGTGACGGCGCGCATGGCGCTCTCGCCGCGCTGTCGGCGCTCTCGCGGCGCTCTCGCCGCGCTGTCGGCGCTCTCAATGGCGATCTCGCCGGGCTGTCGGCGCTCACACGGCGATCTGGCCAAAATGAGGTCGCCGTGAGAGCGCGGTAAGAGCGCCGTCCAAGTGGAATGGGGGAATAAATATTACAATTTCTAACAATAGGAGCAGAGCGCTGTCGTTTGCGACGGTTTTAGTTTTATATTGATATATAGTATCTGTTTGGCGAAGTTATTCAGAAAATGAACAAGTATGAAACCAGTTATTAACCTTTTGTGCAAATAAAGGTTTGTTTGGTACTAGAAGATTTATATCCAACGGTTGCACCACATGGCTAAGAAAAAAACAGCCACCCAGAGTGGCCCTATACGTGTTTGAAAAGAAAAAATTGTGATGTTATGAATACCTGTAGAAAACAAAAGATTAACTTCCATTCATTTTACATATTTGCTTATATTATGTTTTTCTCGTGGTATTCATCAGGCGACATTAAATAAGATGCAGTCATTTCATTGCTGCTGCACGGTTCAAAGGATCATTGAGAGTTATAGTTGGCTCTGTTGACATTTCCTTTTGTTTACAAGCATTCATTCATAACGAGGATACCTAATAAGAATACGCTATTTTATTCAACACCTGGATTGATCGATTTTATCCAACTGTACAGCGGGCTGCTCTGGCAGGACTGACCCACCAGAAGACAGAAGGATGGTCATCTTCTGTTCTAATGCAGGCCCGCCGTACCTTCTCGACACACTTTGCATCCACTGGTGCAATAACACGGAAGGTTTCTTCCGCCAGTCTGGGGACGAGTCCAGGACGTGCGAAGCAGGAGGGACTTGGAGTGGAGATGATCTAGTGTGCGTTGGTAAGTGTTAAAACGGTAACTGTACAGATGACACTTAATTGTAGTACAATATGTATACGACATAGATCAGACGCACTGTGTACGCTTTTAAACGCATATCTTTAAATGCTGTTTAGACTGAAACAGAAATATATATATATACCTGCTAATATATGTACATATACCTGCTATGGTACATGTTATTTCAGTATTACAGAAATGTACAACACACAGTTTCTATCCTAACTACCTATGAAATTACATTGGCACTCACGCCTGTTTTCTACAACTTCTTACAGATCACTCTGAAGACCCAACAGGTGAGTTTGTTCATTTTCCTAGAATACTCAAAGATAAAAATAATTTCTCATATAGTGATTTTTACAAGGATTGTTTTCCTATCTGTCTTATTACAACTTTATATATTACTTAAAGTTAAGTTGAAGGCAGTGAGAAGACAGAAGAACCTAAATAAAGATTCCTATACACAGAGGAGTAACCCTATTGAAGTGAATCAACGTACATTCCTTAACGCCAACTGAACAACAGATTATGTGGGCACATCTCAGTTAAAAGGCCTGGCCTGTCAAAATGGGCATTTGGATTTCTTCATGTTTACTTGTCCTTCATTCGTCACGTAAATACAAAATTAGAACACGCTGTTTTATTCAGCAACTGATTGATTTCATCCAACCGTACAGTGGCCTGCTCTGCCAGGGCTGACCCTCCAGAAGAGCAAAGGGGGAGCATGTTCTGTTCTAATTCAGGTCCGCCGTACAAAATCGGCACACTCTGCATCCACTCGTGCAATGAATCGGAAGGTTTTTTCCTTAAGTCTGGGGACGAGTCCAGGACGTGCCAAGTAGGAGGGACTTGGGATGGAGATGATCTTGTGTGCGCAGGTAAGTGTTGAAAACAGTAAAGATAACACGTCATTGGATGGAGTAGAGGGGCTTGAAAGGTCTCTCTCTTTTCCTTAATTTTGATTTGTAGACAGCAACGTCTTACTTGAACTAATTTGAACCCTATTTCATGATTTGACATAAACCTGTGCTCTGATATACGTTGTAGCTTTTGACAACCTTTTGATTTGTTTTATATGTGGGCAATCATCCTTTGTACATTTAAGCCGGGAACTGTAATTATCTTTCGGATTCTCTTCCTTAAAAAGAAGTCCTAACGGAGTACACATGAGATATGATTTCAATGTCCTGATAATGTTGATCGGACGAATTACGTCAACATTTCCCCACCTTTGATATGTATGAAGGTCTTTTTATGGCATATGTTAAAGCATGATGATTTTGTTATAGGCCGATTATATCTTGATTTTACGCACAGGAAAATGATGAGAAATGAATACAGAGATGCACATCATTTAGTTGCATTCCGATCAGTATGTTACATTCGGTACTCATACTTTTTTTCTCTAACTTCTTCTTACAGATATTGCGTCGGACCCAACAGGTTAGTTTGCTCATTTTCCTAAATCATTTAAAAGCAAAAGCCATTCCTGATATTTCCTTGATATTTATGCTGTGGTCGAGCATGTTCATACAAAATACATTATCAAAAGCTGCCTCGAGGATGATCATTCTCTTGATTAAGTTTGAGAACTGTGAGAAAGTAACCTAGATAAAATTCCTTTTACACGAGATGAAAACATAGTCATGCTGTCTTGAGAATTACATTGTTACAGTAGCGGCCACAGATTGGTGCTACACATGCTTGCAAACAAAAAGTATGATGTGATAAATATATGTAATAGTACAAAATAGTAATCAGTTCTATCTATTTCACCGTCTTGCTATATACTGCTTTCAGTATTCATAATTCAGCAAGATAAAGTGCAAGATGAAGTGCACTTATTCATTGTTGCTCTGTTCACATGCCCTTCTGTTGTCAACTATTCATTCTGTTGACATGCCCTTCTGGTGACTGGCGACTATCATTCTTTCATTAAGCCGATACAGAATTAGACTGTTTTAACTAACTCATTTCATTCATCTTTACAGTGGCCTGCGCTGCGAGGACTGATCCACCAGAAGAGGAAATGGGGAGTATGTACTGCTCTAATTCAGGCCCTCCGTACCCAATCGGCACAATCTGCATCCACTCCTGCAATAACACGGGGGGTCTTTTCCCCGAGTCTGGGGACGAGCACAGGACGTGCCAAGTAGGAGGGACATGGGATAGAGATGATCTCATCTGTGCTGGTAAGTGTTAAAACAGTGCAGATGACACGTCAATGTAGTACAATTACTTGCATTGCCTTTCTTTTATTTCTATTTTCATTTTAAGTTGTCGATAGTAACGTCCTATTTTGAAATCTATATATGTGTTTCCTTTTAGTCTGGACGGCATCTCATGATATTACATTTATACATTACTTTAAAGCTCCAGCAGAGTGCTATTTCTTTAAAGACCACATCTTAATGAATACAGAATCAACCAAAATCTGCTACGGACTCCAAGTTTAATGTCAAGTTTCCAATACAATTAGATTTTGAGATTCAGAAAATATCATTAGTAGAACCAGAACTACTCCTATGGAGTTGAGTATGCCTTGAAGAGCGTACACGGTGCATCTGATATACCGGCTAAGTCTGTCTTTTCACTTATTTTATTTATGAACAGTCATCCCGCGTACACATAAAACTTGGAACAGGAACTATCTTTCGGATTTTCCTTTTACAAATTTCTGAAGTACATGTATACTCTAGATATTGAATTGTTTGATGGTGCCTGTTCATCTTCTTGCCGAAGGTAAACATTAAAAAAGAAGGTGATAATAAGCTTGTTAATGATTTCCTGAACTGGGAAAATGCTGAAAAAAAAGGATGCAGAGATGTAATGCAAATAGCACTACTACCAATTGCAATATATTACATCGATACTCACGCTTGTTTTCCACAACCTCTTTTTACAGAGCATGGTCCAAACTCAACAGGTAAGTTTGTTTATTTCCTAGATTATCTTAATTAATCAAAAGCCGTTTCTTATACAAATAATCTTATTTAAGTATTTTCTGTCTTAGAACAAATGTATATACCGTAGCTTTTCAATGGTCAGTCGTCTTGCATTAAAGGCATTAAATTCTTTTTAATAATAAGACCAGGAGTCGTAGGACACAGAATGAAGGATCAATAGTCCGATCTGTTGTCACGCTGTTTTATTCAGCAATTGATTGATTTCATCCTACTGTACAGTGGCCTGCTATGAGAGGACTGACCCACCGGTAGCCGAGAGGGGCACCACCATGTTCTGTGATCAATCAGGCCCGCCGTACCCAATCGGTACAGTCTGCACCCGCTCGTGTGATGAGGCGGCAGGTTATTTCCTCAACTCTGGGGACGAGATGAGGACGTGCCAAGGAGGGGCATGGGATGGAGCGCCTCTAGTGTGCGCTGGTAAGTGTGGAGAAGAGAACGGATAACGCGTTATTGTAGTCTGTAGTGCAATTATATGTGCACGATGCGTGTGATATCACGTTACATCATATAAGCTAGTGCATTCATTACGCCCGGATACAGAATTATAACGCGCTATTTCATTCAGCAACTGAACGATTTCGCCCAACTGTATAGCGGACTGTGCTGCCAGGACTGACCCACCGGAAGCCGAAAGGGGCAGCGTCTTCTGTGATAACCCAGGTCCGCCGTACCCAATTGGCACAGTCTGCAGCCACTCCTGCGATAACCTGGGAGGGTTTTTCATCTCGACTGGTGACACGCAGAGGACATGCCAAGTAGGAGGGACATGGGGTGGAGCGGATCTTGTGTGCTATGGTAAGTGTTAAAAACAGTACTGGCGACACGTAGTACTTAAGGTTAGTTTTATCTCTTTATGTAAACGAAAATATTGTCAAACCATTGATCTGGTGCATGGTGCCCTGTTTTCATTGTTACTAATTCATTTCATTGGCACATACACTCATTCATTTTTGTATGCCTTATCCTACAGTACCACCCGACATTTGATTGGACAGTGGTGCAGGTAAATATGTCTGCTTTCATCTTTCATAATGAAAATATCCTTGAGTTCTTTCCTGTGCCTTTTTTCCCTGTTTCCAGATATCTTCATATATTGCGAATATGAAGCAGATACATTATGATGGTCATTACTAAGGCATTGTCATTAGATGTAGCGTGTGTGATACAATCAAGTAATAATCTAGATGCCAGCTGATGGCTCGGGCAAGACAAGAAAAGCGTTCTGTCGCTGGAATAGCATGTATGCCACCCTTATTAGTTTTAGTCTGCTCCCACTCTAACTTGTAGACTATCCTTTAGGACATTCCTCTAAATTGAGCAGCTGAGTTAACAAATTAAGACGCTCTCAATGGTCAATTATATCTAAAGCTCTTATCTCACTGGACACGTTGGCGACCTCGCTGCGACCGAGCGATTTGACAGCGCGCTCAACTCAATTTCATCGATAAAAAACGAATAGTTTTACCCTTTGTGTGTTGTGTTGCCTTTTTAGTCATACTTGTACCGTGTACGGCTTGCATGATATTCCCATTATAAAGTCAAGGGTAACACGAATCCAATTTAGGGCACAGCGAGGTCGCCAACATGTCGCGGGTCCAGTGAGATAGGGGCGCCGGGCTTAAGGCCCCCATTCCAATAGACGGCGATTTCGCTGCGCTCTCGCTGCGACCTAAATCAGATATGTGTAACCCTTGACCTTAAATGAAAAATCATACAGAATGTTAAAGTATGATTGAGAAGACAGCAAAAGACATTAAGCGTAAGAAAATGAGCGCCGTGTTAAACTTTAGGTCGCAGAGAGCGCGTGGCGAGGTCGCCACCCTAGTGGAATGGGGCTATAAGTCGCCACCCTAGTGGAATACTATAGGTCTAGAGTCCTATTCGGAACAACTGCCAGAGAGACAGGGAATAAACTCCCTATCGCATGCACTCAGTTGAGGTCGGTGTGTTGTGCAGTACACATCGTACCTGGTAGACGGTGCAACAGCAACTCTGGGTAGGACACGTGCGTCCAGCACAACAGAAGTGAACATGCGTAGTTCTGCTCGAAGAGAGCTAAAATGATCCAAAGACTTTTGTCGTTAGCGCAAAATCAATTATTTGTTATTGTACATTTTTGTGGGTTTTTGGTATTGGCGTTGACGTATTCAAGCCGTCCTAGTGGAATGGGGGTATTAAAAGCACCCAGAGCATTTTAGGAGGCTTGAAAATTTGAAATATATTTTAGTTGCTGTAATCTGTATGAAATTGAAATTTAATGCCACTGTTTACCACATTTGCGTGCGGATTTCTTATCAAAAGTGCTTAAAAGCGGTACAAAAATAAGCTATATGGTGATCTTTTAGTCTCACGCGCCTATTGTAAATAAACCGATACCATAGCCCCGCCCACCTCTGTCAAAACGTAGAAATGCAAAATTAAAACATAAAAATGCAAATATTTGACGGACATGCAGTCACTCTCTCATTGGTTGAACTGCTAATTGTGATGGACAGTCAGGATCAGTCTACTAGGGCTTGGATTTTCTATCAGTTCTCACCACACAACGACATCGTATCTTTGCTCCTTTAATGTCGATATGTAATGGTATAGTGTTATTGAAACTTACTATGTGTAGGAATGACTGGAAATTGGAGTTTTTCATTCAAGTTTCAAGCATCATAAAATGCTCTGGATGCCTTTAACAAGTGATTTGCTGCCATCGTGTTTGATGTGTTGAAACTATGTGGTATTAAGCACATTTCCACTTTCTCCCATAAACGTTTCAGGCGAAGAATTCAGCCAGTCTTCATGGGCATGGCTCACTGATGTGCGACCATAAGTGACAGCGAGACCAGGCATATTTGCTATATACGAGGGGAAGTCAGTATACATAAAACGCCTTTCGTACCATAGCAGGTTCATTTTGTATGAAATGAGATGAAATTTAGCACGAATGTAAAGGAACACCTCTTCTGGAGATTGACTTTTTACTGACTTCCCTTCGTATACCAGTGCGTGAAAATTCCAATATTTGCTTTTCAGATTACAGCTAACCTTGACGAGTCAATTCCGCCTTTTATTTTGCTTCCTTCTTCGGGCAGCATTAAGAAATGGTGACATGCTTCATAGTTATGTTAAATGATTTGATTTGAACGATAAGATAAAACGATGGTGAATATACTCATTATTAGAATTTAGATATGAAAGGGACTTGATGAAAAAGCACAGGAAAGATTATCTTATGAATGTCACGATTTGAGTACGGGATTGATATTGGAATGAGTAGGTTATATATATGTATAGATAACTTCTAAAAAGTTTCATTTTATATGATATTTCAAGAATGATTCTTTGGTGTTTGCTAGTAAAGTCATGGTCACACTTCAATGCTTCTTAACGAATTCGTTTATCTACTATTTGCTCTTGCAACTCTTCCAAAACTAGTATTACAACAAAGGCTTTGCGGACTTATTACAGGAAAACTCAATTCCAGAAACAGGTTTATCGCTTTGTTAAAAATAGACATTAAAAGTAGTGATGAATGATAATGATTGTTAAGGTCCTATATGACAGCAATGATTGTTTGTTTACAAATTGACGGAAAAGATTAGACATATTGGGTGAATGTTAAAAAACACTTGTAGAACTTCTAGAACGTAGTTATGAGTGCACATTTTTAAGGTTGGCAAACATATATACAAACCATAAGATAAATGAGGTTACCATTGATTAGGTCTAATACAATGTTTATTACTTAAAGTATTGGCAAGAGGTAAAGGATTCATTATTAATTTCAAATTTTGTTTTCTGTGCTACTGCTGACACGATTGTTGTTTTGGGGATCGGACTTGCTACTGTCTTAGTTAATAAAAGGTTTTTTACTTACCACAAAATGCATGTCTGTCTGATTTTCGTACATGAAAGAGGCGTTCTGGATGAAAGATATTGTTTGAAATACAGTACAAATCAAGACTGGCTGGAACGAAAGATAATATGTCAATTCTACCAGTCGATGAGATTATGAAAAAGGAAGAAAGTATAACTGTCCCTAATTCGACTAAGATAGTAATACGTTCTTTCAATCCTAAAATATTAATATATATCTTAGAGCTACAAGCAATAGATGTATACGAAATTGTTTGTCCTGTAACAAAGGTCAAAAATCAAGAGAAACTAGAAAAATGATCGTAGGCCCTTCCCAAAATTCAAAATTTCATAGTAACCAGGTGTAGAATGGGCTACCCCGACATGCAGTTAATATAAATTATGTACGAATGGGCTATCCCAAAATACCGTTCAAGAAGAGCTATTCTTACATCATCATCTGCGACTAATACAGAATAAGTATTGTGAACGATATTGCAAAGCCCCCCCCCCCCCCCAAGCTTTTAATTACCGTAATGTACCTGTTCGGAACGATAATGGTTTTATCTATATAACTGCGAGTAAACATGAATAATCAAAACATCATGGAAACAAAGGCATTGATACATCCCTGCATTCTGTCAACCAATTTTCATTTACTAGCCATATATTGTGGTTGTAAGAAAGTAATATTCAACTACATGTTACTCACATCTATGTATCAAAGACAACATTTTGATTCAAGTTCAACAGCATTCATGCTTATGTGGTTTCACTGTAGTGACGATATTTCCACTTAAATGTAACTTAATTAACGTCAACGTTACATGTACATGTTTGCTTTTACAACTTCACACGCTGCAAATCAAGAATATCGTGTTTCTATTTGTTGTCACATTTACCATGTGAAGACACGACAATATAGTAGTAAAATGGGTATAGTACAGCAAATGTATACTGGCGGAACGTATACAATATAATTTGATCAATTTGATGTAATTTTTTCACCATCCTAACTTCTTTGAGATTTAATAGCATCAGCAAGTTTTCCCATAGTGGTTGACAGTTCTCTGTAACGTTAGTGATTGATTGCTCATACCTGTATGACGACCTTTTGTTTATCATGTGATTGTTACAGATACTTGTATTGTACGACACAAACTGACTGTTTGCGGATTGTTCACCGCCTGGCACAGAGGACGGATAAACAGTCACGAGTCTTGTGACACGTAATTTGACCACGTTAGTCATTAAACAAAAATAGGCAGGAGACTAGGACAGGTTCAATAGTAACCAATAATAGGGGTGCATATTTTCTACTAATATAAACTTTCCAAATAATCCCTTAGTTGCGTTTATTTTAACAATGTAAAATGTAATAATTGTAACAAAAAATTGTTATATATTGTTCAGAATGCACTTAAGTGTTACGGTGCGTTTCCATGTAAAAGTAAACGTAATGAAACACTTCCTACAGTGCTAAATTTGGTATCGCCCTTGTCACATGATACGCTAGGTATGAACAGAGCAAACATTGGAGGCGGAAAGGTTCCTCCTGCGACATAAAACGGAGACAACAGCACCGACATTCTCTTGAATTCTGCTGCTACAACAACTGACAGCTACTTGTGTACATCTAGTTTATCCCACATTAGTATTCTCTGTTATTACGTGGTGTTTTGAAGCTCCACATTGAAGCAAGGTTCAAGTTTTTCCTCGTCTGCACACAAGAAAACTCGACAGAACCAACATGGCGGAAGGTGTAGGGATGAACTGCGTCAAGTATCTTCTCTTCTTCTTCAACTTTCTCTTCTGGGTAAGTGTGTTCATGTGTAGATTGATTAATACCAGAATATGACGAAAATAAGATATCAATATGCAACAACTATTTTACTCGCACTAAATGTGATACTTTTTGGTGTCTTTATATATGAACTTGTTTGTGAGACCAATGAAAAGCCTCTATTCCATTTTCTTCATGAGACCGTAACTTTTCAGACTGCTAAATAAATCGTAACCCCTCAACAAGTGCTAGGTAATCCTTGAAAGTGGTCTCTAAAGGGGTCATTGGACTCGAAAATCTTGGGCACTAAAATGGCCATACCAAATTGCAAGTGGGGGAGCGGCTTTCTATTTGTTCAAGTTCCCAGTTTTTTATTTTCTCTCCAAGCAGATGTGGATTGGGAAGACGGTAACTTTCTTCCCTTATAATAATATCAGGTGTATTTGCAGCCAGTGCCACAGGCAGGTACCCAATGTGTAGGGTAATGAGGCTGTTTAACGTGTTCGAGGCACCTCCTCGAGCACGGGACCCCCGTTTTACGTCCCTCCCGGAAGACGATTTCGTGGAAAGCTTCGTGAGGCTACAGCAATCCGGACGTCCTTGGTTGGTCTCCCATCCAAGCACTGTCCGGACCGCGCGTTGCTTAACTTCCGAGATCGAGGGATCGGGTGTATCCAACGCGCCACGCGGCCGTAGTATATGCCCTGTCTACTGACAGACAGTGCTGTAAGAAAATAAAGCATATGAGAAGTTCACAAAATAATCTTCCCAATCAACCTCTGCTTGGAGAGCAGTCATTATTCATAGCAGGTTATCCTGTTACAAGTATCATGTGTGTACCTGCCTACACTTGTGCCCTAACGTTATAATAGTATATAAACAATGATGAAATCTTGCAATTCTGAATGTGAATTTTTTAAATGTTGTCAAAATGCACAATTTAAATCCTCCCCCCCCCATGTATTGTATTAAACTGCATTAAATTTTGAGGGGCTAATTTCACTGTAGGAAGAGTGTTTTCAGTGGTTTTGATTCGCAGTTGAACTTGAAACAAGGAGGTAAGCAGGCAGGCATGCCTACTTTTGAGCCTTAGATACAATGATGAAGACTTGTAAATGTGATTTTTAAAAATGTTTTCAAAAGGCAGAAATTAAATCCTCCCCCTCATGTATTGATACTAGTAACTGCATTTAATTTGCGATGCTAATTTCATGGTAGAGAGATATCTGCGTTGTGATTTTTATTCATTCTTGAACTTGAAACAAGGAGATAGGCGTGCAGAAAAAGATTGAACAAACGGTGAGGAGGTCCACGCGAAAGATGCAAACATAAAACCGCCGCAAAAATGTCTACATTTACATGTCAAGCTAGAGACCTGAGTGTATCCCACTGGTAGTACTAATATTTGTAGTATTCAGTATTTCATTATACTGCTGCCAGGGTCCCTGACACGGGTGAGCAGCAGTCAGCTAAGTCTTCACACCTCTCTTCCATGAGCTCTGTCCAGGGGGTTCACGCTGGTTAGGCCGCACATCTTTAGCCTCCATTGCAGGCTCTGAACCGTCCTTTTTGGGGGCTAAATAATACACCTTTTGCAGCCAGCCTGTAACCATCAGCCACCCGGCCGTAACCATTTGGTTATGGGGTGGCTGATGGTTACGGGCTCAGGCTGCAAAAAGTGTATTATTTAGCCCCCAAAAAGGCCGGTTCAGAGCCTGCTATGGAGGCTAGCACATCTTAATGTAAAAGAAATAGATACGGTTTATCACTTCTCTTGTGGTACGTTCCAGATCGCAGGCCTGTTCCTCGTTGGAGTGGGGGTATGGATCAGGGTAGACGACAACGCTCTGAAGATCCTGCACAACCTGGACCACCTGGATGAGACGGTGGTGTATGCGGGATGCTACGCCTTCATCGGAGTCGGCGTGGTGGCTCTCATCGTCGGATTCTTCGGATGCTGCGGCGCCATCAAGGAGAACAAGTGCATGCTGGGAACGGTAGGTTTCTCAGAGAAAACAAATCTTCGTTTTTTCTCTCATTGGGTCCGATTAACTGATCATTCCAAATTGAACAAGCATGACATCTGGTAATTGTGTTCAAATTCAGTGTGTACTACTACTACAAGTGATTGTTCAAGGGGCTAGAAGTAGTACTGTAAATGCAGAAATGTTCGCGGGGATGTAATTTTGCAGTAGGAAGAAAATTGAGTGTTCGCAGTGGTTTTGAATTTGAGGTCGCGTTTGACACAATAGTAGCACTACAGTCACACAATGGAATGGCTTTCGCAGTGGCTTTAAGGTTGCGGTGAAGACTTCGCCGCAAAAAATGCAAATATGAAACCACCGCAAACATTTCTGCATTTACAGTAACTTCTCAATACACACCAAACATAGAATTTACAGCAAGGAAAAATTGGTGCCCTATTAGTGCCACCTTCCATGAGACATGGACTTTAACCTTAAAGTTTCAAATTTTGTGGTGACGTTATTTGCATGTGCATAGACTCAGTGACCTGGAAATTGTTTGATAAGCAACTAAGCTTATGTTGCATTTCTGTACCCTGACAAAGCAAATGATAAATCACACTGTACATAGTACACATTCAAATATGTCACTCACACATGTCAAGGTTGACAGACTTCTTTCACTAAAATGAAGTTACTGATGAAAACAGTTGTTTGTTCCCCTTTCAGTTCTTTGCCTTCCTGTTCTTGTTGCTGATTGCTGAAGTTGGGGTGGCCATTTTTGCAGTGGTGAAGAAGCCTGATGTAAGAAAACCTTCAATTTCTGCTATTGTACTAGAATGATTCAGTTTTCACAATCCGTATTAAAAAAGATAAGAATCAAAATCAATAATTATTGTACATGTCATTCATGGCAACAATGTAAAATTTTTATGTGACATTGTGTGAATCAAATTTACTGTTTGATGAATTGGAATAATAAGTGCTAGATAGATTGTATGATTAAATTAGACCTCATTTTATACAATATGGATGTCTCATAGTGATAACCTGAGTGCAACCTTCTTTCTATTTCATAATCATAGGCTGAAAAGTTCTTGAAGGAAGGACTGGACAAGATTTCTGAGAAAAAATATCAGGACCTGGACAAGGAACTGCAGAGGCTGGTGGACTTCTTCCAGAAAGATGTAAGATGATCTGATTGGCTGCTTGGTTCTGTCTTCCGATTGGTGGTCATTTTGACTGAGTTTGTCTGATTGGTCTATTGTTATAAGTGGTTGGTACCATAACTTTATTTGAAGATAGGATTATTGTACGAAATTGTTTTGTCATACAAATGAAAAAAAATTATTTGTATAGATATTTGAGAGCTGGTATAAGATGAGCTTTAACACTGAGACAATGAACACTGTAGTCAGGTAATTATGACTCATAATGATAAATGTTTACATGTGTTTTTCTTTGAATGAATGCCTTTTCCTCTGACAGTTCAAATGCTGTGGCATGAACAGCACCAAGGACTGGGCACCAAACTACCCAGACAGCTGCAACTGCACAGTGGGGGATACCTGCGACACAACAACTGGCAGGTGGAACAAGGTATGCACTGTTTTTGTCGTATTTGTTTTTTAGAAGAGTGTCAGACTTCATTTGATATTATCCTCCTTTTTAGTGTGTTTTTACAATTGTGTTTTTACAATTATTACAAGTTAAAGTTAAAAAAGGGCAGTCGGATGGACGCCCGAAACGTCCGATTTTTATCGAAATTTATCCAGATGTAAAGTTTAAATTGTACTACTCTACAAGTTAAATGGTTTGTGTAAAATGTACAGACTACAGTCCAAGAAGACCAATAATATCTGGTCCATGTGGACAGGTAGTCAATGTAGACAGGATTCTTATAATGCTTCTGTAGATAGAAAAACTCTTGTAAGGGACCACCCAAAAGTGGTCACATTAGCCAGGTGGTCTTCATGTAGAGGTAGCACAGGTTTGACTAGTGCGAAAATTTTACCCCTTTTGTTATCTTAATGGGATGCTAACTTACACCAATGTTGTTTACACAGCCCTGCGATGAGGAAGTGATCAACAACCTGAACAAGAACATTGTTTACATCGGAGGCGGAGCGCTCGGTGTCGCTCTTATCATGGTGGGTTCCCCTTCGTAGTTTGCATGTTGAATGTCTGAAACCTGAACATTTTAGACCTATCATTGAGCAATGTAACTCTGCTTATGAAATATAGTTGTGTATTGTTGGGGTCAGTGTGGTATCTATGCCAAGGTAATTTTAATATTGGTGACTCTAAAACCGAGAATGTCAAGCAGCCTGAGGTTGCCATTGCCTTGAAATAGGAGAGTTTCTTTTTGTACAACACTATCAAACAGTCTGAATCAAAATGCCAACACAAAAACAGCACTTACACAAATTGTCGACTGATCAGCTCCAGTCTTTGTCAAGGAAATTGAGCTTCTGTGACTTCATGCTATGATAGAACACGCGACTCGGTTAGCAGTGGATTGTTGAACGGTACCTGAGCACAATCAATGTGACAATACCGCACCACAAAAATAAATGTAAATATGATATTTCTATCAACTCACAGCCACCAGGATGAAACTTGAACTGATATGAAATGTCCCCCCCCTCCCCTGCAGGTTTTGGGCATCATCCTGTCTTGTATGCTGTTCTGCCATGGAAGGGGAGAGGGCGAGCGCGGTGCGCTCTTTGGTACAACATACAAGCAGTTTGTCTAAGAAGTTTCAAGAGTAATGCCAACTCTGCTCAGATCCTGCTTTAAAGTAGAACATTTATTTGGAAGTGCTGCAGGCTAGCCAGACAGAAATGATAGCAAGAATGCTACAGACGAACTACTCCCAGTTGTGACTTGCTGTGTTATATCTTGTGAATTTATTATTTGTAACTTTATTAATTCATGAAACATCCAAACTCATATTGCCTTCTGGTATCTTTGACAAATGGACTAGTCCATGTCAAAGGTCAGAAAAATAGTTTGATACAAGATTGACCGATGAGTAAGTCTGTCCCTCTGAGAGGAGCAAGTGTTGATATTTTTTTGTGAACATTGTCTTTGTCATTTCAGGTATGCAGTTTGAGTTACTTTAAAGTTTATTGTACTGTTCGGACCATTATAGATATCAAGGGCTGGAATTGAGTACTTGCTAGAGATTATCACTTTGTAGACTATCTTTTATTTGGGAGAAACTTCATGTAAAAAAGTTTAGACTATTACATGTGGAGTGTTAATACCAATGCACTTGCGCCATTGTTTGGAATGATAAGGAAAGAACATTGTTTTTTGCACTGAGAGCTCTACAATCAGGTTGACACCCTACTGTCTATTCTAAAGTAGGTACTTGTCCATGTGCTGGGTGTTATAATGATGGGCATTTCACCACATTTTACTTAAGTCCATCTCTTTCTTTGCCCTCATTGTGTAATTTATTATCTGACACTTGCTAGTGATATATGTTTTTGTGGGGAAGTTTTTGTCCACATATATGTATTGGCTTGAAAATAAAGTCATTCATATACTTTTCAGTGAGCATTTGGTTTTGTGGCTTTTATGATAATTGTATGCTAACATTAGATACAAAACGTCCAAGGAAAACAGGTTTAATTTGTTTGGAACTGAATGGAGTCAGAGGGTATCAAACCTCAAGTAAACAAATACTCTGTCTTACAAATAGTGGAGTTGTCATTTAAGAGTGTGTTTTGTAGTGTCTGACCGATAAAAACATAAAAACAAAGCCACTTCTTGGTAGGGAAGTAACCAAGTTATCTAAATGCAAGAATTGTATATTAGCAAGTATCTGGTCATAGTTTTTTTTAAAGTTTATCGCAACTAATTTCTTGATTGAAGGCTGATTGCAAGTAACAGGAAAAAAGGACTGAAAAAACAATATACATGTGAAATGTGACTAGTCGAAATGCTGACTCCAAATCTTAACATCTTTTTAACATTCTCCCTGCTGCCTAACTCTAACCAAGAGAATGGGGTGCCAAACGGCTACTTCAGTGTGCGAAAGGTTAAGCTGTCGAAACTTGGGGAAACAAAATGTCCCACCTTTTCTGTAATGTGTGGGCTCTGTGATGTTAAGAGGAGAGTAGTTTTCTTTAATATATACTGTAATGAAATATAATTTTATACTAAGACACACTTTGGTATTGATAGCCAGTGTTATAGACTGAAGCTGTGGCATTATAATGCCGACCTATAGGTCATCAGTCTATGATAGATCATGACGTCAGCCGTTACTGCGTCAGGTGATCACCAGACAAAGAGGCACATGATTCGAACGCACCTGGTTACTCAGCCTGGTAAACATAGAAACGGACGATACCAACTCTTAGACCTACGAGGGTGTACGTTAAATTAGTCAACTATCAACAGCTTTCGGTCATTTTCGTATCCATCTTTGTATCAAAAAAGCAACCAAACATCGCATTTACGTATATCCGCGTATCTGAATACTGAATCGTATCGTATAGAATGATGTGTTCCATGTTCTCCATATACAAATGGAATCGCCCAGGTAAGATGACACTATTGTGTTTGTGCGATGAATAGAAGGTGTCACTCACTACAGGCTATAATTTGCAGTAACGTCGCAACTACAGAAACGTGTAGTAGTAGTCTTTCCAACAGACTTCGCATTGAATCGTTGCTTAATCCTTAATTTAACGACGAGTACACTGAGGATCGTGTAGTGGGTATTCTGTCTCCGATCTACCTTCGCCTTTTACATTTTACCGACACGCCTACTACTAGCCAGGAAACAAGACTAAGACAAAATGGCGGTTGGATTCGCGATGAACTGCGTCAAGTCCCTGTTGATTCTGTTCAACTTCATGTTTTGGGTGAGTATTAAAATTCTTCGTCTCTACAAGGCACCCAGACCAACTTATGATGTTGTATTCTAAGTATTTTTGTGACGGGCACATTGAAGTAAACATGTTTGTGTTTCAATGTAAAATAGACAATATAAAATATATATATCTTAAACCATGTAGGTTAAGCATGGCCTATTTTGAGGATAGAATAATCATTTAACAATTCCAAGCAAGGTTGAGGGCAGAATGATACAAAAATAATGCAGAAAGCACTAGTGTTCACAAATGTAATGAGTGTCAGAACAGGAAAAAACATAGAATACATTGAAAGAACTGTCTTCTCGGCAAATGAAAATCAACACCATTCATATCTCATTCTAACTGTTGGATATACGCGTTACATCTTGTAAGACCTAACGACATGATTACAATCACCATTCCATGTATTCATCTATTTCGTTCTGTATCGGTACTATCCCTATCCCTACGATGTTTATCTAATTACACAAGTGATATCCGTGACATGTCTGTCATAGTCACAGTACACTCACGCGCGTATATCACATGAGCACCGCGGCTTAGTACTAATATCATTTTAAGTTGAATAGCAGAAGTTTCAGTCATTATCGCTTTGCCCTTTTGTTAGCAACAGTGGAGAGTATATAAAATGAATTTGGAGTCAACGACCTTCTTATCTAGAATCTTCACAAGGCATTATATACACTATCCTAGCGATCCGGTTACAACATGTTTGCACTTAAATCGTTTTCCATATTTGTTTCAAAAGACAGGCCCCGATTGATTCTCAGCAAGCACTAGAGCAAAAAGTGTAAACGCACACACGAGTCCTTTTCACGATTACATCGATTTTTCATTCTTATCACGCGATATTCAATATAAGACTAGCTTAAAGAATCAAGCCACCATGAATCATTTATAGATTCAGTTCTTATACAATACAGTACTTAAGATCGATGCTCTAGCTTCACCGTCCGTCTACTTTGACATTTGCGAAGGTCACTGACTGCACTGATCGTCAGAAGGTCTGTGTGACGATTTTGAGTCAATGTTAACGTTAATTCTTAATAGTCTAATTCAGAGGACTATATTACAGCTTTCCATTCAGTACAAGATAAAATAAATTAAATTACTGGCCATAATCCGTACATCACACCCACCAGCATTTTGTTGGTCTATAATTCCTTTGTTATTGAGGAAGCTTAAGGAAACGGTTACATGGAATTAAATGGGTTATTGTCATTTGCCATAGTGACAAGACAAAGGGAGAACGGAAGACACGTCTTATGGAAAATCAAATGCTTAGATCTTCTGTGACTACCAAAGCAAGAAAAAGGGAAATAAATGGCTGCCTTACCCGCCAACACATACTGTGCCTTGTTGCTGATTGACCCAGAACTAAGATAGTTCCCCTAGCTTGGAACCAAAAGACATTATAATCATATTAATAAAACCACATGGGACACTACTAATACATCATTTCCAACATACATGAAATGTTTATTCATTTGTTTATTAAGATTTCCCATATTTGTGGAAGGATTGACATGAAAGGTGACTATCACCTTTTCAAGATGTCAACCCGGACCGGACTGTAAGGTGTGGTGGTTTTTTTTAAGTGCTCGAGGTGTGGCTCTCCTCAAACACGGGACCTCCATTTAACGTCCTGTTCGAAGGATGTCCCTAACCTAGGCTATGTACTCATTTCCACCTGATTGAAGTGAGGAAAGTCGTGTAAAGTGCATTTACCAAGAGCACAACGTCAACGGAACAAATCAGGAGACCCCGGATTCGAACCCAGGATCTCTGCCACTGCGCCACCGCGACGCCACTGACATGTACACTAGATGATGCGCTCTAATCCTCGCGATTGTCATTAAATCTCCAGTTGCTAGGCGTTGGTCTTGTCGCCGTCGGCGCGTCCATCATCGGGGACGGTAAGATGATCGACGCCCTCCGCCTGACGGACTTCGACCAGCAGCTCCTCGCCTCCACCTGTAACGCCATGATCGCCGTCGGCGTCTTCGCCATCCTCATCGGCTTCCTCGGGTGCGCAGGCGCAGCCACGGAGAACAAGTGCCTGCTGGGAGCGGTGAGTTGTCAATGCTGAACGATTCATGAATATTATATTTACAGTACATCTTCTAGATAGTCATCTGTTTATCCAGTAAAAACCTTATTTTTCTTTAGTGGTTACGATATCTAGTCGATCATTCGTTTATTTGTTCACTCAATGTAGTTCCTCGTCATCATGGGGGTGATGGCCCTGATGGAGATCATCATCGGTGGTGTTGCCTTGGCTAACAAACACAAGGTAAACATTCGATATTCTACCAGCTTCGTCAATCTATCCTACATCACATGAATAACACAATATGTGCTATGGCATTATTCTAGAATCTTTAAATTTGAAAAAAAAAACGTCGTTCTCTTTCAATATAGGGTATGATTTTGAATGCAAACAGTTATTATATAGGAGGTATGCTGGGTATCAAAGCACTTCTTATAACAATGTGGAGTGTAACTGTTCTTTTCTATCGGACAGGCGGAGAGCTATCTGAAAGATAAAATCGACCACATCAGCGACACGCCGTACCAAAACCTGACGGCGGAGGTGAAGAAGTTTGTGGATACCATACAAGCTGAGGTTAGTACTCCTGTAGTGGTTGTCTTTTTGTAGAGGACAGTGGTAATGGCATATAGCGAGGAAGGAACGGAGGGAGGGAAAGAATGTAAGGAGAGGGTAGTTGCAATTGGTACTTATAGTTTTAAAGTTTTCCCAAAGATGGTAGCTCCTTCGAAGGAGTTTATGGTCATCAACTTAGGTCTCCTGACGTAAATCAAACAAATTTGAGAAGTGTACTTCATTGCAAAAGGTCACGATGGCGAGCCTCCATAGTAGGCTCTTTTGACCTTTTGTGGCTCATAATACACGTTCTGCTGAAGAGGTCTTTTTGTACTGGGTCTACCTTTGTACTGTTGTACTGCGCAAACGACCCAATACGAAAAGAAATCATCGGCAAAAAGTGTATCATGAGCCAAAAAGTCCCATGGATCCTGCTATGGAGGCTACGCAATGGCTGCTTCCTATAGACATGTCAAAACTATTTCCGGCTACTAACTGAGCGTGGCTGTTCTCTTGTGTAGTTCCGCTGCTGCGGTATGGAGGAGGTGACAGACTGGGAGTCAGACTATCCCGGCTCCTGCAACTGCACTCAGAAGACTGGCGATGACGTGGATGATGATAGTGGAGTCTGTGACACAGCAACCGGCAGATGGGGGAAGGTCAGCTAACCTGCTAATGATTTTTAGTCTAAGATTTTAATTACTGTAAATGCAGAAATGTTCGCGGTTGTTTTCTGTTCGCAGTTTTCGCGGGGACCTTTTCACCGCAAACTTGAAACCACCGTGAACATTTTTGTCCAATACTGTAGCAGTATGTGACGATAGCGCTGCCGCAAACGTCAAACCACCGCGAACACTCCGTTTTCACATTAACGCGAAATAAAAGCCACGCGAACTGAACTGCATTTACAGTAGCTTAGACAAACCTTTAATTATTAAACATTTCTGCTCTCTTATCTTTCCTATGACAAAGGAGTGAGGAGAAGTCGAATCCATGTAGTTTATAATTCTTGTAGTAATTTCACAATGTATAGATGTATCTGTATACTCTTCTTTTGTTGTTACCTGTACTTAACCCTGCAGTGGGTATATGTGTGCAATAGAGGTCTCATTGTAATGTCAGAGACACTATGTTCTGTAGATGATCAGGGACAAATTCACAAGCCCCGAGACTTATTTCAGGTTTTTTTCCCTGTAACTTACTTTTTCCCCGGAATTTTTGGTGAGAATGTCCCCAATCAAGTACATTACTGTGGTTTGTTAGAAACTGTATTTTTTTAAATATCTTGCTGATTGAACCTGCATGGAGTGCACACTTTCCCATCGGCCTGTTCAATTGAAACGTTTTTATGTTCTTCTTCTAGCCATGTGACGGAAAGATCATCGGCAACCTTCGGGGCGCTATCGCTGCTATGGCGGGCATGCCCATAGCTGTCGCGTTCATTACGGTGAGTTACCATCTATCAGATCTGATACAATCTGCAGGACTTAACCCTGACCCTAACCCTCACCCCGACCCTTGGTAACCATAACCATAACCCTGACCCTAACCCTAATCTAACCCTTCCCCGTAACTAACTATATGATGTTCAACATTCCCTTGTTCAGTTATCCTTATTGAAACAAAAACGCCCCTGCAGCCCCAGAACAAGCCGCTTGGCGGCCGGCAAAAAGCCACATCACTTGAATTTTAGTTTTTCGATCAGACTGTAATAAAAAAATTAATATTCTTCTCATTCTCATTTCCCCATATATCGTTAGTCTCTACCAGACTGACTACGTCGGCTACAGGGAGAATATTGCCAAGATAGTTTGGCCACCAAAGGGAAACGTTAACCTTCTCATGGAGTGACTCTCCTGGCCCCTTTGTTCCCATCCCCTTTTTGCCGAATTCTACTATCTGTACCCCTGTATGAAGGCCCATTGGAGGCTGTATATTGTAGTGAAACTTGAATACAATGCTTGATTTACTCACCCGCAAGGTGAAAGTATCTTAAGAATGGTATTATAGATAGTGTCGAGTGAGTGCAAGGCCTATCCACAGTACAAAGCTAAAGCCTTTTTACTATCAAGCACAGATGAACTTTCGTGCTATTTTATGATCTATCCATGGTATCCACTAACATTTGTATATCTTATTTTCCATCGCAGTTCATTGGCATGGCCATGGCATTCGTCATCTTCCGCAGCAAAGATGGTGGACCCCCTAGCTTCATCATCAGAGGACACGAATACAAGGCCTTTGCCTAAACAATGAATGGTTCAACCTACGACATACAAGTACACAACAACTTAAAGTGACCTTTGGCCTTATTCCGGAATTTTCCCAAATAAGCTTTAAAAGAGTTATAAAGCACTGAAAGCCTAAGCTGCATAGTATCTGTATATATAATCTTAACTAGTATGAATAAGAAGCACATAGAGGACTAGAGTTCTATATGCAGTTCTGGACGTCTATAAAGTTCATATGCACCTAAAATACCTGTGCTTGTAACTTTAACTAGTATGGTGGTAAATAGTCAGCTTCTACATTTAAGCATCTCTACAACCTTTATTCAAAAGTATACTACTAGTAATATCAGATGTAGGGAAAATATGAGAAATGTATTTATATGCATAAGTGTACCTATCTGGTGTATAGTTTGATCGACTAAAATTTTTATTTTGATACAAAACGTGTTCTGTTTTATTAGTAAAATATGTGTATAGTGATAGTATTCGTAGTCTTATTGGTAGGAATAGAGCCAAAAGATCCTGGCAGTACATGTATATCTCACAAGCCACTTGTTTGTGTTTATTTTCACAATTTTGTTGTCGACAATATAGACCGAGTTAAGACATAGTCCAACACTACCATAGACCGTTTGTACATTTACCTTGTAAATGTACAAGATGGTACTTGTAAATATACTTTTTGTGCTTCACAGATGAAGGTTACATTTCGTTTATATTTTTGTAAACGCACACCGTGCTTAATCAATCTTTTGTCCCTGTAGAACCTTATCCTTCGAAGAAAACGCGTTTCAGAAAGATTTTCAGTAAAATCGTATTATTACACATACTGTATTATAACAATGGAATAGCAGAATCTACAATCATATCTGATACATGTTGTGAGGATAGCGTGCTGCATGCTTCATCATGAATAAAAAAAGCTCGAATTCTCTCTTACATTATTGACAATTGTTTTATTAAAAGAAAGAAAATCTCCTCAATGTTTGCTATCACGTTTATTGAAATTGTCTTTTTCGTACGAATGATCATTAGAAACATAGGAAGTCGATCTTACTTGTTACAAAATATTATGAATTCTGAAAATTATTCAACAAAAGTTTTTCCATCAACTGCTTAGCTTTATCAATCCTTGCCTCTTATTTGTAACACATTTTGATATTGTTCCGTCGGATGTCACATCTATATTCAATTTAGAAGATATGGGGATTTTGACATATTGCATGGCGCATATTGAGTAAAATCTAGTGAGCTTTCAGGGTAACATTGGATTATTGTTACTTGAAGTTTGAAGTTTGGTAGCGTTTGTCTTTGTTTGAAATCAGTGTAGAAACAGTTTCCAGCTGGGATGGGGGAGGGGGGTCCTCCTCTACACCACTCCGTCCATACTCAGATTCCTTATGAGATAAACCGTGAAGGCGAATCCGATGAGCTGGGAGAAAGACAAGTTGTCATTTTTGGTTAAAAAGTCAGAAGCAAGGAAGGGAGGGAGGGAGAGAGGGGCATAATTTGACAAGACAGAAGCTGAACTAAAGAATACCACGTTAGAATTATTCCCCTGATGTTTCTAAATATCCACATGTGCTTGCAAACTACATCAATGGACGTCGACTACATAACGGCCCAGATCAGGTTAAGCATGTATTCATAGAGCTTGTGTGTTTAAATAAGTCAAAGTTCTACATTTTTTTCGGCCTTTTAGCATTGCAATCTTTCTGTATGCGTGACATTTGCAGTGTAACAAAAATATGTTTCAGAGACTTCAAACAACACTAAGATATGACAAATGACATATTTGGAGTCTTGATTACGGTAAGCTTTTCTTCAAATAAGTTGTTTATCAAATTATGTAGTGTTTCCATTTATTGGATGATTGCAACTTTAGGGTACAGATATCTAATATTTCTAAATCCACCTGAACGAATCCGAGGCAGAGGACGACCAGTCCGATGAGATAGACGATGTCCATGAGAAAAGGTTCAAACTTCACCCGGCAACCCTGTCAATCAAAAAACATCCCTGTCAATCAAAAAACATCCCTGTCAATCAAAATGCATCAACCTATAAACTTCACCCGGCAGCCCTGTCAATCAAAATACATTAAACTTGTAACTTCACCCGGCAGCACTGTCAATCAAAATGCATCACAATCACATGTGATCTTGGATGGTAATTTTGTTTTAAAACAATAAACGGATAAAGCAAAGGTAAAGCGAAATGTAACGAGCAATAGAAATGTATATTTGATTGGCACTGTCAGAACCAATTAAAGGCGTGGTTTTATCGCTGTGTAGTGCCTTGATTGTAAAATAGTTCATCAGCAATGAAAGAGTACTAGTTTCGAAGGTACTTATCAGCTAACGCGCCTTTAGACTGTGAAAATGAAGTACCTTGTACACCAATTTATTGAGGGGGTCTCTCTCGCAGTCGGTTGTGTCTGTTTCCTCCTCGCACGAGCACGTCGCCCCCTTACTGCCAGGGCTGCGGTCGGTCCAGTCTGTGTAGTTGTTGATGCCACAACACTTGAACTGTTGTAGGAGTGAGCAATATATTAATATTGCATTTTAGTGGAGCTGTGATACCATTATGAAGAGAGTGGCCATCCAAGGTAAAACGTATATTCGTTTCAGGCAAATAGTACTGCAGTTTAATTGTGCGGCTATGCAGTTGTATATTTTTCTTATGAAGTATGATATAATGAATAACCTCCTTGGTCATGTACTATCTTGTGTCCGAAAACGCATTCAAATGTATCATGTTTATTATACTTTCAAAAGAATTAATGCCACGTTGTTGATTGAATGTACTTTCTAAAGATACCCTGAACAAACGTATGCTGTGTTGTGTTGTGTTGTGTTGATACATTAAAAAAAAAAATTTTCTGAAATATATAAACATTAACCGACATGTAATATTGCTGCACTATCAAAATGATTTTTGCATTGCAAAACAGAATGAATGAGTTAATTGAATACCAGGCCCTGAAGGTTGCTCATAGCCTCTTGGATGCCGGTCGGGGTTTGGTCCAGTTTTTTACCGTCCAGAATATTGGCGAACGCCTTGTCCATTTCCTCAGCAACCTGGCAGGAAAAGAAATAAGTAAGATTAGAACTCAGAACATCTATAAGAGCTGGATGCCAAATGAACACCATCCACACATCGGTAAGCACACCTGTCCCTGGTACTGAACACCATCCACACATGGGTAAACACACCTGTCCCTGGTGCTGAACACCATCCACACACAGATAAACAAAGATTTTGTTTGGGGGGGGGGCAATAAGGGCAATACGTTGTGTACATTTCTGGATACCATATGGGATTGTTTATCAGAATGTGTCTGATCGTTTCATGTAGATAGCGCATAGCCCGTGTTTACAGTCTCTCGCTGGCTGGGGTTAATGACCTGTAACCATCGGGACGGCCGCTTGGAGCGCGATTAAGCTTAAGTCAGGCTAGATAGCTCATATTTACTTAAAACAATGGGAATCAAAACCATGTGGCAAGATAAAACTCAGCACAGAAGACCAAGGACGTTGTTATGATATTCATTAAGCCTATTATGACGACGTATCAATGTTTTTTTTTACAATATGGGGATCCAAGAATATTCTCTGCGAGTTAATGGTGGACGGTTACGTACCTTATTCTTCCAAATCAGCCCGACGGCTCCGGCTGCGACCTCGGCCAGAAACAGCGCGAACAGGAACATTGAGTACTGTAGGACAGAGAAATTTGGGTGAAAAAATTGCCCAACTCGATTTCCTGTATTTCATGTCGTTTATATCATCAGAATGAATCATTAGCCTCTATCAGACTCCACAGCTCGCTGGAATTATATTAGAAGTTGGCCAAATAGACAGATAACATGTCAGAGGACTAAGATTAGGCTCTACCAGCCTCCGCGGGTCGCTGGGAAAATAGTAGAAATTGGCCAAAACGAGTCAATTGTATGAAGGGAGTCGGCTACGGAGAGAGGGTCAAATATGCAACCCTCCATGGCCAAAGTTCCCCGGCAAATGTTCTCCCTATAGCCGGCGCGGTTAGTCTGGTAGAGACTAGACTAAGCTGGTCATGGTCGCAAACTGTACTCCATGGCCAGCTGAATCGTCTGGTATGTTGTCTGAGTGTCTATTTGGCCAATTTCTACTACTTTTCCGGCGACCTGATAGAGGATAGGGATTATAGCTTGATATCTGTCTTCCTAGATACTTATCGTGCGTGCGTAGTCCAGTGGTTAGCGATCTTGCCTCTGGAACTAGAAGCCCCGGGTTCGATCCCGGCTGTGTCGCTCACCCGACATGCACGCTACCGTTAAAGATCGCAGTCCTTAGGACGGGACGTTAAGCCACTGTTCATTGTGCTTGTCGAAAAGAGCTAGGGGAATTTCCCCGGTACACTGAACCTGTAAATACTGTACATAGCGTCTGTCTCCTCTGTCACGACCAGTGGAAGAGTAGCTCATCTGTTCATTGAGTTCATTTGAGCTAAACTGGTTCGAGATTCCTTTCCTTTCCTTTATCAAGCTACATTTTCGGCTGAATTTCGTTAGTGATTAACTTTACCATGATGAGCATGCACTTGCTCTCCTTCCATGCCCCTGCACATCCAAGGAAGCCGATGACGAAAGTGACTGCTCCCACCCCGATGACGACATACGTGACGGTGTTGAACATCTCCAGGTCCAGGTCTGTCACGTTCTTCATCCTGTCGTCCACCAGGGCCCAGATCCCCACACCGAGGAACGCTACTCCGATAATCTGCGCAAAACGTGAGGAGGTAATGGTCTCATTCATGTATTACTCCGAGTGGGTAAATAGTGCCGATCATGTTGTTTTTTGCTTGCGCTACGGTCTAGCTCACATTTTAAGGGAAATGGTTAATTATTCATATGTGTTAATTAAAACTGTAGTTAATTTATTGAAGCAGACTTTCTGCAATTGGATGGAACTTCTTACGGTATTTGGTTAAGAACTTCAAATGGGGGTATGGACGCTATAGACGCTGCCGAGGACGATGATATGCGCAAAACGTGAGGAGGTTATACAACTGAGTACTTGTCGTGGGTAGTTTTGGTTTTTAACCTTTAGCACACTGAAATAACTGTATGGCTACCATTCTCTTTTGTTTATGGGGTAAAGCAGCAGGGAGAAGGTTGATAGCGTAAAAATCTCCATATCCCGGCGAGACATATACTTGATAAAGATTATACAAATAAAGCAGACACACCACTCATTACAGGACAAAGACTTGGGGTAAATTGTGACATTTAGAACTATGGAACTTAGAAACATGTAACTCTGGCACATCATTAGCTGTCACCTGGTATGTGCGTTGGAAAAGGGTAAGAAACCGGATTGGGCAACTATGTATTCGTTTGATAGTAACAGTTATACTGTAGTAAAGTGAAGAGAACCATTCCCTCCATCGTTGATTTCAAGCCCCTCTCTCCCTAGCTCTGTTTGGCTCATTAAAAAAGTTTGCTAAAGCCTTATCTGGCGTTTGATCAGGTTGTGATCACGAGTTGAACTGAAGTTATCGACGGAAAATGTAATAAAGATCGATATATACATATCTATGTACCCTGATCGCCGCTTTCACAAGATCACACAAAGTATGTTTACCAGACGCATGTAGACATACTACTTTTATATGACGTTTTGTGTTCCGCCACGCCTGTTTGCAGTCTCGACCGTCATATACAGATAACGATAACATGCGCTGGACTTTTCAAAGTCCATCTAGTGTGTAAACCATTTATTGACCTTTGGGCTGTTCCATCTGAATCGTCACACATCTATGGGGGAGGGGGGCAGGATTGTGGATTCAGTATATGAGTCATGAATGAAAAGTTAAGGCTAAGATTTCATAGTATGAATCGCTTTTGAATTCCCTGATGTATTTCGAAAGTCATTCTCAAGTGTTCAGTGGATAAATGGAGGTTTAAGATGTCAAACGGTGATTTCGCAGTTTATGACGAGTAGATCAAACGGTATAAACAATAGTATCTTCTCTGACGCTTTCTCCCTCCCTAAAATGCAGACATTGTTTTCTATTCGGGGGAAATAACAATGCAAACGATTGCTGTTTCTTCTTTTACAAGAAAAACATCTGTATAAGGGTGTGTGTAGTTGAAAAGCAAGCACAACTCAATCGATACAGGTTTGTTGTATAACTTTGTGCAAACATTCTAACGTTAACGTTTCTACCAAAAACTACTGCTGCTTACCCAGAAGATCAGGTTGAATCCGATCAAGATGACCTTGATGAACTTGGCGCAGCACCCTTCTGCCATGTTGATTTTTCCGTCCCTGTCCTGGCAGTACCCGACAAAAAACTACGTCGAACGTTCCTGCGTCCGGGTCACGTGAAGTCTTTTGTACGGTGATATCAGCTGAGTTTGATTTTTACTGGGTACAAAGATGGCGTTGTAAAAGGAGAATCGCAAATTTCCGATGTCTTCTTTTAGTGAAATCAGTTTACTAGTTACATTTTCTTCATCTGCAAACTTAGATTTCAAACGTAACTCATGTCCTCAGAACAAAGTGTGAAGAGACTTCTTCTTCTTTCTACTCTTTTCGTTTATTTGCATACATCATATTTGGTTCATAAGAGAGATGAAGGATACGGACATATCTGTACATATACATTTGGATTGGATTTGGATTTATTGGAATTGCAATGCACGTGGGACACAGGCAGCTATTGCTGATGTTGTGACCCCCATAATGTACAAAATCGGATGGCAGCAGGGGATTCGAACCCGCAACCCCTTGGTTCTGAGTCGGAAATCCTGCCGTTACGCCACACGATCACACATTTGTCATATACAGAGAGACTAGATATATAACGAGTAAGTGCAGATAACGCCTGGTGTCAACACCAGCTATCAATTGATTAAGGAGAATTTTGTTTTGAAGCACGAGATTCTGTTTCCGGAAGGTCCCCCTGAAAGGCACAAAGGTCGTGTTGAAGGGTCCACAGATCAGGCTTTGTTGTTTGCGTATATCCGTACAAAATACGTCTGTGTGTATATGTGTGTATCATAAACTCTGTCGTCAGCAGTTGGTGTATCTACTTACGCTATCGAATATTGATTTACACAGGCTGATGTCTATACTATGACTATATTCTACGTAGAACATGTATCGTGAATTTACATACAACAGAAACATATCAATCTTCGTGACCCTCTCTTTCCACATAAATATTATATCTAAACTATCTGATGTGACATTTATACTGTTTCATGATCTTCTTTGTCATTGGCTTTGTAATAGACATGGTGGTGCACTATATATTTATTAGTGCTGCGTACCGTAAAATTGATTAGGTACAAGTCCAAAATACCGAATCATGAAGTACCGGTGCTGTACCGACATAAATTTACACCAAGGATGTGCTTATTTCAACCTCATGGCCTCATGCAACACCAAACGTGACCAAAGTGACAGCTTAGAACGGTGTAACTAATATGCAACAAATCATTCAGGCAGGCTGGGAGTTCAGGTAGCAAGGCCATGGGAGTCTGGCAGTAGGAAACCTAGTTATCTTCTTGAAATAAAGATACTGACAAGTTGTCAACAGCGTATCTATGTGTCTGTTATCATTGAAGAAGTTCAGAAAAACACTTATAAATTTTTCAAATTGTTCAAATATCGGTACAGGTCCAGACCTGTACCTAAACCTCTTTACCGGTACCAGTACCTGTACCTGATGTTACGTTTAGGTACGCAGCACTAATATATATGTGTCAACTAGGCACAATACGATACTACTTTCCACTAAATTATTTCGAATGAATAATGTCCTGTAACAAAATTATACTAATACAACTGGATCAGCAAGCCCGAGATCGAGCCAAGGATAACAGAAATACAATACTTGTCATGTGATAATCAACATCAAGTCACGTGACAAGAGAACTTCAAGACGATATCTGACTTAACCGGGTTGATGAAGAGATAGAGTTCGTCTCGAAAGCTTCCCATAGTAGCAAACTCTTTTGTTGTGCGTAGTGATTGAATGTTTGCGTCAAAAAATTCAATGATTCATGTGTTTGCTGAAGAGCACAATGAAGCACCAGGACTATCATAATTAATAAGCTTACAAAAATAATACAAGAATAATACATTTGTAGAATGTGAGATAAAGTTTCTCTTTCAACTAACTACACTGCAATCTGTGCACTTCTCTCCTGTACTTTCTCTGCTAGACTGTGTGCTGTAGTCTGCTCGGCAGTAACTTGATGTTTCTAAGGAACCGGTCCTTTTTTGTCGATCTTTCTTTGCCGTTGCCGTTGCCATTGGAGACAGGTAGTACAGTAGCCTCGTCGCAGTCTCCGGAGGTGCTGCTAACGAGGCCGGACGTGCTGTTGTTGTAGATGCCGGAGCTGGTGTTCCCAGAGGACCCGGCCCGAGACTGCCGTCTTCTCTTGATCCGTACCCGCGTGGTCGGGTGTCGGTACAACAGACAGGCCAGAATGATACCTAGCAACTACAGAAAGGAATGTAGACATGTTGATATCGATGTACATGCAAAAAAGTTCTAAGTGCTAAACATGGACTAAACATGGACCACGTTGACATATTGAAACGAGCGAGTAGTGACACTTCTATTACTATTCTTATACTCGGGTACTCCGGATCCAGTCCTGAAACCTTAACATGCGAACAGGACAAATATATCAAGGAAACCCGCCAGGAGGTCCATTATCAACCATGGCCTTCGTCTATCCAAGACATATCCATGATATCCACATACATGTATATGAAATATGATTACAAAATCTATCAATAGCTTTATCTGACCACAAATATTCGGATATACAGACACACACACAGGCACACCAAAACAATACCTCCATTTTTCATGGATGCAAATATCAAAGAATACCATGTCAAATTAGAAATAACCACACATGATTCCGATTTACTCCCACAAATAGAAGGTTTGCATTATTTTGATAACTTGACGAACTACATGTACAAAGTTTTTCTCCTCACGTACCTGCATGTGACCAAGCACAAGTCCTGTGACGCCAAGTAAGACGAAGGTGTTTGTGAGATATTCCTTGATGTAAGGTCCGCAAGGCTGGGCAAAATGTAGAAAGTTTGCTTTTTATTTAGTACATTGCAAGACGGAACAAAATTTAGAATGCCGTGTGTTATATTTCTTGCATGGAGTTGTTAATTTATAAATAGAAATTCTACTTTCGTTGCCCTTTTAAGTTGGGTTTGCATAACGTTAAACATAGCATTGCCATGTGCTGTGAACAATGGTACTTCAGTACCATGGACAAACCCAAAGCATATTTCTGTTACCAAATTCTTTTAAAAACGGTATGACTGAAAGCTTGTTCTCTCTCCCTCTCTCTCACGCACATGCATGCGCGCGCGCACATACAATGCATGCGCGCACGCACACACACACGCACACACACACGCACACACACACTCTCTCTTTCTTTCTCTCTCTATCTCTCTTATCCTTTGTCTGTAACGCAACTGTTCTTACCTGACTACATGACTGAATGTCCACGTCTGTCTGGATGACGTTATTACGGCACTCACAGCTGAGATGTTTGTACGGCTCCCTCCAGTCTGTCCGGCTGAGTAAACCACAGCACCGGTACTGCACATAAGGAACATGTACGGTTTAGAAGACTGAAATGTTTCTATTACATAAGATGTTTGTGCTCATGTCAACTCCGGTACATTTATTTCTCTTCACTGAATCACACATTGTTATTTACGCCTTACTGCAATATACTTTCAATACCTGATACCAGCTAAGAGGCATCTCAGAAGCAATCACATCATTGAAAACGAGATTCTCAGACTTAGGAACTCACGTCCTGAAATCTTGACATGTGAAATGGTAAGGAAAATCTGCCGAGTGAAGCCGCCATGAGGTCATTATCGACCCTGGCCTTCGTCTTTCCAAGACATACCTACAGATATTACAAGCTTTTTAAGATATGCCACATAAATGTCAGTAACAGTAACAACACAAACACACCAAGCTATTTATCTTACCTCTTCCTGGAAGTCCTCTATGTACTCTTTCACCGGCCACTGCTCCAACGTCTCGTACGTTTGAATCGTTGTGTTGAAGGAGTTGTCGGTGAAACGGTTAAACTGTTGGAAAATGACCGCAAAACGTGAACTCCTAGGATTTTTATATGCATCATATATATTCAATGTGAAACTTGTATTGCATCGATTGCAATCAGTGCTGATACAGATCAGATTATAATAAAAAAAGTCATTTTGGTCGTCCAGATGAATCTTATGGTTTCTCCTAGCTACGCCCATGCATGTAAATGAAAGACACGTCAACATGGCCCAATGCTACAGTCCCATTTCAATCCGGGGCCCGGTCGCGTTGTTTGCGAGGACGGAAAATGAAAAAAAAATGAATATCAAAAAAATACAAAGTATATAGGATTATTTTGTAACGTTTTGTGTCTTTTGCTGTCTTTCATATGATATTTTTGTTCCCACGGGCTGCTTGGTCGGGCCCCGAATTGGAAATGGGGCCTTAGAATTTCATAGGAAAACAATTACATTGCAAAATTAAATAACTCCACGTACCGCGGTTTTGGTGTAGACCAGAGCCCATGTACTTGATGACACCTCCGCAAGAATCAAAACTATAAGACACGTGACGTACTGCAAAGGGGAATCGAATATCCATATTCATTTGGTAGAGAATAATGAGACACTACTTCTTCGAACCTACTTGATGTTGACAAATGCATAATGATTCTTCTTGATAATGGATGCTACAAAATAACAAGTTTAACGGTTTTCATTTTGAATGCGAATGGATAGGTGTAAACGTGTTTGAAAATAGTCACGCCTCGAGCACGTTAAAGAACCAGCCACACTTCTCTAAAAGAGCAGGGGGGTTGTGAGTGGATCAAATGGATCTGTCCTGACATATGCCGAGCTTGTACTCTTCAGTACAAACCTGGTGTGTTACGCTATCAGGCGGTTTACCGAGAATGCAATAGTCAAGTCAAAGGTGAACAAACATCTGTCATCCCATGTACAGTCCAGGACAGTAACCCAAAACATGTGAGCGGCTCCTGTGAGCCTTGTTTTGTTGTGGAATCGAAATTTGTAAAAATTCAAACAACAGCCGTACCACAAGAAGAGATTTCCGCTGTTCCAGGAACGCGGCGCAGCAGCCGAAGTACATGATGACGCCGATGACGATGTTGGTGACGTAGAGCGGGAGGTAGAGCCAGTCCAGGTTGATGCTGGTCACCATCTTCATCTTCTCGTGGACCTTCAGCGCCCACACCACCACGTACGACACCATCCCGCCCGTCTGGAACAAACGGTTCAAAATTAGTGGGAGTGCGGCGAAACGGCAGGGTGTTCGGCCAAGAACCCAGCGGTCCCGGATTCGAATTCCCTAACGCCACCGATGTTGTGCCCTTAATTGTTGTACAGTCGCTCAGCAATCGCCATCAAGTGGAAACGGGATCTAACAACAGGCAGTGTATTTCTGCCCAAGTCGATATCTGAATTGGCTGATTTCGTTCCCGTCTTAGTCTTCTCCCTCCTCTTTTTGGATGAATGCCACAATAACAGTTTAAACATGACCTCTTCTTTGCTTGAAAAACAGTTCACATATATCTAAACTATTCAATGTATAACAAAGTATGTCTTGATAACACAAACATGCTATGAAAAGCACCTAATTACAAGTACGACATTACCCGCCAAATCATACGTGTGGAGTAACGGCAGGGTGTTCGGCCCAGAGCCCAGCGGCCCCGAGTTCAAATCCTCTGACGCCACCGATATGTTGTGCCCATTTCTACACTCCACCCAAGTGTTTAAAAAACACTCCGGCGACGTGAAGTATGGAAGAAAAGTGTGGATTTTGTCGGTTGAGGAGGTTTCTTGTTAAGGGGCTATGTTCCTCTTTTGGGCAGGTCATTAAGGGAGTGTTGGTACTGTGAGCTGCCCAGCAGTCTTTGAGTTGGAATAATCACCCATTACGTCATAACTTTATGAAATAATTACACATCTGCTTGTCAGGAACAATATCATGCTGGAAGCGTTATGCGCATGAGCACTCGCACGATGGGCAGATAATGGCGGTCATGTTCTCCTATCCTATACACTATACGACCCGATTGGACGGGATTTTGACCGGAAAAGCTGATTTTATTGCGTTGGTACGTATGTTGTTACATTTTCAGAGGATAGAATTGCTTGTACATACTGCCTACCATTTCTTCATGTGTTGTACAGAGATGACGGAGGTAATAATGAGGAGACATGATTGGTGTTAAAAGTTTGTTGTTTATTATTTTGATCGGTAAGTATATGTACATTGGATATTTGTGTTACTTGTTGTATTGGTAAATATTGCCATGTAATATGTTGTATAAGTTATGACGTACTTTATATATGATCTATTTCATGTCGGATATTTTTAGTACTTCTAATGGTATGATTTAGATAAGTCAAGAAGTCCGCTAATGGTTAGACATGTCTATAAGATCTATATCGTGAAGTAGTATAAGTTATTTTAATTAGCAGCTAGGTATATATAAGGCGTTTCAATGCGGAAGTCTCAAGTGATTGGTAATGCATGACGTAGTTGATATATAATTTGATTTGACATAGCAAAGGCCAAAAGTAACACAACAGGTGGGTATTTCGAATGTGTTGCTGACCGACAGTACTCAGGGGACTAGGAGCTATAATTGAAGTCATTTGTTACTTATCAAGTCCAATAACGAAAGATACGGTGCATCATCACTTTCCACATGTTTATCGATGTACAGTGTAGCATGATATCAATAATTATAGCACCTTAAATTGTGACTCTAAGTAGAGGTTGGTAGGTGATACAGTAATTTTTGATATGCTCCGTTTTTGTCAATCGTATATAACATGGTCTGCTACCGATGGCAATCATAAAGACAGCATAAATCCTGTTAGAAAAATGGTAATTGAAGGAAATTTAAGGACTTTCATTTTAGAATAGCAAGGGAGCTGAGACATAGAGCACTGCTTAGCGTAGTTAACAAAAATCATTACATACGGGCTTATCTTCAAAATATTGCGTTAAGGTCGCGCATGGGCCGTCGGGAACCATTTGTTAAGGATACCAAATTCCTTATGTCCCCAAGGTGCTTGTGTTATGCAAGTTTGACTATGCACAAACAGCTGCTCAAACACCGTACAGTAGGTTAAGTGAGATGTGAACTTAAAGAAACAAACAGATGATACGTCAAACTGCAAATGTTCAAATTCAGCTTTCCCCCCACGACTTGGGGACAGGATATATCTCCTGAGAAACATGCAGGTGGATGTATCAATCGGGGATATTTGGCTTAATGAGGTCAAATGCTGTTAGTACAGACATGCTGCATTAACTTGTAGTAACATTATCTGATCCAACAGACGGTAGGTTGGTGTATTTGTTTAAGTTTAGTCCCTTGCATGAACCTTTGTTTATCGTTTTTCTAGGGGCAAAAGAAGAGTTGGTTTTCGTTGTGTAAATAGAAGATGTGTACACCGTTCTATGTTAGGGAATAGTTAAATATATGGTCGGGTGGAAATGTCAAGTTACCTCGGCGAGTTTGGAAGCAAAAGAGGACTGGGTTTTTTGTTGTGCTACATGTATTAAACAGAAGACGTGTACAACGTGCTGTTAGCGAAGAGTTGTATAATTGGTCGGGTGGGAATGTTAAACGCACGGGAAGGACCGATTTTTCTGATCATATAGTCATGAGAGAGGAGCTTTTTTCCTTTGTTGTATCGCCAGGTTCAACTGTAGGCTAGAACTCTGAAAGCAACACATACGTAACAGATCTGAATTGCTTGCAGGAACCTTTGTTCATGGAGGCAAAAGGGACTGGCTTTCAGTTGTGTAAACACGTGCTACGTTAGGGGCAAGTTGAATATTTAGTAGGGTGGGAGTTAAGGACCAATTTTCTGATCGCATAGGCGAGAGAAATATCCTCGGCGAGCTTGGAAGCAAATGAAGACTGGGTCCCCAAGGTGCTTGTGTTATGTAAGTTTGTCTATGCACAAGATACGTCAAACTGCAAATGTTCAAATTCAGCCTTTTCCTCACGACTTGGGGAACGCACGGCAAATGACACTGGTCACTGGCGGAAGCATCTCAATCGCCATGACGAGTGTTTTAATCACCGTAGCACCAGACAGATTAGACAGCGACGTTTTGTTTTCATTTTCTTTACCTGAGAATCAAGATCACCCATACTAAACCCGATAAGATTTTAAGGACTTGACTGTCTGGTGTTACGGTGATTAAAACACTCGTCATGGCGATTGAGACGCTTCCGCAGTGACAGTGCACGTGTAAATGAAGAAATATGATAAAATGTGACCATACGCTATGGGTAAGTGCCGGCCTTTATGATCTATTTTGGTGGCATTTAGGTCTCTACAACTGAACAAATAGTAAAATTGTGAGTAAACTGTGAATGGGAATAGCGACCCTTTTTTTTTTTCAAAATGGGAAAAACAGGAGAGGCTATTCAGAGAGGCAACAAATTAATGTTTGGCCTAATTAGGGTACCGTAACTTCGGCATACGAATAATGTTGTCTCTCTTTGATTTGTCCGAAAGATATCAAGTAAACAGAAGGAAGAATTTCGCGTTAACTAACAACAACTTTCCTCTAGTAAATCATTTTTGACCGTATTAAGTTTCCGCCATTGCGGGGCGCGCTGTAACTTTGAACCCCATTCCACTAGGACGGTGCTCTCGTCGCCCTCTCTCTGCGACCGCAAATTGGCCAAAGGAAACGTAAAGCGCCGAGAGAGCGCCAACGTCACCCTGGGATCGCGGAGGGAGCACCGAGGGAGCGCGCAGAGAGCGTCCTGGTCGCTATCCCCCCTGCGACTGTTTGGTTTTGAACCGGTTCAAAACCGTCACCGTCACGGTGAGAGCGCCGATAACGGCGATCCAACAATATATATCAATGAGCGCAGTAAGACGCAAAGATCTAGAGAGCGCGCGGCCAGCGCGGTGAGCACCATAAAAGTCATAAGAGCGCCCAAGGTAGGATCTAAGGGCCGCAGCGAGTGCCCAAGGAGCGCCCAATGGTCGCAGCTAGCGGCCGCTCGACACCAGTCAGACCTGGACAGTAGGAGTTGGCGTTGTACAGACTAGCCATTGTTTGTGGTCAAATTTTCCGGAAGGCACAAAAATCGGTAACCTGTACATGGTACCACTAGTACTGCTTCTTCTTTGATTAACGGTGTTCCATGTGAAACATCGTACACAAAGAAAAGCCCGTTGTTAAGATAATTCAACAAGTGAGCCTGTCGTGGTCGCAGCCAGGTTTGAGTTTGAGTTTGAGTTTTATTTAGATCCACAATTAGCCTCATAAGAGGCTATTCTTCCTGTGGTCTACACAATATCTACACATTACAGCCGAGATATACAAAGACATACAACATGACAGTAGAGGATAATAACATAACTACACATAAGCTTAAGACCTCTGCCTGTCCAGAAAAGTCCAGTTACATTTCCATAAGGTCAACAACTCTGATCAACCTAGATCTGTCAACCTTGTTCTGATGACTTGCCTGTCTGTCTAGCGTTACGGGGATTAAAGCACTCCCAAGTACTCGTCATGGCGACTATTAAAAGACGCTCACGTATAGTGACTGTGTCATTGGCCGTGCGCTCTTATTTGTTTTCTTTTTTTATTTATCTATTCATCAAACTTCACAGAATGAAATCTGAGAGGTGTTGGCAACAGGATCGATGTGTTCTTTACAAGACAAACACCTCCAGAGTACATTTAAAAACAAATAAAGAATCCGCCAAAAATAATTACTCAAGTAACTGGATAAGATTTTGAAACAGTCAGACGTTTCAGACAGTATCCACTGTCCTTCGTCAGTGACTAACGATAGGACTGAGAACACCAGCTTAAAACCAAGACTCTGAATAGATATGTTAATGAGGTAAAGACAATTTAGGATGTCTTGAAGTAGTCTTCAAAAAGAAGATTAATTCAAGACAAAGTTATGCCAATAGTTCAATTAGCTACTGTTGTTCTAGTACAGTAACTAAATGTTGCTTGTCCGGGGGTGGGGGGTGGTGGGCAGTGCATTATCCCAGGTGCCTGAAAGTTGAACGCGTAGACCGCCTTTCCTGTTGAGGGCGGGGTTGTACACCCTCTCATATATTGCTTCTCTAATTCCCCGTTCGAACCAGCGTTCTTCACGATCTAGGATGTCCGTGGATTCGAAATTGAATGAGTGTCCCTGGTTGTGTTTTAGATGGTGGTAAATGGCAGAGGAGTAGCGGTTAGCGCTCTTTCTGCAATGTTCCTTGTACCTTTCTTTTAGTGGTCGACTTGTCTCCCCAATGTACATGTTATTGCAGTTCGGTTCCTCACATTTCAGTTTGTAGATGACATTGGCTTTGATGCCTTTTGCAGGCCTGTCTTTTGGATGGACTAGTTTCTGCCTGAGAGTTGAGTGAGGTTTGAAGTTAGTGGCAATGTTGAAGTTTTGGAAGATACGTCTGAGTTTTTCCGATACTCATTGGACGTAGGGAATGGTAATGTTGACCTTGTTTCTGTTGGTCAATGGTCTGCACTTGAGTGTTTTCTTAGACTGGTCAGAAGGCCTAGGTTTGAGGGCCTTGTTGAAGGTCCAATTTTGGTAGCCACACTTGGCTAGAGCCACACGGAGATGTCTGTGTTCTTCTGTTTTTGCTTCGTCTGAGGTAATGACATTGTCTGCTCGATGGAAGAGAGTTTTAATCACTGCTAGTTTGTGTTCCAAAGGGTGATGGGAATCAAAGGCCAGATATTGATCAGTGTGGGTCGGTTTCCTGTACACTTCGAACTGAAGGTTGCCATCCTTCTCTATGATGGTTTTGGTGTCTAAGAAGGGGAGCATGTTGTTTTGACACGACTCCTGTGTGAACTTGATGTTGTCATCTACCTGGTTAATATGGTCAAAGAAGTCATCAGCTACTCTCTTCTTTAGCCTACACCAAGTGTCGTCTACATAGCGAAACCAGTTTGCTGGGGGAGGGCCATTGAAAGTACTGAGGGCTTTGTTCTCAAACTTCTCCATATACAGGTTCACGACAATGGGCGATACCGGTGACCCCATAGCACAGCCGTGCACTTGCTGGAAAAACTGTTGTTTGTAAGTGAAATAAGTGCACCCTAGGCAGAGGTCTAGCAGTTCGCATATGTGGTCCACGGAGAGTTTGGTTCTGTCTGCAAGTGTGTCGTCGGCCTCCAAGGCTTCCCTAACTACCAATACTGCCTCCTTAGGGGGTATGCAAGTGAAAAGCGAGCACACATCATATGAAGTGATGATTTCATCTTCTGCTACAGTGATGTCTTTGATTTTTTGGACGAAGTCTGCACTATTCTGTACATGGTGTTGAGACTTTCCCACCAACGGTCCCAAGATCTTAGCCAGATAACCTGCTAGGTTATAAGTGACAGATCCTATACCGGATACGGGTCGTAGAGGGACACCGGGTTTGTGGATTTTGGGAAGGCCGTAGAATGCTGGGGGTTGTTCTGTATTGGGATTGAGCTTGAAATAGGTGGCCTGGTCCAGAAACTTGTCATCTTTCAATTTCTCGAGAGCTTTATGGATTTCCTTTTTGAACTTGTTTGTGGGGTTCTTTTTCAAGGGCCTGTATGTGTCTTTGTCCCCTAATAGGTCTTGAACTTTTCTGTCATACTGTTCTCTGTCTAAGACTACTGTGCATCTGCCCTTGTCCGCGGGAAGGATCACTATGTCTTGATTAGTGGCCAAATCCTTGAGCGCAGTTTGTTCTTCCCGGGTGATGTTGCTAGAAGGGGGTTTAGAGACTTTCAACGTGGTGGCTACTTTGGTGCGTAAGGCTTCAGCCTGTTTATGTGGTATATGGGCCCGACGAATTGCTGATTCAGTTTCTGTGATAAGGTCAATATTGGGGATCTTGTTAGGCACTACTGCGAAATTTAGCCCTTTGGAAAGTAGGGATTCCTCCGGTTCTGTAAGAGTGTGACTGCTCAGGTTCTTAACCCACCTCTCGTCTGTTCTACTTGGTGCTATGATTTTGGGTTTGGAACTGCTAGATCTCCAGTTGGGGTCCTTGTCTGCTGAACTAAACATTTCCTTCTGTTCCAACCGTTCAAATTTGTTCTTCTGTCTGACTTTTCCTTTCTCGTGTTGAGAGAGCTGTCCGTGTGTTATGAATTTCTCAGTTTCTGCAAAGGTCTCTTCTGACAGTTGTTCCCTCAGTACTTGTACCAGGTTAGCTTTTTTCGCGTTCAGCCCGTCCAGTTTATAGTTGATCTGTCTTACCCTCTCGTTAAATAAAGAATCGTCACTAATATACTATCACAATACATTCAAATAATGACAATAATAACAACAAAAAATGACAATAATGGTGGTAATGGATGTTTTATATTCCAAGTGTTTTTATATCCTCGTCCCCTTTGGAAAACAACTCAGGGTTGATTATGTACCTAGTCTTGTCTCCTCCAGTATACTGACACTTGAGAGCGAATCCTTCTGTTTTTGCCGCTAAAGGACAAATACACAAGGCACTAATCATTGGTGCTTTGTGTATTTGTCTAATGTCAGTGCGCGGAGGACACCCCGCATCAGATGGTAACCGCAATGTGGGTCGAAGCCTCGAATTGTTTAATGCCTATAATTTAGATTAATAGAAGTTGTCATGTAGAGAATAGTAGAGCAGAGTAGATCTTTTCAGCCAGGTAGTTACTTACTCACAGATCATGGTCACTTGATAAACTAAGAGAGACCGAACGAACACACATTTTGCCCCCTGTAACAGTACACCCCAAAACAAAGGCGAAAATAGGTCACTGGCCAAGCTTGACCTTTCACCGGGCTGGGTCAGACGTGGGCCACCGTAATGGTAATATACCAGGGTTTTCGCAGATTCAGCTAGATTTTGTCATCTAAATATTACAGTAGACATAATGTTTTCACCAATCAGCAGTGCGATACAATCAGATCCTCCCTCGACCCACTATATGATAATGCTGATTGACGTATCATGACTGAGGAAGTCCCTGCTTGCGCACGGAAATCTCCACATTCTCAGTGGAAGGTCTCAAGGCTAGAAGTCTACCGGCCGCGCTCTGGGGGACTTCTAGCCCGAGAGCACCGGCTCCCCCGGGCTACGACTGCCCGGAGCGTGGATTAAGATCGGGCGGGCTGACTGTTCTTGGGCCACCGTAGGGAATCGCTAGCGACCCGGTGCTAGTCTGGGCTCCCGGGGTAGGGGAGTCACTGCGGCGATGATACTAGCATCTTACTGGCTTGGTCACCAGTGACCCGCTCGTAAACAACAGGTACTGGGACAAGTTTTCTCATCAAACATTAGGTTGACTGACGCTGCCGCGTGAACTCCTACCGGATGCAGAAGACTACCGTGGGACGTAAAGCCCACTCTGCCCCAAAGAGAGCCCGACTTAACCACGGTAGGCTGAATGCCAGGTTAGAGTCCATTTGCTCCTTGGGTAGATGTTTTCTTTGTTCATCTGTGCTACTGCCGAGACGTCTGAGTTTTCTCCTGGTTGGTGAGTTTTGTTAAGCTGATTTGACTCTTAATTTGAATGCATTTTTTTCACTTTTCCTTAATGCCATACCTTGTGTCTGAGTGAATGAGAGATTTTGGAATCTGCTAACGTTACAGATCAGGAATTATTCGTTTTGTTATTCTGATACATTGTTGTACACTTGTCGTCCAGAATAATAGATTTCATTATGGTGACGGGCTTCTCAATGTGTCACTAACGTTACATGTGGAATGATTAGCGACGAGTTGACCATTTATCACCGTTTTCGACAATGTTAACAGTGTGTTAACGTGGTCTGTAACGGCTGTGTGTTTTTGTGATCATGGGGTACCGGGTACGGGCCGTGCGAGTGGACATTTCTTCGTCTGTTGCGGATGGTGCCGTAGAAATAGGTCACACAAGAGTCAAGAGTACAAGTACTAAAGAAGTAGCACTTTTATCAGTTTCATTCTGAATTTACTTCTACATCTGTTGGTTTTATACTATGCCAGTGCCAGTTGTACGGAGGGTTAGCTGTAGTATAACGATTAGAAATGCATGTTGTTTACGGGCGGCTCTGGGCGGCCAGGAAGGGCCTAGGGGACCCTGTTCCCCGGGCGTCTGTTTTTTGAAGTGTGCAGCATTAAAAGGTATGTTGTTTACGTATCCGATGGTAGTGAGCTTTTGTTTTTATTGAATCAGTATCTATTAATGTTTGGTATTATATATTTTGTTTTCTTTGTACCCATTGTATGGCAATTGGTAATTAGCTGTCAGTTTTTGAAGGCACCTAACGTTATGTACTTGTACTCGTCCATGATTGATTGTATTTTGTTTTATAATAATAATAATAATAATATCAGGTGTATTTGCAGCCAGTGCCACAGGCAGGTACCCAATGTGTAGGGTAATGAGGCTGTTTAACGTGTTCGAGGCACCTCCTCGAGCACGGGACCCCCGTTTTACGTCCCTCCCGGAAGACGATTTCGTGGAAAGCTTCGTGAGGCTACAGCAATCCGGACGTCCTTGGTTGGTCTCCCATCTATTTGTTTGTAGGGGTGTTGCATTGATGATTGATGTACTGTATTAAGTTAGTGGGCTATAGTCGTTGTCAATTTCTACTCGTTGTAACGTTAAGTCTTCTTTTGTAACGGTGCCCATGTAGCAGTCATTTTGTCTGTTCTAGTTAGCTGTGCTGTTAAGTTCAATCAGTAAAACGTTCACCAACTGTACATGTGGTCCAAATTCCAACTAGTTGCGTGGATTGTATGATTGAGTAATAATAGTGTTGATAATGACTGGCTCATGTTTCTCCGGCTCAGTTGCTAATGTACCAGTTACCAGATCTGTTATATTTTTCACTGTGTAAGAGGACATCGAAATTATGGTTAACGTTTGATCTACAGAACGTCATGTTCCGCCGGGATTTTCCGGTCTTACCTAACTTACAAGTTATATTCGCCCCTCTTCGACAGGACTTACATTTGTATCTGTCGAGATTGGATATTCCAGTAACGGGCTGTTTCCCCTTCTTCAGGTCAGGCCCTGAGTTTTGGCCCTGGATGGCCAGTAACGGTCCAGGGGACCATGTTCCCAGGTGTATATTTTTCTTGCATTTTCAGTAAACCTCACACGTGTAGTGATGACCCAGGACCACTGTCAGGGACACGCTATGTTCTACTATCTTCGTCTATCCCCTGCCCGTCGCTTACAGGACAACGTGAAAATCGATATGTTACAGAGGTAAGCCAACATTGACGATAGTGCTGTTTCTGTCGTTTTTGTCAATCTGAGTAATATGCAGTTCATATGTTGTGTCCTTTTAAGGTCTTTCCTTACTTTAATACATGTAAATAACAAACATATAACTTTAAACCTTTCTATACGATTTGCGCTCTCTTGCGCTATCTTGAATTCTGTCAAAATTGTCGGCTTAAATGCGTTGTATATACATGGATATGAAACAAACAAATCCTTGAATCGTGTTCATGCGGGGAAAGAGCATAGCTGTACAGACCATATTGTGACAGACAGGTTAATGACAATGATTTATTTTGTGCCCTTTTCTCTCTTAGTGCCCGCAGGTGAACTTCGTCATGGCTACCTTCAGACTGCATAAGGAATCATCGTAGAAGAATGGGAGTTTTCGACGATAACATTCACCCAGGAGAAACATTGAATGCAGGATCATCGCGAAAGCAAAATGAAAAAAAAAACACGAAAAACACACACAATGAAATAGCAAAGTTCACGCAAATACACATAACAAAAGAAACGCAAATAGATAAAAACTCTCCGACACACAAAACATGCCCAATGTTCGAGAAACCTTGTCTCTGTGTCCTTTCTTTATCCCTTTATATGTTAGCTATAGTCTTCAGAGAGCATCTAAAAGAACCTGTATCGGCTGCATGTCGAAACGTAAGATCCTTTATTGTAACAAGTTCGAAATTAACAAACATATGGATGAAAAGCTGTGACATATTGCATCATGATCTACATTGCAACATACCCTGCCAAACAATATTTCTACATTGTAGAAGTAAAAGCTTATCAAAAACGTTGGCAAAATGCTGTAATAGTGTGTAAAAACTACCGCCTTTCCTGTGCCCGACGCATTACATTTGAGTTCCTCCCTGTTAAGTGCAAACACCGTCCCCGCAAGGTATTGTCAAAAACCAATTCCCTGGGGAATGCGTGCGTGGAATATTTAGAATTCTTTCAACTTTGATCCCAGCACTATACAAACGGCTCCGCCCCAGAGGCGTCGCCAAAAATGGGTATATCTGTACTAGCTGTACGTGGCACTGTTAAGATAAGTTATGAAAAACTAGAGTGCAGTGCCGCGTGGTCTGTCCAAAAGCGAAGTAAAAACAACAACTACCACCTGTCTGCGTTTATGTACGTAGAATGAAAGACCTAGACATAACATTACTCAACGCTTCATTAAAGGGACCTTGAAAGAATGTTGTTGATCTATTTTGGGGCCACTTACACAAAGTAGACCCCTTCAAGCCCCGAGGGGTTCAAAATGGCAGCCACAACGGAAGGCCAGGAACATTCTAAATCTAACAAAAAATAGGCCACACAATCATTTCAAATGATCTAACATCTGGTGAATTAAGATACAAAATTTGCTATGGCGCTGAATATATCAGTTAATCTCTCTATCAGAAACCTTTACCTAGACTGAATAGGACCTGAGATTTTTCACAAGAGATCTAATGGGAAGACAGGCAGGCGCGAATGTTTCTACAGCATGCTAACAGCTGGTGATACTTTGATCCTAGTACTTTAAACAAAGGGAAAACGTACTGGCTACTTGTCAGCTCATTCTAGCTATACGTTTGTATCATTATGAGCACACGATGTCGCTCGACATGTGAAATTAGTGCGGAGGTTTGCCAGGCTGGATGTGGTCACGCTGGACTTTTGTTGCCCTATCTTTGAAACCGAATCCCTACTACTGTTCCATACCCAGTGTAATTCAATACGTGGACTGACAACACTTGAACGTACATGCTTTAGCATGTGTAGTGACTAAACATAGTGGACGAAGCCACTGAACAGTGAATCGCTCTGAGCTTGCATGTGACAGACGATCCATCACCAGGGTGGGTCGGCTTAAAATACGTTAAGGTGCCGTACACAGATCACTGCTTCTATTGTCGGTGACCAGTTTGTGTTGTTTTGTGTAATATCAGTTTGGGTGTTAAGCCTTACATCCTGCTGGGAATTTGTTGAGTAAATGTCAGATAGAGTTATGTTCGATTGTACTAATAAATCTAAAGCTTAGTGGAAGGTTTGTCATACCACGGGGGCTTCAAGTTGACCTCTATGTCATGTTTCATATGTTGTTGTCTACCATGGCCAACCTCAACTATTACAATAATCACTATATATAAATTATACAACGTTTTAAACCTGTACTAAAGTAGCGGACGTTACCAGCGTAAGTGTGTTTGAAACAAACACACTTGTTGGATAAACGTTATGTAGTATTGGAACTACTGCGAAATTGACTGCAATTGTCAACACGGTAAAAGCAAGGCGCATATAATTGTTCCCCCGCACGCTACGGGTAGTGTGTACCGATACTACATGTTTAGACTGTATGTCAATTGTTGATAGAAATGAGCACTGCATTGCTACCACTTTGCAAATCATTACGAACATCCATGTGATGCCTGTGCGTAATTATGTTCTACTGAACAAAGAAGTGTCTGGCATACCACAATGGTGGACACAGCCCGGTGGCCCAAGGCTTTATCATTAGTCACAGTTTGAGCCACCATCTTTCTGACTCATTTGATATCTGAAAACTAGTTCTGCGGGATTAAAAAGACTATGTTACTGATGTGACAGACTGATAAGCGTTTTTGCTTTGTTATTAGTCACGACAACCACTTTCATAATTTGCAAGTGTGTGTTTTTGAGAGAGGGTGGTGCTATTTTCTTACGAATGGCTCAAGCAAGTTTGTTCTATCATCTGTGATGTGTGTAGTGAGACAAATGTTGTGGGATCTGGTACCTGTTGGTACGTGTTACATGTCAATCAACGCTGCTTACTCCATACATATCAAGGTCAGGCAAACTAAAATGGAGCAGCTTCAGTAATAATCACAGATATAGGTTGGTTTTAGCAACAATATCAAAGCCGGTGCAAACTGGTTCGCTTTATTTTAGTATGTGTGTGAGTGTGTGTGTTCACAGTGTGTGTGAGTGTGTGTGTGTGTGCACGTGTGTATTCACAGTGTGTGTGCGTGTATGTGCGTGTGTGTTCACAGTGTTTTGTGTGTGTGTTCAGTGTGTGTGTAATTGTGTGTGTGTGTGTTCACAGTGTGTGTGTTCACAGTGTGTGTGTGTAATTGTGTGTGTGTTCACAGTGTGTGTGTGTTGTCAGTGTGTGTGTAATTGTGTGTGTTCACAGTGTGTGTGTGTGTGATTGTGTGAGTGTGTTCACAGTGTGAGTGTGTTCACAGTGTGCGCGTGTGTGTGTATCTGTTCGCATGTGTGTGTGTGTGTGTGTGTGTGTGTGTGTGTGTGTGTGTGTTTGTGTGTGTGTGTGTGTGTGTGTGTGTGTGTGTGTGTGTTTGTGTGTGTTTGTGTGCTTGTCTGCGTGCCCGCGTGAGTAGCATTACGATCCATATATCACAAATGTTCAGTCAGAAAAAGAGAGGGAAACGAAGGTACACGCAGTGCAATTTTGTAAGGAACGGATCGTTTGAAATAATTCTGAAAAGCCAATTTTACCCTGTAAATAGGAATTCACGTCTTTCGGTCATGATCATAAAAGACCTGACAAGATTGACTACATGTGACCAACTATATATATTAGTCTACTTTGATATGGAAGTACTTAGAAAACCTCGCGACAGTTGTGTCTGCTTCTAGCGAGACTTAGTGTGCCGGTGGCCGCTAGCTAATGATCCCATGTTTACCATGTCAGCATACCAGCCGACAGATCGACATCTGGGCGGTACTCAACAATGTGTAAGCAAAACGTTTTACTAACCTCTGATAACATACTAGACTCCACTATGTCATACTTATTTTTTTATATAAACAGCATGTCTTCTCAGGAGGCACAGGAACATGTACGACTCAACACAGGAATGCACAGGACACAAATGATGTGCCACTTTCGATCATGTGTGTTCTAATAATTGTAAACGTGTGCTTGACCTTGTCGTAAGTGCGTTGGGCTTGTACCACTCGCCTCGTGCACCTATCCGTCGTCCAAGTGTTTTGTCATGGAAACAGACTCTGATGAGTCTTTGATAGTATCTTAATGCGAGATATATATGTAAAGTCTGGCAGGCTTCCTTTAAAATAGTGAATGAAAGTGTAAGGAAACCCATGTCGATTTGAAGTAAATGGACTTATTCTGATCCTTACCGTCAAGAGACAACAATAGAGTCAGATTTATAAGTGTTGAAGAACACTAACATCAGATAGCCACAACATAAATTGGAAATCAGAAAAGGGATCTTCTCTAGGACATCAAAGTGTTGAAAATAGGTCACGCGTCAATCATATTCAACCAATAGGGAAATCTTGACCTGCTTTATATAACGTTACCGTGTGCCTTCTGCTATTCAATAAGTATTAGTTCAAGGATGGGCTGGCGAGTTTGTGGGGATATATCAGAGCCCCGCCTCCCGAGGAGGTTGTTGGCGTCCCGAGGGCGTAGCCCGAGGATGCCAACAAGCTCCGTGGGAGGCGGGCTCTGATATATCCTCACAAACAAGCCCGTCCATCCTTGAACTGATTTAGAGCACAGCCATCTGTCCGAAGCTAAGCTAAGCATACATATTGGGAAATAGTTTGACATATACACTGAAACAAACACAATATGCCAATATGAATGTTTGGGTTTGTGAGTCTCTTTTCCTTAGAATAATCCCCAGTCCACATGTGGTTTTACTTCTGTGGTTCAGTTGAGGTGACAGGCGAGTACCAAGGAGTGACCATTATTTCCTCTCCCTTGAGGCAGAGGTGCTATAACCAACCTGGGATCTGGTCTCAGCCAATGGAGAGCCAGACTTTCTGTTCAAGCACCTCTGCCTCAAGGGAGAGAGGTGCTCTAACTAACTTTGGCTGTGTATGTGGATTTCAAACAGCAAAATACCCGCTCCTGATTGGCTAAGGACAGATGGCTGTGCTCTAAGTTGTTATGCTCATAACTATCATTGAATATGTCTCGTTTTCGTATCTGTGTGACGACATAGTTCTATATAAATGCCCTAGCGCCTCTTTTCATACGTGTGCACTTATAACAGTATTATCAGCACTAGATTCATACGTAGATTTACTAAACATGGGTGGAAGGCCTGGCACAGATCAAAAGGTTCGTGCGGATATCTTACTCCTGCTTATTGTTTTGGATCAAACGAATATTTCTTTGATCTAAACATACTGATATCAAGATTTTATGAAACCTTCCCAAGACTAGGATCAGTATGATTATATATATCAGAAACATACAGGTTAGAATCATAACATATCTTGTGAAGCCACAACCTGAGGTTTAATTGCACCCGAGTGTAAACCATGAACGTTACAGGACTTTATAGACGTCTGGGTCAAAAGCGAGTTTGCTGTAATTAACTCGATTATCGTGCCTTTGTTCTAACGTTATATATAGAACAGCCAGACTCCGTTAACATTTCTGGTGTGGGTTTGACTTCTGCTTCTTTCTGGATTTTTACACTCCAGGACTATCAATAGGATGAAATAGAGTTCAGATGAAATACTTCTATCTTTTTGTAACAACAGGTACTGAGAACAAAACACGTAATGGCCTCACATGACCCAGCGTAATGTGATTTATCCTTGGGGAACACGAGCGAGTGCTACTATTACGTTGCACTAATTTGTAGAGGCTAGCGTGAAACACTTACCCAAAAGACAAAGTTGGAGAAGAACAAGGTGAACTGTAAGGCCGTGTAGGAGCAGCACGGCGTGTCCCGCGAACGCTTGAAGGGCCAGAATCGTTCCATGTTGTTTTGTTGTCGCGTGCACGGAAGATCCGCTCGGGTCGGTCTCGCGACACCTCGGGAAGTGGAACAGGCAGTTCTGGGACGATATGATGACCTTGGTCAGACGTAGGGTTGTACCAATTCTTTTGCTTTTAGGGAGGGGGTGTCCTTTCATTCAAGGAAAGTTACATTACATCTTGACAATATACTTATCGGCTTGAATCCGTTCTGGGTATAATTTCTGTTAACATGGATTATCTTCGTTAAATCAAAATAGACTCGAATATGAAAAGAAAAATGAAAAGAAACATATAATACACACAAAAAACATCCCACCCGTTCATGGGCGCATGTTGCACGTTCCACTCAGACGGGAGTCGTCATGCGTCGGCAGTGGGCTAATTAGGTTCTAAGCCATGGGATAGGGCGTTGCCATGGCAACAAGGCAATCTGGGTCGTGTCATTGATATTCGCGAACTTATTTAGCTCCATAATTTACGTCACCAATTGGTACGGAGGGTTCTCATGATCAGTAGCATTGCAGCCATTAGCGTTGGGTAAACAAAAGTCGTGTTCTTGGATTTTCGTGTTTATTATTTCGATTTTAAGAAAGTAGGTCAACAACACGGTGAAGATGTCCCAGTGCGGCGGGGAAAATGAGGTCCAGACATAGCGGGTCCACTGTTCTGGTACATTAATAAGTAACTGATACTGTATATCTTGAAAATCTGTACCTTGTAACATGTAAATAAAGATGTACATGCATTGAAAAGGTTCGGGAGGAAAATATAAGTAAACATGTATGAAGGACATACCAGAATTTCTCAAGATATCTTTATAACTTTAAGAAAATTAACTGATATGATCAGTGTTATTGGTAGGTGGTATACTATCATGAATGTTATATATTATAGATTCATTGATTTACAATTATTTTTTTTACTTACTGCTAATTTCTAACATGTCGGCTACATACCAAACAGTCCATGTTCATGACTTAGTGCTTCAGGAAATTGTAGCAATGTGTATGCCAATATGACGCCTATTACATTGTAAAACCTCAAGCTTGTGATAAAAGCATGGGTATAAAGATACCGACATTGTAGATATCTTCAACAGCATTGATATATTGTAAGTACTAGGTTCACAAAATAAAGAATATATTATTGAGAACAAAAAATCAAAATCATCAGTGATAATATAACAGAGGTGAGTTTCGAGTTAAGAGAAAAGATTTCTCGTTTTGACTTCAGGAAGAACTCAATTGCACGACAATTGCACACGGTACAATGTATGGCAACAACTATTGAACATAGTACAGAATAGATGTATAGAATGAAACTTAACACCCTAATTACAACGGTGTGTGTGCCTGTGTTTCTGGGCGATTGTAGTCTAGCATAACTCAATAACCTCTGGACAGATTATGATGATATTTGGTATGTAGGTAGGTGTTGGGAAGACGAAAGACAATGTCGATTTTGGGCCACCTGGTATGTGACCTTGGTACTGCATCAGACTTGTTTTTGTATCTTTTGACCTGGACTTATGCTATGGTCTTAATTTCTTGTTAGAGTTGGGTTGCCTCCAGCCTAGACTAAGAGACACGGGGTAAATTCAACTCGGGAGATACAGCAGACAGAGGACATTGAACCTAATTGTAATCCCTATCAAAGCCGATGCGGGCAACTCGACATGATTTTCCTGCCCCGGGTCAACAACCAGGCAGACAGCTATCACCACTCAATTATAAACAACTATTACAACTGGCATGTTGCGTGCTATCTAGAATGTGTCTCTTAGATCTGCCCGTGATATGAACAGTCAGGTCGGCACAAACTAACATTCCATACTTGTAATTCGAGGCACCAACTGCCCTGAGGATACTTAAGTTCAAGGATGGAAACTAAGATGGTGACAAATGTTATTCTGCTGCTGAAGTGTGTTGTTTTACAGACATGGTTACAGACATATGGTGGTGAGAAAGAGGTGTTGTCTACATGGTCTTGATTTTGTTCATTAACTTGAAAAGTTCTCGTGTAATTTCATAATAGCTTTACTACTCTCCAAGCAGAGGACGGGTTCCGGCAGGTTTTATACGTGTTTTCAGGCGTTTTTGTCGAGCTTTCTACTTTTTTTGTCTCTATAAACCCTATAGAGAAAAAAAAGTAGAAAGCCCGACAAAAACGCCTAAAAACACGTAAAAAAACCCTGGCGGAACCCGTCCTCTGCTTGGAAAGTAAGCTTTACTGCAGACCAGTGAATTGTAAAACAAATAATTCATATTGATTAATCGTTTATTACACCTTATTCATTATTATCACTATCTATTGTATTTTTTTTTGTATTTGACTGTACGTGTACTACTTGTTTTATGTCTTTATGTATGACACAGGGCCCCACTGCAAAGCAGTGTTAATCACTGAGCTGGGCAATCCTGAATAAGAATGACAGAAAATAAATAGATGTATGAATTTGTGTTGGCAGCCGTCAGTCTCGCAAGACTATGGCGTCGCATCCTGGTCAGTCTGTGGGTTGTCCGCAGCGTCTGCTGTGGCTTTACAGATGTATGAGTAGGACTATGATTATCATTGCTATTACACGTCTACATTGACAGTTGTGTAGACCAGTCAGGTTTACATGTGTACATGTACCTGCAATAGGCGTCACATATTTTTTTTCGCAGAGCATTGTCTGAATTGTTTCGGAAGCACCGCCTAGTGGGTTGGGTATGAACAGCAACTTGAGAAGACATTTTGGAATCAGTCCCATATCGCTGCAACATTTAACCTCCATTAATATTAATATGCCAGGTTAGATAAATCCGGCACTTTGAAAAACAGTGTGTTTGAGAGATCTCTAGAGCAGCCAACCTGGAGGACATGTACCTGCAATTGGCGTCAAGACTTATCGCGTTGGAGATCTTTTCGGACGTATCTTTTTAGGGTGCCGGAATTAGGTACCTGGTGGATTTATGTTAGTAGATGTTACTTTGATGAATTTATTGCAGTTATGTTCTACACAGATAACAGTTATTGATAAGTTACTTCATCCAACATGCGCGCTAAACCAACGATAACGCCGGGAACTTGTTAGACAATCTGCCGTATGTTTATCGTCCCGTGCGAGAGTTTCAATCACAGTAAAAATGTTGTGCAGCGTACGTGAATTTCCAAACATCGCGATTTTTCTATTGACAAGGCCGTGTAAAAACGAACTCATGTGGGCCGTCACAAGTACTCTCCAATCAGAGGTTGGTAGGGAAGATTGTGACCTTTTAATCATATGCCCCATTTTCTGTCTTCTCCATCAAACTCTGTTTGGAGAGTATACGTTGTTGGAGAGTGCCGACAGAGAAGGGGGCATATGATAAAAAGGTCACAATCTTCTCCACCAACCTCTGCTTGGAGAGTACGTCACGTGATCAGTGAGTGTCTTTATCCGCTTCAGCTACTTACAGTACTGTAACCGGACCCACATAAACACTGCTTGTTGTGTATACACGCTGATTGGTGCCGCACAGCGCCAGGCCCGCATTTCCGCGGTTTAAACAAGGGATTTCTCATACATTCCACGGAGATTAAGAACGTACCATATGTCATTACCGGAGGGGGTTATGATTTCCGACTCAATTATACTCCCATTCCACCAGGGCAGCGACTTCGCTGCGCGATCTCTGCGACCTAGAATCGACCAGAGCGCTCAACGAATTTCGTACATTAAGTACGCATCTTTTTATGCTTTGTGTGTTTTACTGTGTTTTCACAATTTCAGTCATACTTTTAGATCTTGCATAATATTCCAATTATGAAATCAAGGGTTACACAAGCTCAGGTCGCAGCGAGGTCGGCAGTGAGAGCGCCGTCTAATGGAATGGGGGTGTAACAGGTGGCTCTCGTCTTGGTTACTTCCTTGTTTTTATCCTCAGTTTTATCTACAGATGTTTTTTGAGATAGCTTTTCCCTTGCATAGCAAAATTCCAGCCAAACAGAATCTTCTGGATCAAGGTTCCATGTATGAAAGTCATCACGAAGTCACTGGTGAGAGTAACTCGGTCCATGGACCGTGCCAGTTTGATCAAATCGCCCAAAATGAATAAGGTAACGCCAACTTCAGCAATCTGGGCAGGGGGCACGTATAAGCTGCCTGTGTGTTTTGGGGCCTCTACCAGGCTACACAGATCGCTGGAAAAATAGTAGAAATTGGCCACTAATAGGCGGATAACATGCCAGAGGAGTTGGTCCGCCAAAGAAGTAACTATCAGCGAACTGTAGCTTCTTTGGCGGACTAACTCCCCTGGCATGTTATCCGTCTATTTGGCCAATTTCTACTATTTTTCCAGCGACCCATGGAGCCTGGTAGGGGCTATGTTTTTGGATCTACCTCTGACTGCTTAAGTCTGCGGGTAGATATGATACGGTACTCTATAAAGTAAAATAATGGTCAATTTACTGGAAATACCAAATATCGACGAGGACCGTATCAACAAAGCAACCCCGAATCACCGTGTGATTGTGTGTGTACTGTTTCCGCTACAAAGGCAGATCATTTCAGGTCTCAACAAATACATGTACACCATCATTACTGACGTCACCACAAGAATCCGTGACGAAAGCCGCAAAAGATTCTCGGTACTCAAACTATCCTGTCATTCGATCCGGTCCTGTCCAGTCACTCTACCTGTTTACACCTTACCCATCCATGCATGAAGCTGGGGGGAGAGGCGACACAAAATCCTTTACTGTTTCACGTTTTAAAGGAGACTTCAAGTTCTAGGCCATCTGGTCACATTTCAAGACAAAATTTTGCATATAAATATTTATACAAGACTTACATGTACTAATGTCTAAGACAACTAGTAAAGACATGTGATTGATGAATATTAGTACCAAAGACTTTTGTATTACTTTTTCTTGAATTTCAATTTACGTTTCCTTTGAACTACTTTTCCTTTGATACCCATCATACGTTTATTCCGTGAACTTTGAGTAACGTCGTTGATAGATAGTGTTAACTACAGTGCATGACACATTTCCATTCCTGTGAATCCGTAATGGTTTCCTGAATAGCTTCCTTCACCAGGTGACCTCCCCGCCAGTATGCACGCATTGTCTTGCACCCGTCCAACCACGGTTGAATGTGATCCCCCTGGGACAGGTCTGTGGTGTAATCCTTTGCGTACCTGGTGCAGCCACACAGGCGTGACAGTCCGTTGTGAACTCGTCTCTGCACCCGGCGGCAAAAACGCGCTGAATTCTTCACAGTTTCTTTAGTCTAAACCTCCACAAACATCATGGCGAAGGATCAAATGATAAGGACGGTCCTGATCGTCCTCAACGTCATCTTCTGGGTAAGTTTGGACATTGTTCAGGTTGTTTGAGATTCGAGAGTAGTTGTTTGTTTGTGGGAGCGGTTATAGCTCCGGGCTACTGTATTTTGCTGAGTCTGGTGTCTTCTTTTAAAAAACATTCCCTATTAGTTTAACAGCAAACTTCCCTCTCTTGCACTGACTATTTCACGTTACGACATTCTAGAGACCCTACTGTATCTATAAGGGTGTTTATGAATACGTAAATATAGAAGATATTTCGTATCAGACGCCAAAATGGACAGGTTAATTTATGCAAATGTTCACTGATCCCTTACCGAATCGGCCTGAACAACACATTTGCCTAGCCCTGAAACAGACACCATGTACTCCATGACTTGAGCATTACTTTCTTTTATCACAGCAAGACAATGCTATAGAAAAGACGATTCTTAGACGTACATCATGTCCACCTATGATACTAAGAATGTTTAAAAACAACCTGAGAATGACACTTAAGTCAACCGTGCCTATCGTGTGTCTAATAGTGTAACTGTACATGAAAAGTGATTTGCTCATAACATACGTACAAGTATAAAAGCCAAAGAAACTGAAGTAGGAACTTAATTAAGAACAAGGGAGTTCTTCGTGTTGGCAAATAGACATGTACTCTATGCATAATCAAACCTCCTTGGTCAAACGTACCAACTTGGCATGATAGCATAGCATGAAACTGTTCTGTCCCTGTTTTGAATCCAGAGACGTTTTTTGTGTCAGTCGCAAAATCACATGACCACCGAACTCTACAATTATAAAAAAATCTTAGCATTTAAGCTAAATATAAGTCAGAGATTCACTGGCCAAAGAAGAAACTTGCTACGCTACCGGATGTCAAGGTTTGAATCTGAGAGAACAGCTTTGAACAGCGCAATTTGACACACTAACAACACATTTTCAAGGAATGGTCATTTGCTCAGTGAAGATTAGAGAAACCTAGCTGAGAACACATACTGAGAAACATTTCTTTTGTGTAAAGACTTTAATCTGGAAATCTACAATTATTGTGTCGATTCCATGCCCTCTTTGCGTAGCATTTCTTACAATATTTTTTTAATCAAGCGCATGTTCATTGTAACGTTTTGGGAGAGTAAGTGCCACTCCGTACCCATAAACACAAAACGTATGCATGAAAAGAAATGTGATCCTCTACAATCAAACAGGTTGCAGAAAACACAAGGTCGTGTTTTGTCTGCGTGACGCCGCCATTTTGGAAAATGGCGGATCGTGTTTCAGTTGCCCTGCCCGTCGTACTATTCATAGCTGATTACGAAAATAGTTGTGACACTAGTGATTTAAAAACAACAACTTATGATTGCACAGGATTGTATGTCTGGTTCAAAATGTTGAGTTTACTACTGATAAAGCTCTGTATTTACAACATTTCTATTGAAAGAGTTCAGAAGGGGTCGTTCCTTGCCCTCAGCAATTGAACCGTCCCGGTTAGAACCGGTTCAACGACTTTTGCAACTGACTAATGCAGTGGAAGACAACACCAACGCCCGTTTGTTTTGCAAAAACAGCCATCTAAAGCAACAGCTGTAGCTGGGTGGTTCTCGAAATACAGAAGACTCTTCATGTTGAAATGAGAATCATTGATATTGCTGAATGTAACCATAGCTTATAAAAGACATCCTTCACGGGCAAAAGAAACAGCGGGGTAAAACAATTTTTAACGAAAACACTGGGACGTTTGTCTATATATGTATTACCCACAGGACAACTTCACAAAGATTGCATTATCAATTCCTAATTTCATCTTACTATACATTCCAGATCTGTTGATCTAGATTGGCATTTCCCTTTATATGGCACACGCTTTATGTCTATTGCGATGTAATTAACACCACAATGAGAAAAGTTTTGAATACAAATGTTTTAGTCTTAACAAGTGGTTACATGATCTATACCATAAAGGTAACAGAAATACTTTCTACCGTCGACTTATGGACAGCCTATCGATGTGTTCTCTTTTTACAATATACGCTCAGGTGGACGGATAGTAGATTGGTAGTCTGATAGTGGCTATAGCTAAGTTTAGAATAACAGTATGAGCTGGTAACTAAGAGGTCCCCATTTACGGTTGGTCTACTGCTGGCCGTTTCACAGATCAGTTGGCCCTGTTACTAGTAGTTTCCACATGGCTCATAATTTGACCATTTTCTACATAGAAGAATAACAAGATTCATTATCATGCCCTCGAAGTCACCCCTTATCCAAAATGGCGGGCAGCCAAACTGAATTCCAACATGGCGGACGAACAAAAGAGATTCGCCTTAGGCGATTTAACAACACTGTCTACAGCTGGCTCAGACTGGTACCGTGGGTCACTTGGTGGAACTCTGTTCATCAATAGACGTGCTTATAGACACGTTTTACACTAAACGATGACGTTAGCATGACATTTGCCCGACAGTACAGTCGTTATAAATGTCACGTTGTATTCCTCCCCACGTTTATGAGGATGCTTCCAGATTTTATGGAAGAAAAATCAACGTTTTAGCACTTCATGTTTGGGGAGATATATACTTTACGAAAGAAGATGGCATTTTATGTTTTTGTTTTTCTGTATTGTATTTCTGTCATTTGTGTAATGTCAACGTTTAGTGTAAGCTGCGAGATTGAATGGATAGGTTCCTATTCTACATGTAAGTGCCTCGCTACCATGTTATCTATTATTTATGCTGCTTAACTAAAGATATTGAAAATGAGTAGGGGACCTTCACAACCTTTTGAATCGGAATGATGACATTGCGTGCAACAGATGATTTCGATTAGTCATCCAAAAAAACAAGCTCCTAGTATTTTCGGCACTGGTGGAAGTATGGCAACTTACGAATTCCCTTGAATGCTTAAGCTTGAACTGAACATGTAATGCGATGTTACTAAATATATACTTATCTTATAAGTATGTTTTGAATACACCTTGCGGTCAAATAATCTATACGTCTACATAACAATAGTTCCATTTAAAAGCCGTCTTATTTTATCAGATACTATATTATGATTACACTTTTCGTCTACACACGTTTCAAGAAGAGAGAAGACGCGTGTAAACTATAGGTAGAGATCAACCTATCACAGTTTCACTATAGCTCTCTTGTTTCTGTTTAGTAAGTTCTGTTCTGTTTCTGTTCATGCCCCATTGGCATTTAGCCCCAATGGGGCATGGATATACAATAAAGTTGTCATTGTCCTAAAGTATAATTCTTAAAATTTGTTTAATAGATTAAATACTGTAACACATTATCACATGTGTATTTTTTTCTTTACTTTTCAGCTGATAGGTGCCCTGTTCCTATGCGCGGGGCTGACGTTTCGGTTCGAGTACTACCGCATGATCAGAGGCTACCCCATCTCGGAGGAGATGTACATTCCTGTGTTCTGCCTCATGGCCCTGGGCGCGTACCTCATGATCATCACCTTCTGCGGCTGCTGCGGGGCCGCCTCCTCCAACCCGTGCATGCTCACAACGGTAAGATACTTGAGCGCTACGTTGTGTCAACTTGTCCAAAAGTACTGTCAAGTGTAGATGCTTCCATGTTATTTTCGCCACGTTATGCCGTGTTGATTTGATTAGATGGATGACATCCTCTATGAACCCTAAAACTGATGCCAGGCAAAAACAAAAGTTGCCTTCATTATGAAATTTACGTGGTCAGGAAGGATGAACAAAACTTACACACAGATTATGGTATATATACCGGTTAAAAATTCTTCAGTTTTGTTCTTCTTTACTTTAGAATTGACTTGGGTACTCGATATTAGTATCCGTTTTCCGAAATGATTTTTTTGGGCAATATACAGCAATTTTTCTCATTTTGCAGTTGCTTTGTACGATTTACAGTATGGCCGAAACTTTTTTTAAGGGAGAAAAATTGATGCGCGCGCGGATGTCATCCATTCCCTCATTTTGTTTTGATATTCTGTTTCTAAAGGATGTCATCCATTTCCTCATTTTGCTTTGATATTCTGTTTCTAAAGGTTACTTTTAAGTACCGTGAATATTCAAACATCAGTAGCTATATCGGAATTCTTTTTCTATCTAGAGTATTCGGTTGAAAGTGTAGTCTCTCTAAAAGTTGTTCTCTCTGAATCGTACGTAATGAATTAAAAATATAGCAAATGAACTGTTAATGTCACCACATACCATGCCATGCTCTTGATCCCAGGCTTAATGGACAGAAACGTCGTTGATTCGACGTATTTTGCTTTAAAAGTCGTTCTGTCTGAATCGTACTTCAGGAATTAAAAAGACAGCAAATAAACTGCTTATGAAACCATTTACCACACTCTTGATATCGCTATGCTCTTGATATTAGGCTTAATGGACAGAAACGTCGTTGATTTTGACGTATTTTGCTTTAAATCCACAGTTTGCCGTCGTCAATGGGCTCATGCTGCTGGTTCAGATTGTAGTCGGTATCCTGATGCTCGTGTATGCAGGCCAGGTGAGTGTTCTCGCGAGAATGCGCGAGAAAAATGAGGGTTTTCAAGTTTCCCAGCCTTTCAATAACAATTATGCAAAGTTGTGGTAAATTATATGTACAATGTCAACCTTTACATCTTGAATGGCAAATAGTAGTGGACTACCCCAAGTCAACCGTGCACACGCCACATCTTCAGAAAAGACGCTGTAGCCGCATAGTTCCCGAACTTTATTCAAGCCCACACCGACTAGTTTCGCCTTGTGTATATGGCTTTCTCGATGGTTTGGGGCTCGAATCCACTCCTTTTTGCCTACTGAACTCAGTCCACTACTATTTGCCTACTTTACACCTTAAATGATTATACCGTGAAGGCTAGCAATTAATCAACTAATTCACAAACTAAGCAACAGTTTGATAAGAATGTTGTTTTTCAACAAGAATACAAAATTGCTAAATAAGCAGGTATAAACGATTGCTTTTTGTACGTTGTCAGATCAAGATTTGGATCGGCGACATCTTTGAGCGCCAGCTGAGGCAGCGGACTTCCCTGGAGAGATTCGACGAAAGCTACAAGAGTTACCTGATCTTCTGGCAAGAACACGTGAGTAACGATCTCGGGAAATATGTTAATATTGATAAGGCCATGTTGATTTGATAATACATGTGTGGATTGCATCTGCACACGCATCAATTTTCGTGCCTTTTGGCCATACTGAGAATAGTAAAAAGCAAAATGAGATAATGCAAGCTTTAGATTGCAAGAAAGATTATTTCGGAAAGCGGAAAGATAGGGTCGTGGAATGCCAATTTCAATGTGAAAGAAGAAGGTTTTAAAGAACAAAAATGAAGAACCTATATTTGGTATGCCATACTCTGTGCGTTAGTCATTTGTCCAAATTTTCTGACTACTTAGATTTCATAATGAATGCATTTTTTTAGTTTGAACTGAATACACAATTATTATCATAACTTTTTTGGGCCAAACATTTTTTTAGTCGCAAGCACGCATCAGTTTTGGGTTTCCCAGAGGATGTTCATAATAAAATCTTCATGGCCTAAATCTAGATAAGTTGGGACAAGTAGTCGATGGAGGAAGGGGTAGGCCCATGTGAACAAGATGCTAGTAATGTTTATGGATAATCAGACAGTTAGAGACAGGCCTAGAATTAACTTTTAGATCAGCACGTCTATCATCCTTTTATCTGAAACAAAAACATTATAGTACTAGTGGTATTTAAATTCAATCCTGATTCCATTCGTTCTATTATATTCCACGTTGTTATGTAAGGTTATACCACTGTTTCATTTATTGACAGTATGCTTTTATGTACAGTATATGTTATTTTGGTTTTGTATCATTTAGTAATTTGCGTAACGTTTTTAGTTACTTTTGTTGTAACTTAAAGTTTATGTAAAGTATAGGGCACATTGAATATCAACTTTTAAACTATATGCATCCCCTGGTAAAATGAATATACAAAGAAATAACATTAGTATCATGGTCGCTTTCATTGGCATGTTTCAGCTGACGTGCTGTGGTCTGAACAGCAAGGACGACTGGAAGGACCCCCTTGGCAGCGAGTCACGTGCCACCTGCCTGTGCATCCTCGAGGAACCCGAGCGGGACAGAGAATGTTTGCCGCACGACGCCAGCGATAACGATAACCAGATCTACGTCTACAAGGTGAGCAGCGCCATTGTAGCCTCCATGAAAAATGGAGGTATAGTTTTTGGCATGTCTCTGACTGTGTGTGTATGTTTGTTGTTTGCTTGCTTGCTTGTAATATGTTTGCTTGTTTGTGTTTCCGGAATCTGTATACGTATCTAGCATATGTTAAGAACCTCTGGATGTATTGTGATGATATATGGTTTGTTTGTCTTGGGAAGACGAAGGTCAAGGTCAATTGTAAGCCACCTGGGGGCTGACCTTGGCACTGCAGCAGAACTTCCGGTTTCTGTATCTTTTGTTCTAGACGTGCTACACGTTTGATTTGTGGTTGGCCAATTGGTAGATAGCTTCTGATTCCAGTAACAAGTGACGTCAGTTTGGATCACCTAACAGCTTGTTTTGTATACTGTAAGCTAGAGTAAGCTAGTTTGCAGTGGCAGAAAGAAACTAAATTTACATTGATCCATAGACATATTTGAACCGCATGAAAGGCCTGAGGTTGCAACTCTAAGGTCAGAATTATTAGATCTGACTGTAAGAAGGGAATATTGTTTATGTAACTGATAATAAAGGCTTTTTTAAAATCTATTCCAGCCATGCGTTGATGAGTTTTCAGCCTTCGTCGGGAAATACATGTACGTCATTGGAGGAATCCTGATGGTCATATGCATACTGCAGGTACGTCTTCCTTTTCATCGAACTTTATTTTGTCCTTCAAATTTTCTTTCGTTGTTAACTCCCTTTGTCGTTTCTTCCCTTTCCCAGTACTATCTCTTGTCTTGTCCTTAATCGCTGTCCTATGTTAATACTGGTTTTATATCAAAATATCATATATGTGTATTATATCTTGGAACAAATGATAGAAGTTATTAGCTACTGAATAGCATGTTATTGCATATAAACATGTTCTATTATGTTTATTAAGCAGGGCTCGAAATACTGGGCGCACGTGCACCCACAATTTTGTGCTCCTATTTTTTTTTTTTTACTGTTGGTGCACCAGTTCACCTGAATATGTTTGTAGGCTATATGGTAGAGGCAATATTGTACACAAGTATACAGAATGTTTTTGGAATTTAAGTATCGGAAAAAGTGATATTACCCTTGTTTTTGTTTGATGTATTACTTAAGCTGAAGTTAGCTATATAATTTCAGATTGAAATTGAAAGGCAGTAGAGTTTCAATACGTTTTGCTTATAGTCTACTTTATTTTTCATGTTGTGCAACCAAAATTATTTCTGTGCACCGAAATTTTTAGGTTAGGTGCACCAATGCACCAAAAACGAATTTTGAGCGGGTAAGTAATGCATTTTTATCTGTCTCTACAGGTACTAGCCATTATAGGTGCCTGTACGCTTGTAAGACGCTGGAAAGATGAAGAAGGCTACGTCATGTAGCGGAAGTGCGTCATGTAGCGGAAGTACGTCATGTAGCGGAAGTACGTCATTCTGTCGGCAATTTCTCCAACATGGCAATAGCGACGATAACGTCACTTGATATTTTAGGAGAAATATCTATGATTACATATGTGATCGAAGTCTTCCTGGACTTCTAAGGAAGAACCTTTCGCATCAATTATAATGAAGGTAATCCGTTCACATCAAGTATGATGGGAATAATGACAGTTGTTACGCATAGTCTCAATATCAATAGATGTAGTCATCAAAATTCACTATCCTTTTTCGGCATAGTTTGTTTGCTCATGACACATGCAGCGCGAATAGAAAAGTGACGGTGTTTGTAACAGAATTCTCAGAGTAAATATTACATTATATCAATCTAGTAGTCAGGTAAAATTGAAACATGGCGTAGTTTGTGACGTTTTATTTTGCAAATATCTAGAGGGAAATGTAAAGGGCATTGTTCTTTGATGTAAAATTAGGTTAGATACTGCATAGCTCAGGTACATAATGATTATGTATCTTCAGGTTACATTGAATATACATATCATCCCTTGATTCAAGTATAAGACTATGTATCATTGTTATGCAGCTTCTTTGCAACCAATGTAAAATGTTGTAAGATATGGTTGGTGGGTTTTTCATTCACATCTTATCAGTTTAGTTTCGAAGTGTCATTATTATTTTCATTTATTTTCTGCTAGCGGGTAATTAACACGATTAGGATAACTGTACGGTTCGATCAAAAAATATCAAGGATTTCAGGCCAAATATTTTAGTGGGAACACAATCAATAGTATTGATAGACCAAAGATTAAAGTGGTTAATTTTGCTGAATGACCACATTGCAACTTTTCAAGTATTACCTTTAGTTGTAAGTATTTTTTCTATATACATGTAATAGCATCGGTACATTTAGCTGTAGGGTACATGTATTTCGTGTAGTTATCTGCAGGACGACGTGAATGTTGTGAGAAATGTTCTTCCTTTCATACATGATTGCTAATGTAAAAATTACAGTTATATGTTATCAAAGATCGTCTCCTAGCCATAAGTAAATCTTTTTCTAACAGGTATTATCCTAGATGTTTCAGTATACTTATGACATTGTCTTGGATCTGTATGAATAAATAGATAGTAATGGCACTGTCATATCATTTGTCCTTCTTATGTCGTTTATAATCCAGCATTATGCTTGTAGAAGGGGCCGAAGAGATCCCCATAGTAAAGGGGGAATTACATGTATTACCATATCTATACTAGAAATACTCTATTAGACCACTCGCATTCCTCAGAAAGCAAGCAAAACACAGCCTTAAAGAACCTATTTATTATCTAATTCTGCCAGAAACATAGCGAAGGATTTTACTACTAGTGGTGATTATAAGTACTGCAATTGGTAAAAACTGTTACAAGATGTGGCGAACTGAACAGACAATGCTTGTCTTTCTAAACAGTTTATATACAAGGCTATGGAAATTACAATGATTATAAATAGACTCTAATAAAAAAACAGCTGTTTCTCTAAGGTAGGAAATAACAGAGATCACAATCTTCACGATATAGAATTACCGATTGATGCTATTTCAACCAATATACTGCATACAAGCAACAATATCTAAAAACTACAAACCCGAGGTATACAAACAGACCCCTTGCCAATTACGGCGGCCATCTTCAATTTTTCAGGTCAGCTCAGAGTCATGCACCAAAACGAGGGTGGTGATGATACTTCTACCTACTAGTATCAATTTGTGTCTTATAGTTTCACCCATCTACCATAACCATAAAAATAGAAAGAGTGCCAGAAATAGATATAAAGATGTAGGTTTATCTATAGGACATCTAGAAATGTTGTTTACAAGTCATGATAGGTAATACAAGAAAGTTAGAAGAGAAGCATTACCATATAGATTCTTTAGTTATACCTCTCTTCTAGAGTGGCTGGATACGCCGTGTTCTGACGGACGTGTTGAAAGAAACAAACTGTGGGCCAATGCAATACTGGAGTTGAAATGGAAAATGAAACAAAATGCGAAGCCACGCCAGGATATAAAAACTTAAGCAAAAGCACTGACAAACTCAAGAGCAAGAGAACAATAACTATCTCTAAAGCATCCAAGGTTTAAAAGAAACACTAGCCTATTGTTCCAGATGTATTAATGATTAAGTTGTCTAAAACTTATACTGATGATGTGGATTTCTCGGCATGTTCCTAAGCAACAGAACTTCACACAACCACAGCTTTCTTCTTCAGTCGGCGGATGAAGATGACACCGGCAATAATTCCACTAAGCTGGGGAAAAGAAGGTATCAACAATCATGTTTCGTCCAACAACAACAACAACATTGCCAACAGCATAGATCTCGATGCCAAAACATTACAATTGATATTCTTATGTTGTATAGCAAAAAATTGGGATTAGATGTTAATGAGAATGATCGATATATATCAGTAAAATAAGTACTAGGTAATTGCTTCATTCACAAATCGAAATTGTTAATCTCTCTCATTCATAATGTTAACGGTCATGACCTAATACACCGATTCATAAATGATCAGAATCACGTTTGTTTGATCACTATTGCATCAGAACAGTGTTGTAGTGACCTAATCATCCTGATTACGGCCGCTGACAAACATGGAATAATGTGGCTGCATTGTTGCAGATATAAACGATGATCATGGACAGGAGTACAATCAAGTAAGATTATCAGCATGTGGTAAACAATTTACTCAGATTATACAATCAATGCACCATCAAAGGTGACATCACAGAATCAACAACACTATAATCAACACACATGGATGAGTGTTTATGATGAAAATGATTCTTAAAAATTCGATCATCATTGTTGCTTGATGGATCTGCCTGGATCTGTTGGTTATTTGAAAACAGACGTCTCAGTGCAGAACACGCAAAGGATGAAGCCACACAACAGCAGATAAGACGACAGTGCTTTATCTAAAATGAAGAACTGGTCTACAAATGGGAGCATCAACAAGTCCACGGCATCTGAGATGACACCACACAGGGACAGCGCAGGGGACTAAGGCAAAGCTTGTTCTAGAGCTAAGCAGGCGAAAGCTAAGGTTTCTGGCAAAAAGGGTTGGCAAAAGATGCAGAAGGACACTCTTGAACTCGACGCGCACCGGTGTCATGCTTCGTTCTCCTTCGCCTCGGCAGTTTCCGCCGGTGGCGACAAGGGCTCGGTCTCTTCCGCCGGTACAGATGGCTCGGTCTCTTTCGTCGTCACCGCCGCCTCTACCTCAGGCTCTTTCGGCGGGGGTTGGTCTTTTTCTTTTTCCTTCACCAACGACTCTCCCTCGTCCTTGGGTGTAGTAACGGACTGAAGGGGAACGTCTTTCTTTGCTTTCTTGATTTTTATTGGGGACTTGAGGCGTGACAGGAACTGATCATCACCATTGCCGTACTGTAGGCTCAGCTTGACTCCACAATAGATGCCCAGACACTACAAGACATTATAAGGAACATCATGCATATGTAGAGAGTGTAGGGGAGGGGGGGGTCCAACTCTTTTATGACTAACTAACTAACTGGCTTGATATTCCTTTAAGACCAAAGAGTTGAGTTGATGAAAACCTTGCTATCGATAACAAGTGTTAGCTATTTCTTGAAAATTAGAACACCACGTGTATAGTATTGACAATTACTGACCCAAGTCAGTAAAAACTTGTTAGAGCCTTCTTTGCAAAATATCTCAAGTCACAATTATGTTGATGAAAACTCTTCGACCCTTTGACATATGGGGCTCTCATTTTTAACATGAATTCAATACTGTTGGATATTCCTTGAAAATGAAAACACCATATGTATAGGGTTGACAATTACAGCCCCCAGTGAGTTAAAAATGCCGGATAGAACATTCTTTGCAAAATAGCCCAAGTCACAATTTTGTTGACGATATACTCTTCGATTCAAAAGAAAAGGCGGTCTCACCTTACAGATCCAAATACAAGCTTAAGTATACTAGAAGCTCTCATCAGATTCAATACAATGGACTAGAAAAAAAGATGATGAAGCTGCAGTTAATATACAAGAGATTACAATTGAATGTCAACAAACCTGCACGAGGCAAACGGCCAGTCCAACAATCCCGATGACGATGATGTGGTTCTTCAGCCAGAGGGAGATGTTGTCCCAGCACGACTAAGGGCAGAGGTTGCACACATTTCAGATATTCTCATTAGAGATAAAGATAGCAATACTAACATATGTTTGATGCACTTGGCATTGCTGTCCTTCTTCGTGTTCTTTTCTTCCCTCTATTTTATTCTCTTCTTTCTCTCCATGACTTCAGAACTAGCTCCCTATCAATGTTAGATGTTTAAAGTAAATGTCAGTTTCCTACAAATCAAAAACTCTCTCCCGTGGTTTTTCAGAGCTTAAATAGAAAGAGATGATATTGTTGTTTTTCCCTGTGGCAGTTTCTTAGGATCCTATTCAGACGGTGATCGCGCTGCGCTCTCGCTGCGACCTGAAATAGATTTGTGTAACCCTTCATTTGCAAAATGTAAAAGTATGACTGAAAAGATAACAAACACACAAAGCGTAAAAAGATCCGTTTCTTATCTATGACATTCTTTCGGCGCTTTGTTAAAGTTAAGGTCGCAGAGAGTGCGCGGCGAGAGCGCTGTCCCAGCGGAATGGGGGTATTAGTATAAAAAGACTTACCCTGTAGACGCTGAGGTTCCGGTCATGCCTGTCCTCCTGGCACTTCTCGGTCCAGTCGTACGCGTTGACGTAGCGGTCGATGGGGCACGGGCAGCTGTCCACCTCCTGCCAGTTCTCCCAGTCAAAAGGCGTGTTCAGGCCGCAGCAGTCCATCTAGGAAAACAGTGTATGATTCAAACAAACATTCAACACCGAGGAATTCCTCTTTTATTCGACCATCCAGGTCCTATTAAACTGTGCATGTGGGGTCGTGTGGCGTAACGGCAGGGTGTTCGACTTTCATCACGCCAGGTGTAAAAACGGGTATATTGTTCTCTGGACGTTCTCTCACTGTTGAAATAAGTCATGAAATCTTTAGTGCCGTGACACGTCGTCCTTGTCTGTCCAAACGCGAAATAATTAAACAGAATAACCAAACTGTACGTGCATTTCGCAGTACACATACACCAATATATGGAGTTGTGCCTATGGTTTTTCTTCTGAATCCGGGCATAAGTGACGCTTTAAACTGAACTGAAAAACATCAAAGGGTAGATTACATGACACCTCCTTGAAGTTCTCCTTCGTTATTTAGGTATAAAGCTGCGGAAGACTGAGGCATCGTTTATAAGGAGTGATCACCCCCGCCCCCCGCAGCTTTTAAGCATAAGCCCATTCATAATTCCGACTACGCATGTGCAGTGTCAAAGGTAAAGGCCCCCGAAACGTACACAAAACCAAATCCGTCTGGGCATTTTTATGCAAATCTAGACCACTTGGATTCGAGAACTGTTTACAAGCCAGGAGCCTTCACCTTACGAATTACGAATGGGCTTATTTGCGCCATCTGTACGTGTTGGCTTCTATATGGCAATTAACTTTAACTTCAAGTTCAAGGTTATAAAAATTCGAGGTAAATGTTTAAGAAGCTCACCCTTCTCTGAAAGTACACCACGGCGTCTTGGAAGGTGTCCGGGAAGTCGTCAATGTACCGTCCGTCAAAGGTCCGGCTGAAGGAGTCCCGGATCCACCGGTCAAGCTGCAGAGTTCACAGTAATAACAGGACATGTGGGTTGGTGTTAAACAGAGTGTTAGTGGCAAAAAAATAATCTCCAAGCAGATACATCAGTGGCAAGGCAATATCAAAAGGGTTAAACCGTATATCAAAAGCCATCGGCGATACTGGTCGGCCCTTTTGATACTGCCTTGCCACCGAAAGATCTGCGTGGAGATTAGCATAAGATCGGTACAACATTTGCTTCATTCAATGATAAGACAAATGCATAGTTTAACATGATGAAGATTAGGAAGTTGTAGCTGTATTAAGAAAAAATAAACGACGTGTATGAAACCTCAACATTAACGAGTTTATCATATGCTTGGCTAAAGAGCAACACTAACCGTTGATATTTTACCGTCCACCCCACCAACTTAAATACGTCTCGACCAAACCTCACAAAAATGTACAATAACAAAGAATTGATTTCACTTTAACGGTCTAAGATAAGTCTCTGGATCATTTCAGCTGTTTTCGAGCAGAACTACGCATGCGCACTTTTGTGTCTTGTGCAACTGCAAGTCCTACCGAGAGTTGTTATTGCACCGTCTACCAGGTACGATGTGTACTGCACAACACAACGACCTCAACTGAGTGCGCGGTAGGGAGGTTATTCTCTGTCTATCTGGCGGTTATTCCAAGTAGGACTCTAGATCTAGACATCTACGACTAGTTTCTTTATGTTCACATTTTTGCGAAAACATTTGGAACCTTTGTTCAGTAACTTATCAGCTGTGAAACATGCAATTTGATTTTTCTTTCACTTCTGTAAAATTTGATATATCATTCGATTGCAGTATTTCTTTAGTTAATCTGTTGGTTTTCCTTGTTCATCTATCTACAATGATTAGTTGCTTTTTTTAGTTTGACCTTATTTGCTTATGTATACATGTTAAATGATCAGCTATCATCAAGTAATCAATGGCAATTAAGGGGAAACCCTCCCAAAACCTGGAAGCTTTCAGATTACCCCTGTATGTTGTCCTTACCGTTTGCAGCAGATTGTGCTTGTGTTTTTTTTTTAAATGTGCAAATAAACAATAAACAAGACTTAAAGCCAAAGCACGTGTTAGGTAATTGTTTACCCTGTTCCAAGATTGTCTAAGTGTCTACTTACCAGGCCCCTGTACACGAATCCCAGGATGCCTGCTATCACCTCCAAGAGGAACATCAAGGCGAGGAGACCGACGTACTGTCAACAGGAAAGAAAACTATCATCGTGTTGTTCTTTAAAACTGTCGTTTATAACTTGCGAAGCTCAACATTCAATTCAATTGTTATGAATTATCATTCTTTTAAAGTTTACGTTTGGTACGTCAAAGTATAGCAAAAAATATATGTATGCAAGTCATGTGCCAATACTTTACAAGGCATTTATTGCTGAACATAATAGCTTCTGATACACTACAAAGATGCATTGTGATTAACACCAAACAAGGAATCTCTCAAAGTCGCAAAGAAGTTGTTGGGTAGGTTATCTTAAGCAAAAACCTACCAATCAATTAAGCAATCAATCAATCAATCAATCAACCAACCAATCAATCAATCGATACCAATCAAGCTACCAACCAACTTACAAACCAATTAATCAGTCAGCCAACCAATCAAACAAACAAACAAACAAACAGTTATTCGAGCCCTAAACCATGAAAGATACACACAGTAAAACTGGTCTGGGCGTGGGCTTAAATAAAGTTCTTTAGAAAAGGGAACTATGCGGCTACAGCCTCTTTCCTGATGTGGCGTGTGTGTGTACGGTTGACTTCAGGTTGCCCACTACTATTTGTGAAGAAACAAACAAACAAACAGTCATTAAATCTACTCACAGCCTTGAGGAGTGTAGAGTTCTCTCTCATGGCACCGCAGCAGCCCAGGAAGCCGATGGCGATGGTGACTACCCCGGCGATGATGATGATGTAGACAGCCGAGTAGAACCACCCCAGCTCTAACGTCACCACCGGGGCGAGGCCCGGGTCCACCCGCAGCCAGATGCCGATAGCGAGCAGGGCCAACCCGCCAACCTGAGGACGAAAGTTTGCTTAGAGCTCAATACTATATAAGCCTCCTTTGCAGGGCTGCGCTGGCGCTTATTTTTGGGGGAGCGCTGGAGAAATCGCGTATAGAGGTGCCGTACAGAAGGCACCCAGATGAGGCTAAACCGCTCGTTCTCATTTGAATGTACACATTCTGTAACTTCCGTTACCGTTTGAAGTAAGACGTTCCTGACATTAAGATATGCCACATATAAGGTGACACTGTCGTTTTTAAAAGCTAGAAAAGGTTAGAGTCGTCATAAAAACGACAGTTCGGTACCATATATGTGGCATATCTTAATGTCAGGAACGTCTTACTTCAAACGGTAACGGAAGTTACAAAATGTGTACATTTAAATGAGAACGAGCAAAAAACGTCTTATAGTACTGATAAAGACCAGGAGATCAGTTTTGAATGTCATGCGATTGGACGTCGTTATACCTTTGCGGCTGTAATAGAGATTTGGACCAAGTTTTGAGATGGCCGCGTAAGTCGCAGTTGTGCTAAAAGGATGGACAGTGCAATGTAGATGTTGTCTGTACGTGACGTTGCTTTATAATGATTTGAAGATAAATGTCTGGGTTCTGACACCCTGATTACTACAAAGCTATGCGATGTTTTCCGACCCTTTGTAAACTTTACAAAGGCATTTGATCAACAAAAGTGGCTTATCGAGATAATTGAAACATACTGCACATTGAAATTTTATGCTATTCTATTCATAAAAAAAGATATGGACGTTTCTGAACTTGCACGGTCTTTCAACAGCCTTTTTATTAACCACGTAAGTGTGTTGAATTAGCACCTCTTACACTACGCCTGTTTACGTTCGTAATCTACCGTTCGGTTATAACCTTTGACCCGTCTGCCTTTTATGACCTTTCAGTAACGGTACGCGCCAACAATCAAACATTTATGGCCTGCATTTGGATACCTCACAAGGTCGTAAATATTTCGTAAATGAGTATCAATACTTTTTAGAATATACAACAGGACCACAGGTCTTCAAATGCTGTGTGATTAGACAAATATCCACGGTAACTCATTTGTTTCACGTATTAAAAAATACGTGTTGACCCAAATCAAGTACAGCCTGCTTCTTTGAAGAGTGTCATAAAATGTTGCAGGCAGGACCGGTTAACTTTGCACGTCGTGATTATACATTAACTTATATCATGACACGCCTTGAGTTATATGGTAGAATTTGTTGGTCCTTGAGGAAGGCGACTATTCGCCCATTTATTTGCCTTTGGTATTAACTAACGGACAAAGAAAGACAAAAGCATGTCCTGTACCAAACACTGCGAGTGCAAAAGGGGAGAAAAGTCTTGAAACAAGTATTCATTATTCTGGTTGCTCAGACGAGAAGACTTGTAATACAGGCAGGAAACTGGATTTCTGTCAATTTCTGTCTATTTTTCATGAATTTCAAATCGCTCATAAACAGATTCAGCATGGACTTAGATCATTGTACAAAAGTCATAGCTTCTTTTTAAGTGATCCTGTCTGTATACAGTGCTATCTACTTAAAAACTTTTTTTTACTGTATTTCAAATGTACCATTCCGTAGCCTTCGTGCATTCGCTGTAACCCGATATACTTATTGATCATAATATCACAAATCAAGTATCTTTGCAGGCTAAGTATATAGTTGATGGAGTTTCAAAAGGACAGAACATGGGAGGTCAAGCTACTTTAGACATGCATGCAATCAATGTTGCAAGATAAAACGCCCCCCTCCCCATCATCACCTTGCGTAATATTCAAACTACGGCTCAAATGATCATTTTCATCGTCTAGTTTCCCAACATAGAAGATCTGCATTATGTTAGGAAGCAGCGCAAAGGTTTATAAACACAAGAAGAGCAATCTAAGCACCAGAATAGATTTTCAAAAACGTATTTTAGATGCAGTTATGGACACAGCAAAAGCATACTATCATTATTTGCTCAAGGCCTCCACGGCTGCATGGATGCACACACTTACAGTTAGCTGTCCTTGCTGTTGAGTTAAGACTCTAACGCAGACAACACTTGAGACACACACAGAGAATCGGACGTGGCTTGTACTTACCCAGCAGAAGAAGTTGAACGCGAACAAGAAATACCTAATCATACTGCTGGCCGCCATCTTGTTTCAAACGACTTTTTTTTCTTTGCAGGTGAGAAAATGGCGGGACGCTAACGGACGAACGAGTTAAAGTTTAACCAACTTCGCTGTGACATCACCTTTTCTGTCAACACGGTTGACAAACAAGAGATGTTGGGCGAGGTCACGTGAGCACTTCTAGAACCTTTGCTGTGCCAGACTGTAACAGGAGCAGGTTGTAAACGGATGAAAGAAAACAATGACCGCCGGCAAACACACATCTGACTAATTCATCCGGCAAATAAAACTACAATGGTGATCGCGCGTGATGTCTTTTAGGTTCTACATACTTATATAACTAACTACGGTATGAGTAATGACGAGAAATGCATGATGACCATTTGGCTGTTTTGAAATAAGATAAACCAGTTTCTCATTGATTCATTTAATTGACAGTTCAATTTTCATCATATATTTGCAAGTGAATTCATCACCTTCTGTATCATGGCAAGGTAAGTAATCGGTCATTCTGGTAAATAGACTTATCTCCCAACTCAAAACTGTAATAAAAATCAGTAGCTGGTGCATTTTTGTGGGGGCTTTGTAATAAACTTTAGCCATTGCAGCAACAGGTGTTTGTACGAGACAGTTTGCCATGCAGCTGCGCCTCCTGGCGACTTAAGCAGGCACATTCACGCTCGTTTCAACAGTTTCATCAGTTTGGTAAGTCACTGTAACGTGATAACAAAGTTCTTCATTTTTTGTTTTTATCTAAACCGGCGTTTTGGTGACTATTGTTACTGATTGTCTATAAGTAACTTTAACACACACATGCATGCTATGTACAGACACTGAATCTGTATAACACACATACACGCACACACACACACACACACACACATACACACACGCGGGCATACACACGGACATACAATATACAGATGCAAAGTTAAAACTCATATAACGTTACACGCGCGCGCACACACACATAGGAATAAAACGCACACACAAACACACCACACACACCTACAATATACAGATACAGAGTTAAAGCTCACACAAACACACACACGCACACACACACATACACGCACGCACACACACACATACGCACGTACACTGGGACGCACACCCACATCCACACACACGGGTATACAATATATAGATGCAGTTAAAACACACGCACACACTGAAGCACACACACACAAACACACACACAAACACACACATGCATACATACACGCACGCAAGCAAACAAACACAAAAAACGTCCAAGGGAATTTATTCAGTGTTGAATTTTTTTTATAACGATTTGCCTGAAATGTAACATTTTTCGATACATGACAAGACGAATAAGTGGTCATAATAACACGATTCTATACTTTAGATTCAGGTCTAACATAATAACAATACTAAAAAACTAAAATGTTACAGAAACTGGCCAAAACTAAGGATAACATAATATCATAACTTTATTACTTGTACGTATACCCCAGCCTCATGTTCCCTGATACTGAGTTATTGTCCAACAAGACACATTTGATTTTTTTGTGACAAAATGGAAAACAAGTAGACAAAAACGAAAAAAAGTCACCAGTGTACTAAATCTGATATGAACATTCGTGTATATGTTTTTAAGAAGGAAATGGCATCATTTCCAGAGCTAAAGTAAATCATTGCATGAGGTAATGTTTCACATTTATTGAATGGAGTATAACACACGATAAAAAAACAAAAAGATATTAACATTAACAATATGCAGGCGTCATTCTACTGGCGCCATTGCGCTAATGCTACATGTACAATATACGGCTTTCCTACGGTTTGGTGTCGGCTACAGGCTCTGATTTTAACAAATATTACGATACACATGCACTTTGATATTTCAATTCTGATGCTAACATTTTCATTAATGCATAACTTTATTGCTGTTTCAAATTTCAAAGGACTTTGTCATAAACTATACATGTTTCCCTCCGTTAGAAGGCAAAATCAGTGGTGGAACACGTGTGACATTATATATATTATGCGATGCCACTGGTTTCCTTGTCTGCCTGTCGCAATAGGACACAAGCGAAGATGATCCCAAAGACCTGTAATATGAAGGAAATATAATTTTTTAGTCGACTGTTTCACTTAGAAAACAATGTTAGGAACATTTGTGAATAGCTTTTATCATTCAAGTGTTTACTAACATTACAGTTGATCATTCAGATCAAATAACATCAGAATATAAAATTTTGTTTTGTATGTATAAGATATAGTTTGTGTTCTTGAATATGGTTCTGTTATATGTTGTTCTACATAGTATATTACATGTATGTTCTTTGTAACAGCAGACTTCGTAGTCACTTCTTTCGCTATTGAGTGAGTTAATCCTCAATATCAATCTTAGTAAGCTTGTCTCAATCATGATATTTCTGACTTAAGAGAAGAGATGCTGTTCTAGTCCCGAGTGTTAGTTTAGTGCCCAGAAGTAGTATCTTAGCCTTTCAATGAACAAACTCGTTTAAAGAAAATAGGACATCATCATTCATCACCATCAAAGTCTGTATCAATGCGCTTTGACTTGATGTATAACCTTATTGTTTTTATGATATCATATTATATACTGAGAATTGATTATACGATAATAATGATAACTTTCTCACCACAGGCGGATAAACGCATAGGTGACCATACATATTGTAATGAATATGAGAGACAATGATAATAATAATAACGTTTATGATAAATTATAACTCTGATCATCGATCGTCTCACCTCTATAGCAGCGACTGCCAACGCCACGGCTCCTACGATGATGATGTTCTGCTCCAGATACAACTTCAGTTCGTCCACACATGACTGAAACACATTTATTGAAGTAGTTATTACGCGTGAGAACACACGTTTAAAAGCATTCAATTAGTATCTTGTCCAAAAATGCCATAGCAGTGTGTGAAGTACTCAGAGAGTCAAGACAGCCATTTGTTTCTAGAAGATGCCACCTTAAATTCGCGGTGAACAGTTTACATTGTCTTCATCACAACATCTACTGTGCTAAGCTATCTGATGTCTTATCCAAAGATGCAGATGTTCGAAGAGTTTTTGACCAATAAGACATTGCAATGCTTATACTCAAGTCCCTGGTACATTCATTCGAACGATGTCGGTATATGTTTAAGTGTTTGAACAAGAATCTAAAGAAAACACGATATGAATAAATGAGAAATCCTTACAATCCTGTACTCGGTGCCGCTGACTACCTCGCACTTGTTGGTGCCCACATCAGCCGCCGGGCATGCGCAGACGGCTTGTGAGCTGGGGTCGCCCCAGTTGGTGGGAGACGTCAGACCGCAGCACGTGAACTACGTACAGGGACAAAGAGAATAGATAATGTAGTTTCCTTCAAGTACTAGTATCATTATCATCTTAGCTTATGCTCTTGTACAACAACGCCCTACCGCATCTCTCTTACTCCCTGGGTCAGCATCCCACAACCTCGCCATCAACAAACAACTGTCTGGGGCACTGCACACTAACATTGCAACAACAAACTTTGATAGATTTGCCGCCCCCTAGCTTCCAGCTGAGACACCTCTAAATTGCGTACTCCATTCTTAATGCATTGAATTATATTGTACCATGCTATGGATTACCTTAGTGTCTTATTGTTGTATTCGGTGTAATTGTAATGTTGAGTGGTCAGCAACATCAGCTTGTTTGCCTGGCGTTCCACTGTGTATTGTATTGTTGCAATTTTCAATAAAGAATCATCTTAGCAATGGAAGAAGTGCGGCATTACTGAAAAATTACACACGCACGGATACACACACAAGCACACGCACACACACACACACACACACACGAGCGCACATGTACACAGGAACGCACACACAAACGCACACACACACACAAACATACAAACACACGCGCATACACAAACACACACAAACACACACACACACACACACACGAACTTCATCATGAGAAAGTTCCGATACTTCAGCTAAACTGGACTTGCAGGTACATACTACATGTTGAGGTTGGCCCTACCTGCGTCTGGAGAGTAACAATAGCCTTCCTAGTGTCCTCCGACAGGGATTCAATATCTTGTCCGCCAAGAACTCCTGTGAATGCCTCATCGACCCATGTGTTCAGCTGCAAAACAGGAGATATATTTGTTACAACGTCAGTGCATCATGTGTATTGATCTCGACTATGTCAATAACAGACCAGTATCAATTGCAGTATTGTTCGAAATAATTTATGCAGTTTTGCGTCAGCTGCTGGCTCTTTGTCACGTGAAGACATCCAAAGACGCAGGAATTACACGACATGGCTCTCTTGTCTAATAAATTAGCCATTTGCAGCGATTACAGTATGGCATAAAAGATATTTTAAAAAGTATTGAAATGTACATATACTCACATTATTTCTGTAGACGAAGGCTACAACACCGCCCGCAATTTCAGCGATAAAAACAAGGCCAAGGCAAATGGTGTACTGAAAGAACAAAAAAGAAAACGGTGTCAGAAATTATGTTCTAGTGGTGACATCTAGAACATTTAGTTCCCCATTTTATTGGTTGAGTAGTGATAACATTGATCAAGGGGGTTAACCTCCTTGGTTTGATGAAATTGTACTTTAATCTTCAAAGAATCCCATAATTGCACCCCGATCATGACGTCATGAACGCAGTGACCAATGACTTACCGTTGTCAGCATGCACTTGTTCTCCTTCATGGCGCCGCAGCAGCCCAGGAATCCCATGATCATGGTGAAACCCCCCACCCCCATCATGACGTAAGTGGCATTGTAGAACCAGGGCAGGTCCAGAGACACGATCGTCGCGATGTCATTGTCCAGCCGCAGCCAGATGCCGAACGCCAGCAGACCAATACCGGCGAGCTGTAATAAGAGTTTTAGATCAGAACGAGGCCTTCATAAGCTCGTTTGGACAAAAAGGAAAGTGGTACGAAATCAGTTATAGATAATAACAATTAAACGCAATCAACAAAACCTATATAGAACCTCCTTGCTGTGACCTATATAAATCGAGTTTGTGTAATCCTTGATTTCAAAATTAGAATATCATGCAAAAAAGGAAAAGTATGACCAAAAAAGCAACAAAAACACAAAGTGTACAATGATTCATTTTCTATCTAACATGAAATTCGTTGTGCGCACAGTAAAATTTAGGTCGCAGAGAGCACGAGGTGAGGGCACCGTCCTGGTGAAATGGGGGCATAAAGCAGATTTTTGATAATGTCAACTTTAGCTGAGCTTTTTGACGTACATGTACGACTCATAGTTGGTTTGTGTAATCTTATAACTTTTGTCCATTCAAACGTTTCTTGCCCATCCCACAACCAGACATTGTACACTAATGCCTCTCATGGGCGTGGTCAACCGAACGAGATTACAGACGAAATCTCGCGTGACCATGTCAACAAGGTGACCATCGTTTGGTTCTGTCTTCTTTCATCCCTCCTTCTTTCTCTGTCCCCAAGTTTTGTTAGCTCCCCTTTGCGTGCTGTAGCTCGTCTGCGTTAAGGTTCTATGTCTAACTATTCATTGTTATTCCTTCATGCATGCCCAGTTCGCGTGGGATCGACAAATACGCTGAGGGAGGGCCGTAGCAAACACGGTCTCTCAGTATATTTACACCAGTGGGCTTTTCCATTGACATGTTGTTCCCTTTTTCTTAAAACATTTCTTCCGTTTTTTTTTCCAACTGAGAGAAGACTTGTACTGATCTACAGCATTTGCCCATACATTCCGACTGCATTCCTGTGCAATGATAAGCATACAGCTTAAAAACATAAACATTAATTAATTGAATTCACCCGCCCTCTTATTGACAAGAGTACACGAACCACCTACTTCGGCTACCGCCCATATTTGCATAAAGGGTGTTCTGTGTTTGATCTAGGTCACTAATCAAGTTTAATTAACATTCATTTGCCCATCTCATAACTATTAAAGAAACTCTGGTATTCAATATCGAGGAATAAAAAGGTATCTAATGTCATTTGAATAAAATTCAATTTGCATGGGAGGGACTGAAATATTGACAGATTTACACACAAGTTTTCGTAGTCGACTCGGGGCTGTGAGTGGACTTTTCCTATACTAGAAACGGCTAGAGTGCCATTGGGTACCCCTTGTACAGCCCTTAGTCGACTCGCCGATGGTTGCTTTTCTTTCAGCTAAGAGTGATAATACGAGTTTGAGCAACGTCTGGATAATGTTAAGAGTATTTATACCGCATTACGTTAAAGTGAGCATTTGCTGCGAGGAAAAGAATCATCATTACGTAAGCATGCAACATTGTAAGTAGAAGTACTCAGTGTAAGGGTAGTGGGGTCGTGTGGCGTAACGGCAGGGTGCTCGGCCCAGAACCCAGCAGTCCCGGGTTCGAATCCCCTGACGCCATGGCGATGTTGTACCCTTGAGAAAGGTGCTTAACACGACCTTCCTCACTCCACCCAGGTGTCAACATGGGCAAATTGTTCTCTGTACTGTTAAAATAAGTTATGGAAAACTTGAGTGCAGTGCCACGTCGTCCTTGTCTATCCAAAAGCAAAGTAAAAATGAAATTAGAATTTTAAGAAAAGGTTTATCATTCAGTTATCCTTGTGGCTATAGCATGTTCCCACAACTCTAACCCTAACCCCTGACCCGAGATCCCCTATTACCTCCATCAACAACACCTGTTACACAAACAGCAAGATAATACCGCACAAGATGTTACCACTCAGGCGGACATGATTTGATAAGACCCCAGAACAATACAAAAGGGTGTAAGGATGTACGCCTATGATAACAACTATAGTCCCAGCACAGCAAAGACTTAATAGTTATGTAATTGTCTCTGATAGAATCGTTTTGAAATCTAACACCATAACATTGTATAACATATGAGAGGGGGGGGGGGTACTAGGTTCTGTCTTCATTCTATTTAACGTTATCTACTCTTAGCTCGTTGATGTAGCTCCCGTGCTTTTTAGGCACTTATGCTGATGTCTTAATTATAATAATGATAAGCCCCTATCTCACTGGACCCGCAGCACGTTGGCAATTTCGCTGCGACCGACCGATTTCACAGAGCGCTCAGCGAATTTCATCGATGAAAAAAATATTTTAAACGGTTTGTGTGTTTGGTTGTCTTTTAGTCATACTTGTACATTTTGCAAAGTATTCCATTATTAAGTCAAGGTTAACACAAATCCAATTTAGGACGCAGCGACGCCGCCGACGTGCCGCGGGTCCAGTGAGATAGGGGCTTTACACACATACATCTGTATGCCGTACAAATATCAATGGAACTTTCAGAAGGGTGTAACACAGGTGGATTCATATAACTGAATGAGCCAGTCTCGCCACTGGACCATTGCATTCTTTATTTGCCTTGCCCATTCATGCTCAGCATACCGTGCTGAACAGGTCGAGAAGGGGAAAAGGCTTTCCTTTGCCTGAAATAGGTCGACAGCTTGGACATTTTCAGAGTCCGCTTTGTTCATGGTTTGCTTTAGATAATTGGTGTTTAAACAACTCGACTACGTTTCTGAACGTGTTTACTCTTCTGTACATGGAATCCGAAAAAAAAAACCGTGATCATTCTAGTCTACATCGGTTCGTTCCTAGAACGATTAGCGGTTGCTAAAGGTTCTAAGAGTTACAGTTCTAAAGAAATGTTGCGGTGTTGCTGTTCAAAAGACGCTAGAGGACGGTAAAACTACGGTAGAGTTTTATATGTACATATGGAGAGTGGATGGATATGGTGTTTACATTCATTGATACGTAATCATTTAACTCGTGCTCACCCCTACAAATGAACCCACTTGGCTCAACAAACATGTTTCCAATCATGTCACCACTAAAACAGAATTCAAAATGATCATCGTATCTGCTTCCCTGCACACTAACCAGTCTATGTCTGCCGTGTCCACACACACATAACTATAATCCTTACAAATGTAAAATCTGCAACTTACCCAAAATATAAGGTTGAAGACAAACAGCATAAACTTCGAGCACTTCCCACAGCAACCGTCCGCCATCTTGAATCGGTCGACTTTTATGACCAGTTTTTACATGAAAGTCCTATTGGTATACTACGGTAAGGACAATCGACCTATAGGTGTTACCCGCTAGTACGACAGCTGTGAAAGTAAGGTGTAAGACCAAATACCAGCCCACGCCCACGTATTGATCACATGGGCGTTGCCTAGCAACACAGGCGGGACGTAGCCCGGTTGTGTGTGAGTGCTGGGTGTGGTTCACTAAGGATTGGCTTGAGTAATCTCTGCTGAGGGTCATGACGTCATTTTTCAAATAGACCAATCTATGCCGGGTTTTGTGGCATTAGGAAGGGACCGTTGCATACTACTGTGTCAGAGTGCAGGCGGATGACTACGTTAAATTGACCATCGCATGGGGGTCATTTTTGACGTATCTCGAATGTAATCTACTGTAGAGAAGTATTTCTTTTGTGGATAATCCAGCTTGTGATACAGTTTCAGAAATCAGAATAAACTAAATACAAAGTCGGAATAAACTAAATACATCTAAACGGTCAAATGGATCATGAAATTATATCTTGGTTATGTTAAGTGTGGTTTATATTATCTAATGCAGATAATAAGAATATTTTTTCGAAGTGTTGTAAAACATCATAGGCGGAATTTCTTCACTTCCGATTCTCTATAGTTTGCGCCACACCCTAATTGAATTCACACGATAGTTTTCAATCATTACAAATTTTTATTTCCGAACAAAGAAATATACAGACCACGTTCACTCTTAAATTTTAATTACAAAGTTTCTAAATTAAAACAACTGGTGGCTGGCGTACATTATAACACTAAACTCTAGTGCCGAGAAACTAAAACATCGTTCTATTTTACAAAATGACAACACTAGGAACGTGAATTACGGTCGGCTGACCAATTTTGCAACAACAAAAAAACCAAACTTTCCACACATGTACGTCAAAGAGTCAATCAAGAAGTCGGAGCGAATTCCCCACTTACACCACTAGTTAAGCAAATTACTATCATAAAAGCTATTTAAAGATGACGAATCAACATACGGTCACAGTTGTAGAATTACGCAAAAATAGAGATATCGCTCGGATGTTCAAACCTTCTTTTACATAGTAATTAGGTCAAATTTCTTACACTAACGCAAAACTGTAATAGAAAGCACAACATTGCAGCAAAATTGTCCACGATATGGATTAACCCTATCTAGACCGGGGGGGGGGCTAAAAGTGCCCGCGCCAACTTTGACATCGTATAACTGCCAAACGACGTATGGTAGGACAACCAAACTTGGTGACTTTTCCTAAAATTTAGTTGGCAACAATACTATGATAAAAGTTGAAGTTTATCATTTTTCGTGTTGCCATGGCAACGGGTTTCTGAAGAGGCATTTTATGCAAATTTCGCTTATTTCGATTTAAACATAGTTGTTTCCAATGCTTTCTTGCTCAACAACACTAGTTTCCTACATGTATAACATCACATGTGATTTAATGTAACTGTCATGATTAAATATTCAGAAATCATGCTAATTTGATGACGTCATCGCTCAAAATCCAAGATGGCGGACAAAATCATTATTTTCGGTAGAAACAGGCTTTTTTGCCTTTAAATTCGTCACAACCTGGAATTTTCTTAACCAGAATCATTCAGATTAATGTTTTTAGTCTATTTTGATTGTTATTTGGGATCATACATGAAAAAAATGTATTTTGAAAAATTTCAAAATGGCCGATCCAAGATGGCGGATCCCAGGGGGTCGCTATCTTTGACCTGATGTTTGACATGATGCCATTCGTCTACGTCATTTTGACGTCAAGTTACTCACCACTGACGTGAAATGTCTTGGCATACCTTTTAATCAATAATACGCACTATTTTGTCTAATACTTTTAGATATTAGGGGAATTCCCTATTTAGCCAATAAAATCACATCGATGACGTCATAATTACGTCATATTACGTCATAACGTCACCAAAATTACAAAAATTATCAACCTTTAGGTGTACATCACTCCCTGCAAATTTGGTGATGATAGAGCATACCGTTCGGAAGTTATGACGGGGGGTCGAAAGAGCCCCCCCCGGTCCAAGAAGTCTCAAAAAAGCCCGGTCTAGATAGGGTTAAGGAATAAAGTCACCAAATGTGATGACTTGAAGGTTGTTTGAAAAAAAATGAACTACAGGTGAGAACATAGTTAGCAATCAGTTTCCTAGTACTACAATGGTTATGGGTGTTCAGAGCTGCATTTGGGTTCTTCTAGGCCACATTGGAGGAGGATTCGTCCAGGTTCCGCCGCAGGATGCAGGCGAACACGATCCCAACGATCTGAAACGCAGAAATGGATTAGGTTACATTTGTTTTAAATGGTTCAACATTTCCCTAAACGCCTCTTCTTAGTGAATGATCAATTGTTTCGCTTAGCAGGGACTAAAAAAAATTATTCTTGTTTTCAGTAGAATAATTTTGATGTTTTTTTCTTAAAGCCGGTACCGTTCCTAATGGTTACGGGCTGACCGGCTGCACAAACGTCAAAGTAAGAAAAGAGGTGAACACCAAAAAGTGTACTATAAGCCCCCCCCCCCCCAAAAAGCCAAAAGAGCCTGTTGTGGAGGCTAGTACCCACCTGTAGAAACGCAAAGGCAAGCCCGACGCCTCCCACGATGATGATGTTGTCCTCAAGGAACGAGTTCAGTTTGCTCAGGCAAGGCTGTAGGAGATTAAGACATTTGTGATGTTATTAAGAAGATACAGAGCCATGGATATTACCATTATGCTTTATTCTGTGAGAGATTTCGATTCATCTGTCAGAAATGTTCACTATTTTACAATGTATGATAAAAGTTTGCCGTAAACTTTCATGGCAACTTTTATATCATGTGACCGACTTAACATTAACAACTTATAAATCCATCAAAGCCAAGGACTTTAACTCAGTCGCAATGATACGTTATGGGTACAGGTTAGACTAGACATATGAGTGAAACTAATGACCTACGTTGTATACACTACCGCATGGAGGCCTCTCACATTGATCCGTGTTAGCTGCTGTGCAGGTCTTGCACTCTCCTTGGGTACACGGATCAGCCCAGTTTCTGTAACTGGTCAGACCGCAGCATGTAAACTGTACAACAAAAACATGAAGTGAGGCTGAGTTTCCACATTTACGACCTGAACTGGCATGTGTTGTATATTGTCTCTATGATGAACTCGAGGAAAACGGTATATACCAGCGTTGCCTGTCTTAGAGGACCTGTCATGATCTTTAACATTTGTATTAGAAAAAAAAAAGACTTCATTTCTGATTTGTACTTACATGTCATCCATTCATCAACACTTTCAGACATGATAATCAATAGAATGGTGTTACGTGAATGATGTATCGTCATATACAGACTGAACTAACTCTGATTAATAGGTTATTGTTCTAATACAATCTTAAAAAATTGACATAAGCCAACGCAACCATGTGGCGAAGAGTAACAAAATATCATTACGCCCTAAAGTTACTGAAAAGCTGGGCAGGTAATGTTAGAAGAATCTTATTCTCATAATATACAAAGAATGACATTGCTTCGCACTCACAGAGTGAGTTGTAGAATAGATTTAAAGTACCTGATTCTGAATCTCGAAAACAAAGGACTGGAACTCTGCAGGTTTTTGGTCCACCCTCTCACCATCCAGAGCCTTATTAACGGCCTCTTCGACCCATACGTTCAGCTAAATAACAGCAAAATTAGATAACATTATTGTGGGGTATTTTCCAACCTTACATATCACACTGAAGTAAAACGAGGAATAGGGTAAAGCAGAATACTTGTACTTAATAATACTTAATAACCGCAATTATTCCTGGCTTGATACATTTCACTTTTGTCAACAAAACCATTATCTATGTCTAATAACATAGTAATAACCGAGAAAAGCAACATAATGGATTTTCAAACATACGTCGTTCCTGTAGACGACGGCCAGAATCCCGGCAACGAACTCCAAAAGCACAAGCAGTCCGATCAGAATGGCGAACTGTGGAGGGAACAAATGAGTTTTTAGTACATCACGACTATTAGATTCGTAAGTTTTTGGACGTTATGAAGGTGCAGATGATTTCTAATCTGCCGTATTACACAGAAGAAATAAATACAATGTTAGATAAGAAACTAAACAGATTCTGTACATAGACCTCTTTGCAACTTTGAATTGACCAGAGCGCTCAACGAACTTCGTACGCTATGTGTGTTTTGTTGTCTTTTTAGTCATACGTTTACGTTTTGCATGATATTCCAAATATGAAATCAAGGGTTACACAAATCAAGCTTTGGTCGCCGCAAGGTCGCAGTGAGATCACCGTCTAGTGGAATGGGGGCCTAAGTGATGTTAAGGTTAAACGTTTATTCATGACTAAAATGGTAATTCATCCTCCAGCTACATATACCCACAATCAGCAGGAAGAGCCTGTTCTCCTTGACGGCGCCCCAGCAGCCCAGGAAGCCGACCACCATGGTGAAGGCCCCGGCCACGATCAGCACATAGCACGCCGTATAGAAGAACCCCAGGTCGATCTCACCGGCAACAACCTTCGATATCCGGTCATCCACGCGGAGCCAGATACCGATGGCCAGGATGGCGATGCCGATTATCTAATAGATCAAGGCAAAAGAAGACATGAAAAGATAATCAAACTCATCTACTTAATTACTTCACTAATATGCGTTTGACAAGATATTCTTTTTGCCGATCGACGTTTTTCAATGAGGATGAGAATTGCATTTTTTCGTAGGTATTTCCTTAGATTTTTTTCTCAGCTTGTAATTGCGTTCTGAAAGACGAGAAATGGTATATGACATGGAATAATACCCTTTAATGTTGTATTTTGGTAAATTTCAGCATTACGTTATGACTTACGTATTTTACTCTCCGGAATGATGACAGCCAGCCTTTTTTGGAGATAAGTTCACAAAGACCTACTGTACATTATGATAGCCTGGCATATTTACTTTGTCAACAATTTTCATGTATTTGTACTTTTTAACATCGTTTACGTGTTTCCGCGGGCCCATTCATAAGATATACACATACTCATTATCCTCCTTCCCTCCCCTTCTTCATTAAAAGATAGAAAGAACTTTGACACATTGATGCACAAAGCAGGCCGTGGCATTAGACAATAAGGCTTCTACTGGCCCACAAAGCAAACTTGGCTTATTAGTACGTTGGTGGCTTTTCCCAACTAGCACACTCCCCAGTGTATACCAGTGCAATGAAGTGATGTTTAAAGTGTTTGGTTTCTAAAACGGATATGGGTACCACCTTACACATCGAGAGATGTGGGTGGGATTTTACCAACTAACTAACTAACAAACACTACCGAGCGCGTGCACATCGTAATAACTATTAAGTGCACCTGTCGGTCTAACTGACCCGCCGAAAAACAAACACCAAGCGTCTCCCACGCTAACGACATTTTTCTCTTTTAATGAATAATCAAATGTAAAGACCCCGGTAGATCGGCTATCAGTGGTGACTCATTGTTTGCGCTGGCGGCGCTAAAAATGTAAACGTACCGAGGTCATTTTGGGGTCACTGTTTGTGCAGTAAAGGTTTTTCTCTCCATATGACTTAACATTTAGCACTCTAAAGTAGCCGTTTGGCATCAATTTCCCTGTCGGTTACAGGGTTAAGCAGCAGGGAGAAGGTTAAGGTGTTATAAAATTGTGTTCACAGCGAAAAAAAGCATGTATTGTAAGCTGCTTCATTAGAATTGTAATTCGTTTGATAAAATACACATCTTTTTAATTTTGGGATCGCCAGTATCTATTGATGATCAGACAATTTTTCTCTAATGGCACATATTCACAAACAGTGTGCTGAAATAACGGAAAGGTAAGTGTTTATTTCATTGTTTTACTCAGCGTTGTAATGAGCGAACCACCGTTACTGTACCTCTCGAAAACAGAAATGCCCTTTGTTCGCAGCTTAGGCAACACAGATGTTTGCATATTTGGTGACATCAACGGCTTTAGATTTTCTGCTCTCCAATAGAAATGTAAAAACACCTGATATTTTACGGTCAATTCAAATTTTAGGATTTTCGAAATTTAAAAGTAAAGGTAGCCCGACTAAAGTAAAGGTAGCCCCACTGGTTAGTGCTTATTATGCAAACAGGTTCGGGTAAAAGGAAATAGATTGTTCCTAAAAAAAAGATGCATCACGTCGTATGGTATGACAATGAATTTGTGAGAGAACATATGATATCTAATCCTCTAACTTTGTTATCGGTTGGTAAACGGTTTTATCCGGTCACACCCAATAAGCATAGGTCATAACGGAATAGGTTACGCCTAGTGAAGCTGGTATTTTGGGCGTCAATGTGAACCTACAATTCTAGGCAATGAAATTTGCGCGTACCCTTTTATCTTTGATATGCCAGACAAAAATCTAACTCAAAGTTGTAAATGCTACAATTTAGCGGTGCCATCTTAGTTACGATTTCCGAGCAAATCTGTTTATTTTGACAAGTATTGTTAGATCTTTTCTAAACATTGAAACAGCTGGACAGATTTGGTCAACGACAGCCGTGGTAAACAACTATCTTTGTGAACTGTACAACCTGTTGCTACTGCAGTCTAAACAATGCATAGATCAGTTTGTTGAGAATTCGGTAGGTTGTTCTCAATGCAAAGTGTAACAAACAAACATCATTCATATTTTTGGTCTGATCATTTGGTAGCTAAAATGCAATGAGGTGCGGTGAAATCATTTTCAAGTCTGACTTACCACAAGCAGGTACAGCAACAGTCTGTGATAATAATTCTTTGCTAGAAAATTACAATTTAGCTGTAGACACCTGGATACATATTCGTTACGCTTGCGAAATACGAACCCTCGAGTTTTTATATTTTGCTTAGAAATTGAGATATCGATCGAGATGGTCGTAGGAATAAGCTACCCTGGTATCTATACCACCAGGTGTTCTGAAACAGAGATCATTTCCACTTTATTTAATTCTGTTACAAGAAACGAAAAAACTAAAGAAACTCACCCAGAAGATGAAGTTGAAGATGAAGAGCAGAATCTTTATAATCGAAGCACAGCAACCTTCCGCCATGTTGAATCTTCAATCGTCTTTTCTTTTTTCCAAGTCAGAACTTTACAGGAGGGGAAGTCACCACAGGTGAAGTGAAGGAGGAACCTGGCGGCTGCTTACAGCTGCAAGCGGACTTTATGAGCCAAGCTGCCGCCACGCCTAGATAGTGACTCACCCGATCAGTGTTGTCATAGCAACGCGATAACGTCACAGCTCCAAAAACACATGGGCGTGTGTGTTGTCGTCATTGCGATTGTTATTTGAGTACAATGTTAACCAACACACCTCCATCACATGTGAATGAAACAAAGTTACATTTTTTTTTAAATGTCTGCATGATGAAATTGTAAACCGTAAGAAAATATGTTGACAGGTTTCGTAAAATTCTGTATGTTTCGCAAAAACGAATTATAGATATTGTTAGAAATTTTGACAATTTTTTCATCTTTTAGGAATACAAAGTAATCGTGTGAAAGCGTGAATGGAGTCTGATTTTCGCAATTTAGACGACGAATGTTTCGTCTAGACTTTACGCCATGTTGTACGTTGCGTTGCTATGACTACCGTGGCCTCACTTTGCCCTTTTCTGACGTCTCCTATAACGCCCACGTGTTTGTTTTTGACTGTTCCCGACGACCGTACGTCGTAACAAGGTAACGCCGTAGACGCTGTGGCTTAGCAAAATGCTATAAAACCTGAGGACATGATGTTGTTCTGAACTGCGGTGTTGACACAAGAGTCTGCAAACAGCCTGTTTTGTTTTACTATAAATGTAAATTGATCTTTGCATCTTTTCCCATAATTTCACGGTTTGACTACCTCACGTATTAGAAACTGGGAACAGAAACGTCTATTTCCCACCAAAAATCCTAAAGGGAACCGCCAGGTCATAGAAAAGGCATTTGTGGACTAATCTATCATTATGTACGTGTTGAAGGGGAGGGGGTGTTATAAAGATAAATCAAGGTGGACCTAAGTTAACCTTTGAACGGGAATGACTGTCAAGGTTATCGTTCCTTTGTACTCTACAAAATATGGCGGTTCCAGCTCACCTGTGCTCATGGTAACATGGTGGATAAAGCCACTATCTCACTTGACCCGCGGCACGTTGCTGACCGGGCGATTTGAAGGAGTTCTCAAAGAATTTCATTACTAGAAAACGAATCTCTTTACGCTTTGCGTGTTTTGTTGTCTCTTCAGTCATACTTGTACGTTTTGCATAACTTTCCCATTATAGAGTCAACGGTAATACAAACCCAATATGCAATTTAGGCCACCGATGTGCCGCGGGTCCAGTGATTCAGATTGTCTGATACGCATCACAAATGGAGGCCATTTCCTGTTCTAATATTTCAAACAAACATAGCATTCAATTGAAATCTGTGTTCTGTCAAAAGGTGGGCAGGATGAGGAGATGCATGGTGGACACAAGTCTGCAAACAACCTGTACTCGTTTTGTTTTATACCCCCATTCCAATAGGACGCGCTCAATGCATTTCATCGATAAAAAAAAAAGCAATCTTTTAACGCTTTGTGTGTTTTGTTGTCTTTTCAGTCATACATTTACCTCTATCAGGCGTTAGCAGAGAGACCTTAAATATACCGACTCGTAAGTGTGAGACATTTATGAACAATGGCATAGATAACAATGATTTATAAGATTAAATCACAAAAAATGGCGAGAGCAGCTCTGTGATAAGACATGCTTCCACCGCTGCACACAATTTATTGTGAACGAGTCCTGACGAAAGGGCAAATTCAATTCATACTTGATACTCTATTACATTTACCTAATTTTTAAACGTCAGAAAATGGGAATATTTGAGAAAAATAAAACTGACGTTCCATAACTACTTACGGTTCAGTATGTTGTTGGTAATGCGGTGATAATATATTTCATCGGGAGCTTTTCTTCATAGCTTTCTGATAGTTTTAGTTCAAGTACAAGTTGAACGGAGCTATGTCAGGTGTGAAAGCAGTTCACTTTAGATTCGCATCGAGGCGTTGTTGTGAACTGCATATAGAGTACAGGCATTACATGCAGATTAGATACCACCTGAGCAAGGAAAAATATGGAAATCCGTCCTTCCTTTGTTCAGTTATTCTGCGTGGAAGATTTTGACATAAACTCCCCTGCAGTTCCAGAGCAAGCTGTCAGGGAGCCAAAACAAACACCACATCTTCCTTACATCACAAGCTATCTGCCACCATAAAATCAAGACCATAGCACGTCCAGGTCAAAAGATCAAAAAACGGAAGTTCTGCTGCAGTACCAAGACCACATGCCAGGAGGCCCAAAATCGACCTTGACATTTGTGTTTCCAACATCTACCCACACATCAAATATCATCGTGATGCATCCAGAGGTTCTTGAGTTGTGCTGACTACAAAAATTTGGAAGGGCAAACACACACACACACACACACATACACACACACACACACACACACACACACACACACACACACACACACACACACACACACACACAAACACACACACACACACACACAAACACACACACACACACACACACATACACACACACACACATACACACACACACACACACACACATACACACACACACACACATACACATATACACACACACACACACACACACACATACACACACACACACACACACACACACACATACACACACACACACACACACACACACACACACACAACCACAAAGTCATGTTGACGACTATTCTTTCCGAAGAGTAAAAAGTGTTGTAATTTATTGTGAATAGACAGCAATGCCACTGTGGATATCATAGACTAGCGTCTAGCCAGAACTATTGTATCAACCACTCGCTTGGTACTCATTTTTAGATGTTCTTTTTATAGTATGTCAAAAGTTGCACTTTTACTATGCGTTAAAGCATTTAGACAGTTTTAAATGAAGACGATCTAAGCTAAGCAATAACACACGTGTAAATACATATCTCACTTAAATCCATCCTGTTAAATACAAGATTCCTCATTCAAGAAAACATTACCAAAGATTTGGAAGAAATACGTCACCAATGCAGTCATTGCAGTGTACATGCATTGTACATTTGAAATAATCAAATGCATACGTCATCAGCATTACCAGCCAATCACAGCACACGGTATCAAACAGAGAAGAAATAATGTACATTGTAAATTTGAACTAATTAGATGCATACATCATCAATATCACCAACCAATCACAGCACATCGTATCACACAGAGAGGTATACATCTTTCAAGCTAGCAAATCATATTTGTTTTTCAAAAATCTAGTACATAGCTCTATACATAGAGAGAACAAAAGCAATATAATCACTTCCAACGATTACAGAATAATAATACTTAGTATGAGAAACAACCCAAAGACTACATGTATATAGTGAAAACTTGGTAAGAAAACATACTAGACAAGTATCTGAACAAAAACGTCTATGTGCCTATCTGTAAACAATACAATACAATACAGTATTGTAAAGTCGAGACTGATGAGAATAATATGTTTTTAGAAGAGAAAAAAATCAAAATACTTATGGGATATTCTTTTAATACCAAAGAAACATGTGTGTGTATGTTACAATCAACGTTTAGAACTTCATTATTGAGTTGCATATCGGGTAAATCTACAATCATTCATGTGTATTTGAAAAAGGTCATGATGAAGATTAAGTTGTTTGCATTTTCTCCATCTCTGCTTCCTGCCTGCGTTTCTCTTTCTTCTTCTTCCCGCCGCCGAGCCTTCTCACCATATACAGCACTAGGAGCAGGCCGATGAACTAAGAACAAAAATACACGGAATAAGAATCATCCAAATTTGATTTAAAACATTGTGTATCTTTGTATTGAAGTCAAATGGGGGGGGGGGGCAAGGGATGAGTGGAAGTGATAACAAGATATGAATTTATAAGACAGATCCCATAGCCCCGCCCACTTGCATTAAAATATGCAAAATGAAACATCCAGCCGCTCCCTCATTTGTCGGATCACTAATTCTCATGCAATCATTGATTGAACTGCTTAGGCCCCCATGCCACTAGACTACGCTCTTGCTGCGACCTAAATCAAATTTATCTAACCCTTGATTTCATAGGAATATCATGCAAAATCTAAAAGTATGGCTGAAAAAAACAACAAAGCACACAAAGCGTGAAAAGATTCATTTTCATATATATGAATTAGTTGAGCGCTCTATTAAATGTGAGGTCGCAAATAAAGAGCGTGCGCCGAGAGCGCCTTCCTAGTATAGTGGAATGGAGGTATAATTTTATAAATGTCAGGATCGGTCCAGTATACCTGGAGCAGTTGCTAAATGTTCGTTAAATTTGTTTTCCAAATGTTGTCAACACTTGATGACGTTACGTGATGAAGGTTGCTTCAATACAATCACCAGTATCAAACCGTGTGTTACGGGAAACTATCAAAGATGCCTCTAAGAATCACCATCAACTTGGAATAGGTGTTTCTTACCTGTATACCTCCATGGGTGAAGGCAACAGCAAACACGTACATCAGGTACTGAACCACTATGTCGTCAAACTTCAGGCGGCAGGGCTGCGGGAAACAAACGGATATTCTGTCAGATTAAACAACAGGGAGAAGGACATCAAGGAAGGGGCTGACATTGTAGATGGATGAAAGAGACAAGTGAATGATGTAACCGCATAGGCATGTGAAAATGACGTCTGCAGAAAACCATGATAGCTTGTTAAATAACAATAGTATTACGTACACGGATAATGTGTGCGTGTGTATGTGTGTGTGTGTGTGTGTGTGTGTACAACGTGTGTGTGTGCGTGTGTGTTTTGTGTGTGTGTGTGTGCTGTGTGTGTGTGTATGTGTGTATGCCCATACGCCTGTATCTATCTCTCTGTCACTCTCAAACTTTCCGTATGTGTCTGTCTGTGTGTGTGTGTGTGTGTTGTGTGCTATCTGCATGTATGTGTGTGTGCGCGTGTGCCCATGTGCCTGTACCCATCTCTCTATCTCTCTCTTACTTTCTGTATGTGTGTGTGAGAGTGAATGTCTATATCTGTGTGTCTGTCTTTCTGCGTAATGTTTTCACATGTACGTAGTGACTAGCAGACGTACCGGGTATGGGGTGCAGTAGTCCAGATAGGTGTTTCTGCAGGTTTCGTCACTGCATGCATCCCTCCAGTTGTCGGAAAACGTCAGGCCACAACACAGGAACTATACAAACACCGATTGATAGATGGATTGCCAAAAAGCTCATTTAAAACAACTGATTAAAAACACAACGATGACGATTTCTCGATTGTAGATATAGATTGAATTCACTCATAGGCCGAGGTTGCTTAGAGGGTTCTTGGGGAGTTAAGCAGAATACTGAATGTTTTTATGCCCTCGGTAGTAGTGGGTATCGTATACTGTTAAGTAGAACATATATTTTTCACTTCCTAAAATCATTATCGTTGGATAATAACACCCCATTCTGCATCTTATTGCTCCTTTAGCACCTACCCGTTCCTGTGCTCGCTTGACCGCCGCTTGTAACTCGACAGGCCTGTTGTCCAGCTTGTCTCCGGCCAGAGCACCGACCAGGGAGTCCTCCACGTAATCACTGAACTAAAGGTTGCAGAGGAGGGAGAAAATCAAACCTATGTATGTGCAGTATACACTATTTATAACAGCCAAACATTGTATTATTCTTTAGTGGTAAATTATGGCATATCATAAGTAGTCCCATATGTAGGTAAGGTAAAGGCGAATACCATCAGGCATAGATTGTGTTGATTCGGCATCATTGAGGAAACTCTGCAATATTTCCCGAAGAATGAAATTTGCAACATATATGATTTGGAAAAAGGTATAATCATGAATTCATTTAAATTGTGCTAATAATAGCATGATAATCATTTGCATTCTTCATATCATTCGCATAATTAATGAGGAATTTCTACAATTATTATTATAGCTTCCTGAAGAATGACATTTGCAACATATGTGATTTGGAAAAACGAGATAATGAATTCATATATAGATTATGCTAATAACAGACTTCTTTGCAAATCATTTGCATTGCAATGACACAGAATTACTTGGCAAAGGTATGGGTTGGGGAACTCTAGTTTGTAATGAAGTGATAAAAATACACTACTCACTTGCACATTCATCACTTCGAACCTGTAGTGATACGAAAGTCCTCCAGCGGTGAAACTCAGGGTGGTAACGAGGAACAGCACTGCGCAGAACTGTGTGCATACGTGGTCTCAGTTAAAGAAATGCACTATCATAATCTCTTTCTAACATTGCAGATCTACAACTGTTACAACAAAATGGCAGTGCATTATGCTCTTCACTACTACGATTATGCACATTATCCTAATACAAAACAGTTATAATTTCCATATTTTTCATATTTTTATTGCTTGTACAATAGATGTACATCTTCGAGATTGATCAGACACCAACTTTTCTTATTTATGTTTGCCTTTCCGTTATCCATCTCGTATTTTCATGCATATATGTATATATGTTGAATTGTGTTTTCCTCAATGTTATTGCTTTATACTAGTTTTTACGTTTTAATTAAGGATAGTTGTTTCTATACACATTATAATTTCTTATGATTCTTTTTCCCGCAGTTATTCAGTGGATAGCTAACTATTATAGCTACCGATTCTTCTATTTGCGGAGTGTTTGAGGGTTTGGATATCAGTCTACCAGCCTACCCCAGCCCCATTTCAACCCATAACTAGAGTTGAGTATTTGTGCTACATATACTTCAGGTTTACTATGTTAGTTTAGCGATTATGGGGTCTTTTTAAAAATATGAATTGTCATTGAATTTTTCTTTTTATTTGAGTTGAATGTGTGATAGTTGTGTGCCGATTTGTAGAGATTTGTAAAAATAGAGAGAACGCTAGCGACCCCAAAAAGCACCCCTCCCAATGAAATGGTATGGCTACCCTGCGACGTCACAAAATAAAGATGGCGGTCACCACACATACCTACGGATTCAACAAAGGTTTTGCTACGCAAACCTGTAATTTTTCTGTGTACGTACGATAAGCAGCAGCACCCTGTTCCCTCTCCAGGTCCCGATGCAACCCAGAATTCCTCCAATGATTCCGAAGACGGAGGAGGCGATGAGAAGGTGAACAGGCGTGTAGAACCAGCCCAGCCCGAACTCAGAGCGCATGCCCGTAGACACGATGTCATCGGCCATGAGCCAGGCGGATACGCCGAGAACCCCGAGACTGGCCAGCTGTAGGAAACATTGGACAACGTGTACATTCAATGAATGAATCCGTGATGACTGAAGATATTAGTGTGTTGAAGCCAACGTTATACATGCTTGCAATATGTCATGTGCTGTGGAACGAAATATTTTCTTGAAATTTCTTCTGTACCATTTGTGGGTTCGTTTGGTTTATTTGCTGTTTTTGGCCACGTTTAGGGCAACATCGATACGTCATGTCCCTTATCTCATAAATCTGCTGCAGCTATTTGTTCTGATGATGTTGTTCGAACTATCCGTTTATATAGCGTTCTTCAGCATACCTAGATACGTTAACACAAATACCACCATTTCATCATAGTAATCATATGGAAAGGACAGACGTAATGGCGGTAACTGTCGACCCCAAACTCCTGGTAACTGTCTCATATAACCTGATATATGTTGATGGGTATGCTTGGAATTAACAAGCATCAGCTAGTATACACTTGAACCTTGCCAGTTTTACTACGAGTAAAGCTGCACGTACAACATATAGACACACCTCCGTTACTGTGGCTTTCTCCTTCAGGGTCGAGATCTGACCTTGAACCCTGTCAGAGTCAGATGAAGGGGGAGGGGGGCTCTAGGGCTTTCACACCCATCACTGCTATCTGACGTCAACAGTCAATTTTAGGGAGCTAATTCTTAGGTTACATACCAACATTGTCGGTGACATTTTTTCCGTCTCAATTGTTTGCTTTGTCCCTCTATACGTGCCCACTAGTGTGGCAAACAGTTGGGACTACAAAACACCATGGCATTGGCAAAGGTCAACAATGAACTTTTCGTCTGTACAGTTTCCTCAAATATTTGCTGATTTAGCACAATGGCGTCCTTATGGGCCATTCAGAAATACATACATAATATGTAAATATAGTTGCTTCAAGAAGCACATATTATGTCGATACATAGCTGCCTATATAACTTTGAGATGTAAGAAAATGGCTCAGCATTGCACAAAAGTGCCGGGCTTTTGCAATGTAGAATGGGTTTGTACTTCTTTTGAAATGGTCATTAGCTGGCTGCTCATTTTGCAACTACTTAAAATGGGCTCCTGTAGGACGCATTTTGCGACTGGAGTCTAACTCATGCATAAAATCTTTGACTCTTTCACCCCAAAACCATTGTACCTGACTCCGATGAGGTCATCGTCGGTGAGTGCCATTCCATTGCGATGTCAAGATTTTCGAAGATGATGACACGTGTTTCGCTTGGGTATAAATTGTTACTAGAAACTTGTAGCAATGCGGTGATTTTTCAAATGGAATAATCTTGTGCCATGGATGTATTTCTACCAACGAAGATTGTTTTCTTTGTGTTCATTTTGAATCTTTTTACCCGAGAGTCACAGCATGTCATCAACATGTACATTCTTTGAATACTGGTAAATGAGTTTTGCGCGCGCATGTTTTGATTTCTAGGACTTCAATCTAACGTTAACGCTTCTGGGTGTGAATGTAGACTACGTACACCGACATAGCCAAAAGGCCAGGTCACTGACACACTAGGTAGTCTCTAATTATGCAAATAACCCAGGTAAATATTTAACCCTGAACCAACTGGTACAGACTGGTGCCAAAGGTACCTTAGTTTATCAGCCGCCTACACGTGGAAAATACCAAATCATCGATTTTTCTGCCACATTGAACGTGAGAAAAGCCAAAGAGCAAAGTCTCTAAATAAGAATTGGCGCTGAATTTGAGAGTCATTTATGTGTACGTAAGGAAAAGTATCGCACAAATAGACAGGAGTTGGGTCATTTCGTATCCTTGAAGTGCTGCTTATGCAAATAAATGGCGCCATTTTCCAAGATTTGCCCGCCATCTTTACCAATTGTCTGTGTGATAAAAGAGCTGTTTTTCACTTGATATACTTTGGGTTTTCCTACCTCAAAACAGTCTTCCTTTGCTTGAATCTTACTTTATAGGATGTTGCTTCTAGTTGATTAATATTGCTTCTAGCTTTAATGCATCAGCATAAAATCTTAAGCAAAGTACCCACAATAACCAACAGTCATTGAGACAAATGGAGTGTTCCCTCACTCAAATGCAGCTATCCATGGTTTATGAATATCAGCTGCTACAACTGAGAATGTACATATTCTATACTAGATATAACACCATTGTCGTCGGTAAAATCCATGGGCCCTTTCTCTAGAACTTTTAAAAGTCTACAAAATGTGTAGATTTTTAATCAGACATTTATCGCCAAATATACTAGCTATAGTGAAGCATAAAAGCAATGTACTCTTCCAGCTGTTGCTGTGCCAATACTTGTACGTGATGACATACATACAGACATATCATAAGATATAGAAATATTTAATGGGTACATAATTTATGAGACAAATGTTGTCTAAGCTCGGCTGCTGACGTGTTACGTTGAGGGAGCAAACACACGGTGTCGGGTGGTTCAACAACAGCCTCATCACGGATGCCATAATGGTACCCTGGAGTTTTTCAACTTCAGATCATGACAAGCAAGGATGTTGAATGGCTGTAATACGGCTGTAGTTAACGTATTATGTTGAAGAAATAAGAAAATACGATCTTCTTATGAGAGGAAAAAGTTATCTTTGCTTTTTTACACAGATATACATGTAACGCCTCTTAGACGACACATATTCTATCGTTTTGCTGTTAAAGCTGATGTTTGCTTTTTCCAATCTTCATATGCACTGCTGCATGTGCATCAAGAACGAAAAGGTTCGGTAACTGAATTTGTAAACGATCGCGCACATGACAATTTCATAACGTTGAAGCTGGTTGGACGTTGTCCAGGGCATGTCTGCCTAATGTGTGTAAACACCCACTGTGCTAAAAAAAAAATCGGAGAAAAAGAAGTGTGAACTTACCCATAGAAGAAAGAGGAAAACTTGAAAGGCGGTCTTGGTGACGTCTCCTATCCCTGAAGTCGCCATTTTGGTGTCCTTTTTTGCAGAATCGTTCGACGTTCGAGGCTTGGTAGGTTAGCAAAGCTTCCCAGCCGTTCAGAGCGTACCTACTAGGTAACTAATAACCCCCCACGCTACGAGACGATTGCACCTTATAACGGTCGTCTGGAGGTAAACACCCTCTCCATGGCACCGTTTCAAAAGTACATAATGTCTACAAACAAAAATGTCTTTTGTAGGTGCATCAATCTTATAGTGCGGCACACTTATGAGTATGTAATAATGTCCCGCAACGATTGCTCTGTAGACCGGTTTGATAATAGTTTCAAGTGATGAACTTCTTAATTATTTGAAGTATGGTAATATACTAAAAAGTAGTCTACAATAAGAGTTCAGGTTTTGATTGGACAGAAGATCATCTAACTTTGACATAATTGTGGCGCATTTCAAGAGTTCTTGCTTTTATTTACATGCATTCATACAGCTTTTATTGAGTAGTTCTTTTGGATTCATATTGGGGTTTATTTCGCTGTATTTTGTTGTTGTCGCCCGACATGATGATGATGATGTTTTTAATGGTGATTTGCCATTGGCCCTTAGTTGTAACAAAACTCAAAGTTTAACAACCAGCAGACATTCCAAAATCCCTACCCAACCCTGCACCATATATTATTTTGACCTTGGTCCACTTCAAACGCACCTGTTTGTCTAACGGCCGCCATAACCTTTGACCTCACATTGTACAGTTGCCCTTTGAGTCACCCCTGTTTGCCTAAATACTTAGCCCTCTATGTGTAAAAGTGACATGTAACACTGATATTTAACTTACACTGTATAAGATACTTCCAGTTATTCACAAAATCTCAACAGAATCCAAAATGCTAACGTTAACTGTGAGGCAAAATTTTCACAGGCTACTTCATCGCTTCTATACAATCTAGGAAGTGTTTCGGTAACCGTTACATTGGGAATTTTTGACGGGGCATGTTCTGTTTGCTAGGCACCCTGTAATGTTTATTATCTGGGTCTTTGTTTGCTGCACACCTGCTGTACCCATTCACGGATTGGTCCACTTTTTCAAGATGTGGGGGTGTCCTCTTTTTTGTGTAGAGCACTGTCTATCCCATCTCCGTTTCTGATTAGTAGCTTGAAAAGATCTCAATCTATATGCGGAATCAAACAGTCGTGGAAACCTCCACTGTGGCTGTAATTGCGCATTGAAAGGTTGAAGTAACACGCAACGGTAGAAAACAAACAAGCATCTGTATGAAGAAACATTCGGTGCTCTTTGCAAAGCTGCTTAAGTTTTCGAATGTATCACGCACGCTTTTAGCGATGAGTAATATAACTGCAACGTATAAAGTTTCAATGCTGCATCATTCCTGGGCCGGGGAAAAGTTCAAGTTCTGTTCTTCGTCACTGTCCTACGATGAATCAGAGGCCAGTTCCGTAGTTCAGATGACATGTACGTTTGCATATTCTGTCACAACCATTCTCAGGAGGATTTGACTAGAAAATGACTTAGATGAGATCTAAATTGATCGCCTGGTGTCTCTGAAAGACCAATATTACCAAGAACTTGTACTGGGCCCTAAAGTCACTATAAGTTTAATGACGCAAATAGATTGAATTGAACAAAGTACCAGTTTAATTACAGGCCAACGAGGTCTCAGAAAAACAGCATAACTAATATTGTGATACTAGTATCATAATCACAGCCAAGCTTTCTATAGCACACGCATACATAACAACAAAGCAAAGATAGTCTATTTTCTAATTCATCACAACGCCGCATACACCCTTAACTTTATTTCTTTATTTGGCTTCACCATTACAATGAATAGAGACGGGGGCGTGTTCAAAACAGGTAAAAATTGTTAAACTGTCGACTATTCACATCAAGATCTTAAAAAATGAAAGGGAAACTGATAGTAGGTAAGCAAGAATAAAAAGTATGTGAGAAGATTTTTGTACACCGATTAGAACTTCTCTTCACAACGACGAGAAAGATATAAAATTATAAAGATCACGCTTCATATAAATCTTGGATACCCTGGCGCTCTTTTATCAGGCGTTGATGAAGTCCCTTTGGATATGTATGACTAGATCTAGCCAAATCCACAAAATAACAAAAAGGCAGTCAAAGTAGTCTCCAAGCAGACCTACGGGTTGGCAAAGACCGTATCCAACAGGCAGAAGGAGTTTCTATAGCCAACCCAAGTCTCATAGCCAAACCCAAACTTGGGTTTGGCTATGAGACTTGGGTTGGCTATAGAAACTCCTTCTGCCTGTTGGATACGGTCTTTGCCAACCCGTAGGTCTGCTTGGAGACTAAGTCAAAGCATTGCAGCAAGTTTAAATTATCCGGGCACGCAGGTCCCGTCTAGCGCTTTACATACGAAGTGCAGTCTACTGAGCTGATAAATCGTAATTGTCAATGCACAAGGCGGGTAGGAGGTCAACGTTTCAGCATTTCACGCATTGAATCATGTCACATCATACAAAACAGCGTTTTCGTCTAAAATCGGCAGATGTGGTGGCTGCAACCCTTTGAGCAGTCGCACGAGGCGCTGTTGAAGGTTAGGCGATGTTTTCTCCATCACCGACGTTCCTGATCAAGATGACGGAGAACACAATGCCGACCAACTGTAGACAGATGAGAAGTAACGATATCAATACATCATGAACATACTTTGACATACTGCTCGACAGTTTCCACCGATATACTATTTTGAATCAATTATTTTATGGAACGAAATATAATCTCTTCAAATAAAAGTATGTTGATAGCATATCAATATGTCTTATGAATTAGTTCATTTTTTTCCAGAATGTACTCCTCATTCATTCTATTGATATTATTTCTTCGCCCGAATGGATTTTCATATTCTTAAAAACTCTTGACGATGGCGGTTCTTTTTATAACACCTTATAATGTCTCATATCGAGCAAGCAATGTATTCATCTGTTTATCAGAGAAATGTCAATCTTACCCAATAAGCCATTATTTACAATATGTGCTTTCTGACAATTCAGACGATATTCGTCGAAATTATGCTCGACCATCAGCGTGACCTTTGACCTACCTGAATGAAGGCGATGGCAAGTCCCACCCCACCGGCGACGATGATGTTTTTCTTCAGGAAGATCTCAAATTCAAACAGGCATGGCTGAAGGCAGGAAAATAAAAACAAATTTGACTCCACAGTACAATACTTTAATATCTTTCCACACGGATCAAATTTTCAACGACTACGGACACGTGGCGTCAGCAATTGGTCAAACGTGCCAGGAAGTTTTAATAAGGATTGTTCATCATCGAATCCTGAAGAAGGCAACAGTGGTCGTTGAAAGTTTGATCCGTGTATACCATTGTGTTTAAAGATAGTTTAGCATTGTTCTATGATTACTACCAACACAGATGAGCTTCCATGATAAAATTGACTCCGTTTGTTATCTCCAACAAGATATGATTTTACTGAGACTGACGTTCTAAACCCTCCGACATGAATGGATTACATTTTTCGAAATATTTCCTGCACACATTTCAAGATGGCGCAGAGATTTTGTCGTTTGGAGCAGTTATGGGTTTGAAACAGAACTCTCTTTCAAAAGTTTCAGTCACTAAAACTGCTAATTGTTACATTTACCAGCCTATGGACAAAATGCCATAGCTATACTTGTATCTACAAAGCCGGTATAATCGCCCTTTGGGGTAACACCATCAACTTCGCAAGCAACAGCAGCTGATTATATTACACTGAACGACCTGTCACACCTAACCATTGCGCACACATGTGTAACTAACAATCCATGCAATCAACGCATAGCTGTACATCAAGGTGTTCCATACTTACCCTGAAGATACTGCACGAACTCTGTGGAGTCGGGTAGTAAGTTCGACAGTATTGGTTGGCAACTGTGCACAGACACGTGTCTTGGCTACAGGGGTTTTGCCAGTCAGTGTTGTTGACGAGACCGCAGCACGAGTACTAAAAAAAAAATGGCTAAACCTTCACAAACCATGCTGTACATAGCAGAACTATTTTACTAACAGTATATTACACATAGGTTTATGGATATTAGACAATATTAGACAGCAACGGGAAATTGAAGAATGAAAGTTCAATTCAATCTATACCACTCAACTTCAATATAAAGATATCAGACGTTTCAGATGTCTATCCGACATCAGTGATTGGAAATAAATGTTTACCTACAACTTTGATGAACATGGCGACATAAAAATTTGTTTTGCAAATAAACAAGATACCCATATGCATATACACATATGTCTATGCATCTGACTTCTATTTTCAAACAATTAACTGTTTTATGGACTGCGGGAAATATAGCAGCTTGTATGACTAAAACGTCAATTAAATCATATAAATCATAATTGCTTACCTCTCCCTGTAGAACAGTTATTAGATCCCTGAAACTTTCACTCTTAGCGTCAATTTTTCCTGAGCCGAGGGCTTCGAGGAAAGAGCTGCGCGTCCACTCCGTTACCTAGGTAACACACAGATATTGATGACGACACTGAAATATGTGATCTACTCTGCCATGACACAAACATTGATGACGACACTGAAATATATGGTTTATTCAGCCATGACATATCAATCTGTGTGTCTATACAGCATATGCATTTTCAAACTTTTACAGAAACATACACAACACCTATAGATTCAGCAATGAAAATCGAAGGCTTCTGTTGTCTTGCAATGAACTTTCAATTTGAAAATTGAAAGTTCATTGCAAGTTCTTTCCCGGAGGACAAATGCAAGTACTTGTAACACGAAAAGGACGGACAGACAATAGGGAACAATATAACATGTGGCTACTCTAGTCTAAATACTGACAATGAATTTTTTCTTATCAAGTTTGACTTCTTTTTCCGAGACCGTGGAAGTCGATCCCACTTTTTCTGTAATGTGTGGGTGTTAAGAGGAGAGTAGTTTTCTTTTAATTTTGTCTGTAAACGTGGAGAAATTAGGATGGCATTTGGATGCTTCTTTAAACAGCTCCTTTCATTCGTGATCGCAGAAGGGACAATTTGAAATGACATGTGTTTCGTCTTCCTCCGTGTTTGATTTACAGTATTTACAATTCCTTTCTTTGATTGAATCAAGAATTATTTATCTTTGCTCGTAGTTGGACCTTTTTGACTCGGCGTACCCACCTGGTCGCGGTAAACAACTCCCAGGATGCCAGCAATCAGCTCGATGAGGAAGAGCACTCCCAGAATACCCGCAAACTGGAGGAAAATATAAGAAGCTCCGAGCTTAGTCAAATACGCTTCTTTGTACTTTTAAAACATTTCTATATTGTAATTATAGGACAAAGCAGTGGTCATTATACTCGAGGGTGCTCAAGTTATCATCCCAACCTACATACATGAGCTTTTACAGTTGCTGGAGTTCAAAAAGAAGGATATTGTATTTTAATAACTTCTAAGAACTGCCTGCAACTTTAATTTCTGCTGTGTTATTTAGCTGATGTTTAAACTATAGTTTGCCATGTGCATTGATGATGAGTGGAGTAAAATAAAAAAGAATAGGTAAAGATAAAGGTAAAGGTGTAGGTAAAAGTACAGGTAACGAAAGTCCCGTGGCATTTTGAGGCCGTAGAAGGAGTGGGATGTTATTCACACTGTGTCTAGGGCATGGTATTGGAAAGCAGAGCCCGAACCTCTCCTTCCACCGCCCTTTACCACCCTCCACCCCCAACCGAAGTCAGGTAACTTCTACACCTGAGTGAAATGAGGAAAGCCATGTTAAGAACATTTCCCAAGGGCACTTTCAGGGGATTCGAACCCAAGACCTCTGGGTTCTGGGTCAAACACCCTAACCGTTAAGACAATATGGCAGCACACGAAGTAATAAGACGTTCACTTACGATCATCAGCATGATCTTGTTCTCCTTCATGGCTCCGCAGCATCCCAGGAACCCCGTAACCATGGTGATGGCTCCGGCGGCGATCATAACGTAACAGGCCGTGTAGAACCATGACATGTTCAGGTCACCTGACACGAACCTCGACACATCCTGGTCCACGCGCAGCCAGATCCCGACTCCCAGTAGTACCGCTCCGGTCACCTAGTATAGTACATATAACGTTAGACACATACGTATATGCCATTGGCATACATCTGAACTAGAAGGGTGATACATTTTTACCTCCGGGAAGGAGTACTGTAAATAGAGGTGTGCGTACGTTCGCAGCTACAACTCACGATCCCTTTGCTGCATTGGTATGTAACTTGGCATATCGTCTACTGAGGTATCTTAGCCACACTGGGCCTGCAAACACCAGGCCTGCAAACACGGCCATAGCTATTTCACGGAGGATTGTGTCCAGTAGAATCACACTCAGATCCCTTGACCTGTTTTCAGGTTACTCTGGATACATACGTATAGATACCACACATTTGTGACTACTATAGCAAAAAATGAATCAAGTAACTTGATGAATTCTCACTATCTTTCATCAGTGATTGAGAAAGACTGAGAATGAGTCTGGTAAAAAATATTGGATGCTACCTGAAACGCCTGACTTTTTTAAAGAATGTGTCCACGTTGCAATTGCTCGCTTGATTTTGTATCTAGGTAGTGTTCTATCTGGATATGTCTAATATTCGTTGATGTGATTGTAACAACTGGTCCTCATTGCGATATACAGCACGTACTCTCTTGGTTAATGTCACTCACCTGTCATTTATAACTTGCTTATTGTGCTTTAGTATGTGTTTGATAACAAAGACTGGCATAAATTCAAATCCGTCACACTCACCATATTAGGATATTCAGTTGGCTAATATCAGTAGACACAGTCGGACACAAAGCATTGGGGTTATGGAATGTGACAATTGCTAAATATTTCCGTTGATATTTGCTAACTGTCAGTCACGATGCTTACGCACATCACGTTTACTTAAAAATTAACGTTGCATGCATTCAATTTTGGAGGAGCAACAGACGTCATAACGCATTGACCAATAACAGTCAAGCTACTCCAGAGCGAAGTGCGAACGCGCAGGGGTTCATGGGAGTTTATCATAGAGGTTGAAGGGTTACAACTATGGACTAATCCCCTAGCAAATATGATGGCTTGGATCGTGTCAAGGCTTCTTTAGGTGGTACGACATTTTACAATGTGTCTTCTCGAGCTCAAAACGTAACAAAATGGTAACACATACTTCACGTGCTTGAGTATTTTATTTACAGCGGCACGACGACGACTTGTAACATTTGGAGTAAATGTCAAAAACGAACACAATTTTCGGTTACGGTGATGGTTTACTCGCAGAGTCGACACATTTCCAAAATTCAAAATGAGTTATATTTTTCCTCTTGCCTAAGTTGGTATACACATGTAGTGCAGGAGACTAAACATTTGTGACCTCGACGAATATTGAACTTGCAAAGTACCATGATTTGATTTTTGTTGTCCATTCAAGCGTCAGGGAAAAGCAAACATTTGCTATGGCAAGTCATTCATGGGGAGTCAACAACGTGTAACGTAATTGAGCTGTACGTAATGTAGTTACTAAAACTGCATTAAAAAATGGCCGACAGTACAAGAAAGGGTGTAGATTTGGTCTTACACGTTCAGAAAAGGCCGGATCAACAACACTATTTTAGATAGCACTGCACTGTCGACTGCTGTACATGGATATCGGATTCAGTTTTCTTCGTAGCACAGGGGCAGAATCTTATCATCTTGGGAGAAAGATCGTTGAACAATAATCTAGCTGTTCCTTTTGATGGCAAAAGTTCCCCCCCCCTCACTATAAGCCTTCTGTTTGCAAATGTGGAATTTTAGTGCCGACGCCCTGTGTATACACACAGTCTACTCGACATCCTCTTTTCTAACCTATTCCACATTTTGAATAAGGGCAATTTTCGTCAAGCCTTCAGTCAAACTACATGTTAACTCTTAGATACTTAAGGTAACCATGACATAATAATCAAATTAAAGAACTTTCAGTTACTATTACAAAAAATTGTAACACAAATATTTCAAGGTCGCACAAACAAGACACGTGCAGTTGTATGTTAGGCCACCAGCCTCAACCACCACAAAAACAAGAATGCCGATTTTCAATTTTCCATATTTACATGATGTAGCAGTTGAAACATTTTGTGTTTTTTAAAACATATACTTCTTTTAATACCCTTCACTGAAGGGTAACGAAGTAATAATAATTCTAACGGTCTTGAGTAAACTTCCGTTGTACTACTTTCTCCGCCATGTTGTTTTCCTCTCACTTGAGAGTGGAGATAATTCAATTCTTTGTTCTACCACATTTCAAACTTTACACAAAAGTCGAGGCAACCTTATCGTCAATAATGAATAAGAAACTTTTCTACAGTGCAATTAAGAAATGTTTTACCACCGTATTCCTCACAGAACGCTGTAGTAACCGACCACACCCAACGGAGTAAGGATCAAAGGTCAAAACACACAACGACTTGTAAAAACGTTAATTAATCTTACCCAGAAGACGAAGTTGAAGATAAAGAGTAAGATCTTGATAATGGACGCACAACAACCCTCCGCCATCTTGGATATCTTGCTTGCTATTTTCCACAGGTATCCTCAAAGGTGTCGTCTGTACGTGAGGCTTCGGCTGTTTTCCCTTGGACAGGTGGGCAGGTGGTGTGGTGTATTTACCTATGGTGGGGTCCCTGAAAGCGTGTTCTACGGTTGGGCCGAGCTGATGATGATTGACGTAAATGGTTGGGCGGGAATTTGAACGCTAACAATCCAATGGTAACTAATACCCCCACTCCACTTGGACGGCGCTCTCGCCGCGCTCTCACGGCGACCTCAATTTGGCCAGAGCGTCGTGAGAGCGCCGAGAGCGCGGTGAGAGCGTCATGTCTGACGGGTTGTTTCTAGAATGCGTACGTTGTACCCGCGCGATGGCGCAAAGCGAAGTAACTAAAAATGAGCAATACCAAACAAGTTAGCCTCCGTTTCAGGCTCTGAACCTCCTTTTTGGGGGGCTAAATAATACACTTTTTGCAGCCAGCCCGTAACTATCAGCCAACCCTGTAACTATCAGCCGGCTGATAGTTACAGGGCTGATAGTTGGCTGATAGTTACGGGCTGGCTGCAAAAAGTGTATTATTTAGCCCCCAAAAAGCCGGTTCAGAGCCTGAAACGGAGGCTAAAACTAGTACCCTTTGTTTCAAAGGTGTCTGGGGACTTCAGCAGTTGGGGTATGTTTTGGCTCTGGAAATCCAGCAGGACAAGGGTTTTAAGCTTGAAAGTCACACGCTCCATAGCACCCAACATGCCGCACTCAGGCTTTCGTCTCTACCTCACTTCCGTATGCAGTAGGAAGACAATGTTGTAATGCTGACAAAAATCAACAAATGAATCAAACGAGGTTTCTCTTTATTGACACTTAGTGGCGGTAACAAAATATTTCCTTCTTCAGCGCCCACAACAAGGCCATATAAAACTTCAACCGTGAAAAAAAACAAGACCGGATTTCCTCTAGGCACTTTTATATGATGTAAGATAACCGAACGCTGTCATCATTTCTGACCACGTCACCAAACGATACATTGGTCTATTGCCATGGTAACGTCACTTCTCCGTTGCCATAGAAAAAACAGGTCAGTCCGACAACTGGAACATTGTATTCTCTGTTATATAAAAACTCTAAAATATAACTCTTACAATGTAACTATAACGTCTCTCAAACGTGTTAACAACGGAAGGATGTTAACGAAAGAATGAACTAACGACTACCTTTTAAACTACATCGACTTGACTTCAAAACATTCCGAAATCTCATATGCCAGAGCCATGTGTACAATGCATAATGATGTCCGTTATACAAAAGAAAAATACAAAATGCAAAATACTTTTTCAACTCGTTGCGTTTGATACAATACTTGTCCAAAATTTCCTCTGAGAAGTGCTTTAATACAACGCTTACTGCAAGTAGAATACAACTTATGACTTTAATTTGCTCTTCAGTATACACACAGCTCCGTTATCGTCGCTCCACAAACTTGCAAGAAACAAGCTGGCGGATTTCTATGCGATGGTTTCGCCGTAGATGTTCCTCATCAGGACGCATGCGCAGCAAATGCCGATGATCTGTGGGGTGATAGAGTTCAACGTTACTGTCAACACCTTATTTCCATACATACAGATTAGTGATTAATGGGTACTAGTACACTGCAGATGTCTATAGATTCTTTGTGAGTCGATATCTAGAATTATTAGATATCTATTATTACTCAACTTCGTACCCTAATCAATATATTGGTCTGTACAGCAACCACCGACAAACAGCAGTTGGGGAAAAAATGGAAAAAAGTGAGAAAAAAATGGATCTTCGAATCACTTGTGATAGTGCGGATTGCTTACCTGGATGATGGCGATGGCCAGTGCTACTCCTGCCACGATGATGATGTTGTTGGCCAGGAATGACTCAAACTCCGTCAGACATGGCTGCAAGAAGGGACAAACACACCGTATATGTTTACATGTACCACCAAATCTGCAACCTGTCGTGACCCATGTCTGGTTAATCTTCAAGTAGATCTATCGGTGGCAAGGCAGTTTTAAACGGCCCAACCAGTATCCAAATGGCCTCCGACTTATGCCTGGTCTGCAGTACCAATCTATCCTGTAAGGGGGCGCTTTAAAAACGTTTCCTGTCTGTATCTTTCTGGTGCACAACGCATGTCGGGACGCTGATAAAGGCTTTGCAGCCGGTCTCTGTTGCCTGTCACAAGCCATGTCTGATCTCAGAAATATTGCAGCACCAGTCTATTCTGTAAGTGGGCGCTTTAAACACGTTTCCTGTCTGTACCTACCTGGTGCACGGCGCATGGCGGGACGCTGATGACGGCCTTGCAGCCGGTCTGAGTGAGGATGTTGCACGTACACGTGGACTCCAGACACGGGAGAGCCCAGTTGTTAGTGGCCGTCAAACCGCAACAGGTGAACTGCGAGAGAGAAACGTTTTACATCTGTTCCTTCGATTTCAAACGTATATACAACATAGATGAAGTATTTTCAAAAACACATTTGTTTACAGACGTTAAAACACCGAGTCTCCGTTACAGACTCATTCCGGCTGTTTTCTTTTTCCAGTTACCGTTCTTTTTTATTACATGATTTTTTATTATTGCTTTAATATAACAAACACCTTACAAGGAAGAATAGTGAAAAAAAACTTGTTGGCAGGAAATCTCTTAGGCCAGCTACGATCTTTCGTTTGTGTAGCCTTTGAAAAGTACTAGCGACCACGTAACGTTGCCTCATTCCTTCAGAGGTTACAGAAACTTGTACAAAACGATAGACGATAGACAGCAAGCAGGGTTCACCCTAAAGAATGGACAGGGGCGCTCCTCCATCTGATCATGTTCTAATCCTAGCAACATACTGTTGATTTTCAAAGCTAGGGTATTTCTTCAAATATTTCCCCGGCCAAGTCTAGCTCAAAACTCGAGATTTCATTAATTGTAGACAAGATGCAAAGCTGAAGTTGCAGGAAATGACTTCAATCTGTGTCTAGCTGGAAAAGGGAAAAGACAACTGCTGCTCTCCTCTTGACGGATACGTGACCCCCTCCAGACCTCACCCCTCACGACACGCATCTTGTGTTTGCTCCCCAATACTTCTCTGCATTTCTGGGGAGATCCCATAGCAAGTCTTACCTTCTCCTGGATGCTTCTCACGGCGTTCTTGAAATCGTCGTTCTTGCTTTCGATGTTCTCTCCAGCGAGGGCATCAGTGAAGGATTGCCTGGCGTATTCTCCGATCTAAAACGCACAACAAAACGTGCAACGCTTACAAACACATTCTTCTGCTTTATAAATTTCATTGTATTCTTTTCATTCTGATTTATCATATTTACCTTCGCCGAGAAGGTTATGTTTTGGTCAGCGTTTGTTCGTGCGCGCGTGTGTGTGTGTGTGTGTGTCTGTCTGTCTGTCATCACGATAACTCAAGAATGCCGGAGTGGACAGTTTTGATATTTGGTATGTAGGTACGTAGGTCTTGTTTCCTAAAGTCATTTTGAAACATTTGTTTAAACATGCGTAAAATTGAACAGTTGATCACAGTAGGTGATTCACGAATACCTTTTCAAATTACTTCTAATTAGCCATGGATAAAGTATTATCAATGCCTAAACTAACAGAATTATCCCTACAGTTTAAAGCGATGATATCAGTTCAGAATCTAAAAAATTCCATTTATTTCATAACGAAGGCCGTGAACATGCCAGTCACTCAAAGGCACGTGTACTGACCTTGTCCTTGTACACAATCGCCAGTATCCCAGCAGCCAATTCGATGACGAAAAGCAGACCAAGCAAGATGGCGAACTACACCCAAAGAAGAACATCCGTTAGGTCAAGTACAAAAGGTCGCAACATCCGGTACAGTACATCTGTCAAACTGACAAACGAATGTAAGAGTTGCTACTGATTCATATAAAAATGAAACATTTATCGTTTAAAATAAATCATGATTTATAAGGAATGGAGTCTGTACGTATACCTTACATTAACAACCGAAGATATCAACGCAAAGTCTGTGAAAATCGTCGTAATAAAACTTTTTTATCATTTTCTAATTCTTCCATTATATTATCTTTTTAAAAAATTAATTTTTTTTAGATTTTCTTAATTTTCATTTTCATTTCTGTTTCATTGACGTCACTTCTTTCTTGACCAGTCACGTACCGTCATCAGCATGCACTTGCTCTCCTTGATGGCGCCGCAGCAGCCCAGGAAGCCGACGATCATGGTGATGGCCCCGGCGGCGATCAGCACGTAACAGGCGTTGTAGAACCACGTCATGTTGAGCTCACCGGACACCACCTGCGCCACGCCCGGGTCCACACGCAGCCAGATCCCGACGCCGAGCAGGACCGCTCCGGCGAGCTGGAAGGGCAGGAACAACAGCGTTATGAGCAAAGAACATAGATATCTAAACCAGGACAAAAGATGGGTGTTCTTGCTGCAATACCAAGGTCACATACCAGGGGCCCCAAAATCGACCTAGACCTTCGTCTTTCCAAGATCTACCTACATACCAAATATCATTCAAGATTGTAATCCATCCAGTGGTGTTTGAGTTATGCTGACTACAAAATCCGAACCCCACGCACAGACACGTCAAAACTATACCTCCATTTTCATGTTGGTAATAAAACGTACAGGTATTCCCTTAGGGCCATGTTTTATACATGTACAATGTACTTTTCATCGGTTATTTCGGTTCAGTGTGTTCGTTTGATTGTGAGCACGCTAGCTAGTGTACACGTGGTGAATGGGAAAGCAATTCACGATGCCTTGGTAAGATTTGGGGACCACTAGCGGTTATTATCAGAAGTGCAGCTTTTAGTAGCGAACGTCACATTGTCATGGCTGTTCCGGGTTGGTATCTCTTGTTGATTTCGGCCAAAGTTATCCTACAAATAAAGTTTCACAGTGTCATAATGAAAAGGATCATTGCACTACTACTAGTATACTCAGCATCATATTGTACAAATATACATTGTACAATGATTACTACACATTCTTACATCAACCATTGAAACCTTTAATCTGTTTACGTAATGTGAAAAAAAGGAAGTCCGTTTCAAATTTCATCAAATCGGAAAGTTTTCTGTCCCTTTCTAGTAATTGACTCAAATAAGGCAAGGGTTGGCAGGTTTTTGCTTGGGTCCGTCGGGAAACACAGCATTATGTTTCATAGGCCTAAGTGTCTTCAGAGCACAGTCTGTTTCTTCATGATGAACGTAACAACTTGTGTACGTGTGAACCACAACGTTCTTTCCCACGTCACTCACTGCTTACAGAAAACATCCCCGCTATGTCAGATCATGTGTTGTGGCTTTGTTACTAGGGTAAAAATCCAATTTGATAGAGCAACTCTACAAACGCATTCCTTTCTCTTGACGTAATAGTCCGATGAGCGCTGTATTAGTATTACTTGTAAGAGCATAAACGCACAATAAAGGTCTTTCATTCATTCATTCTTTCATTCATAACACTACCGAAGCTCTCTTGAGTATTTTTATTTAAGAAGAACAGCTCTATTGTGATTGGGGAAAACGACCCGTGATTTGAGCCATGCTTGAGTTGACGCAGTCCTGTACCTTAATTGCTGCCTAAGCACCGTGGGGGCGAAGTGGCATTCTTTTTCTCCTGGTCGGTATTTTCACCTCTACAGGCCACTAGACAAAATCAAGGCTAGCGCTGCTGAAAACAGCGCCCGCTGGTATAGACCTCTGGTTTAAGGGCATCGCTTACCCTTTTCCTTTCAGCATTTTTGATCGAGTCGGTACAAACCCAACTCGTGGACTGTTTCTTTTCTAACTGTCATTCCATGGTGCGTTTCTACAAGATTCCATCCCGGTGCGATCATGTATGATCGGTCCCCATAGCCCTGTCTGGGGTTTGTTTCCATGGCAACGGGCTGATATGCCAAGACATTCTTGACTGGCATACAACTGTTACACTTGGGTTCTCTATCCGTTTGGTTTTGTTTAGGAAGGGACATTTCGTTATATATTCTTTAAGGGTCTTTAAGGGTTGCGAAGAGGAGAATCAATGACTCAAGCTTTCATTCAGACCGTGCCAGTGTGCAGTTACCGTTGGCTTCCCTCGTAAGGGAAGAAATAAGTCATGGCAGTCTTGGGTATAGCTAAAGAAAAAAGGCAGTGCAATTGGTAAAAATGTACTTTCTTTCCTCAAAAAAACTTTAAAACTCCACGCTTAGTTTTGGGGCCCGCCCATCCTCTTCCTGTTGTTGTACTAGACACGCCCAGTCAAACCGGAAGTTCGTGTAGACTGAAACTTTCAGCCCACACTAACTTCCGGTTTGACTGGACATTCTGTACCTCTGACTCGACTGTACCAAGTTTATGTTAAGTCTCTCCGCACCGCCTTCAACTACTAAATGCAGAAATGTTTGCGGTGATTTTGTGTTCGCGGTTTTCGCGGTGAACTCTTTACCTTGAACTTAAAACCACCTCGAAAAGCCGTTCCATTGTGTGACTGTAACGCTAGTATTTTTTTTTCAAACGCGAACTTAAAACCACCGCGGACACGCCATTTTCTCCTTACCACGAAATTAAATCCCCGCGAACATTTCTGCATTTACAGTAATACTTTTTGCTTTCGATGTTTTCCCTAAGTCCCGCACAGGTCACATACACACGTGCAACCTAATATGTGTAGGTCAAATCTTAGAAGATTCTACAGACTATTATACATGCCTTTCTACGCAATGCTTGAAGATACAGTAACTGTGACGATAACATGATTTATCGAGCACGTAGATAATCATTTTGGCAATCACGAGACCGACAAGTGATTGAACATAGAGGAATATGTGCTCACTTAAGTACGATAACAAGTTTAAGGAAATGGTAATGTCTCAACGTAATGACTGAAAGGAAATAAAGGTGACCTTTATCGATGGTTTGGTAATTACTGAGCGAAAATACAGGGTGCCCAACATTGGAAGCCAATAGGTTGCATTGATGCCAGGACATCACAAGGAGTTAAAATCATACCCAAGGCCAAAGAAATTGTAGCATTGGAATTCTAGCAGTTAAAATATCATTCATTACCGTGATTACGCACAACGTTCAGATTTCTATAGTATACCGCACGTACCGACGTCAGAATTCTTCTTCTCGTAATCACGGTTCATTATACCCCCCCCCCCATTTCACTAGGACGGCGCTCTCTGCGACCTCAAATTTAAGACAGCGCTGAACGAATTTTATTGATGAAAACGAATCTTTTTACGCTTTGTGTATTTTCGTTTCAGCCATACTTTTACATATTGCATGATATTCTAACTATGAAATCAAGGATTAGACAAATTCGATTGAGGTCGCACCGAGAGCGCAGCGCGATCGCTGTCTAGAGCGTCTATAGCGTATTGGACTATTGCGATATAGATATGCCTCACCCCATTACTGGGATCTGAATCATACTACGTCACACGGGACGCGGTGCATTCCTTCCTTGATAGCTGAATCTCAAGAATTCGAGCAATCAACACCGCAAAATTGAGTAGGCGGACGGACCGAAAAAAATTATGCGTGTCAAAAATCGCTGAAATGCCTAACTGAAGTAATCATCATTCAGAGGAAGGCAAGAAGGATTTAAAAAACACGTCGAATGTAGTTGATATTTCAGATCAAGGACATTATATAATGTCCTTGGTCATATGAAGGCGTATTTTAGTGTGTGATAGAACCTCCTAAAAAAAGGAACGTAATGTAATGATGGGGGGGGGGGGCACACATTATTATATGTTTCATCAAAATGTTTATTTTATTTTATAAACTATGTGGTCATTGCACCTATATAATATTCTTGAGTTCTCTACCTTATGGCCTAGCTCTGCTACAGCTTGTATCCCTTAAGCTTGTGACAATAATATTATCTTTTGCTGAAGATTAGGCTAATAATATCCAGACTTGTTCAGTAGTCATCCTTTGCAATCCTGCTCAGTCCGCTTTAGCTGTTGGCAGGGAGCGTTGATTGGTGCAGACCAAAGCAAAATACGGACGGATTGTATGTAAACTCAAGATGTCGAATTACTTATATACTTGTACGTAGGTTAATTCCTTTGTATTCAATTGTCTGTTTGCATGTATTGTTGTAGAAGACCTTACGAAAGTCGCTGTACATTTGTTGTGTCAATAAAGAGTGTTGTTCACTCAACTTGCTGTATAAACTAGCTAGTATAAACTGTCTAAAGGCAACGCATAAGCGACAATTGAGCATCTTGAATCCCACAGCAGCGCATGTTTACATTTGCCAAATTCCAACACGCTTATCTCGGAGATTCCATTGTCAACCGCTGCCACTAGTGGTAGATCAACACAGTCACCATCTTTACTGTATAGAATTCATCATAATAGAAACGTCCACGTGAGGCCACTCGTCAGTTCTTGTGTTTGTATTCATAAACAAAGTGTTTTTTTCACTGCTACCGTCTACTCCCTGCGGCCTTGTAAGAGTCGGGGATTTTATTCTAAAAAGATATAAGAGCGCTGTGTTCTGGTACTTTTGCCATGCACCCTCTTGGGACGAAGGTTGAACAAACCAGAAAATTCAAATTAAGAGATTACCGACGAGCCCCTGTCTGGTCCATAGTCCGTCATGCCATTGAAGGAGGTTTTAGCCTGTGTTTAAACAAGCTCTCGGCCGGAGGGGGATGGCGGTCACATGACCGGCTGGCCACTAGGAGCGCGATTCGTCAGGTATGTTTTTCTTGGGAAAAAATAAACTGTCTTCTAAACTTTCCACTGTAACCTTCCACCGTGACTGGGAATAGAAGCGGTTATATAGCTGTTCATCTTCATTCGGTGGATTTCATCCACATGTAGATCATACAGACATCATAATAATCATTTCTGAAAGAGAAACCACTTCCAAATTCTACAAATGTTTATATGAGTTCTAACCATTACACAGGCAAATCGTTACATTTCCCCTTACCCATAAACCCTATTCTCCAATCAGAGGTTCCGATCAGGGGCTAGTAGTGGCCGAAATCTTTAACGCCACTACTACTAGTATTCAGCCTCTGCTTGGAGAATACATAAACCCCACACCACGCAGCATTATATGATTCGTCCCTCTCCTTGGAGAGACTTGCAAAATCCTTTGAGACCCTTCTGTTTACCTCGGACTGTTTGAAGAGCTTTGAATTGAAGGACCATGTTTGAAGTGGAGGCCTTCTTCCCCAGTACGATTTGAATGGATGAGTCCATAATGACGTCTTACGGGACGGTACACAGAAGTCTGAAAGGACTCGACTGAAGAGCCTCGTCCTAATTTTATTACAATCGTGTCTTTACAACAACTAATATATATAAATTCTTCTAGCCCGAGTCCCCCGCACGATTTGAATGGATGAGTCCGGGCCATAATGACGTCTTACGGGACGGTACACAGAAGTCTGACAGTACTCGACTGAAGAGCCTCGTCCTAATTTTATTACAATCTTTTCTTCACTGACCTCTTTAGACCTACGACATTTTACGATCGTGCGATCATCGTCGTGGGCGACGTCGCCGGCGACGGTATTTTTTGGCCGTCTAAAGACGATCAAAACAATCGTGCGACGGCAATAAACGGGAAATCCTCGAATTGTCGTGCGACCACCTCGGACCCAGTCGCACGACGTTCAGCGGGGGGGCCTGTGGCTGTGTTTTTCTCGTCTAAAGAAGAATCGTCGCCGGCGACGGAAGTGGGTGATATGCTAATAAGCCTACAGCATGCTTTTTCCTGTCCGGGAAGGAAAGTTTTGTTTTCTTTGTAAATATGCATGCAGTTAGCAATGGAAACATATTTTTCTCATCCAAAACCGGTTATTCCGGCGCGACGCCCTGCTACCAGTGGCTACTTCTCTAGTATGCCCATATTCCTCGATCCCCGGGACATCCCCGGCGGCGGCCACGAACACGGGTTAAATCCCGTCCGTCTCTGTACCAGCCTCAATCTCTTTCTTTGTTGAGCACCGTTCTCAACGTCTCATCTGCAGGGCAACAGTTGTTGCAAAGTCAGTAAAAGCTTCATCTTTTGACGAAAACAAGCGGTTCCCACGCCATTTTGAATTTGAGCGCAAGAGGTCACTTTGGGTCACACGCGCACATCGATGGAATTCTGCGCCGCGGGGGTCCCGTGATATTTCCTGACCGTGTGTCTAAAGAAAACCGTCGCCTACGACGATGATCGTACGACCTTATAACATTGTAGGTCTAAAGTGTTTTTTTTCTTCTAGCCCTAGTCCCCCCGCACGATTTAAATGGATGAGTCCAGAATGACGTCTTGCGGGACGGTACACAAAAGTCTGACAGGTCTTTCACATGGTCATGTCAGAAATAACACACATCTCTGTTGTATACCTGCCACAGTTCCCACCATACGTTCCCACCCATGGCAAACCAAAAATCAGGTCAACTCAAAGGATATTCAAGATCTCCACGTTCAAAAGCATGTGATGGCGACTACATTTTTTTGTGTCATCACTTTAACTTTAGGAGCTTTTTAGAAAAAAATTGAGAATACTTGACTCTCCAAAGTCTAAAAAATAATATTTTACCATATATCCATAAATACCCCGTTTTTAAAAATCCCGGTTTTATGTTACCCCGCGGATTTAGGTGAAGTAGCGTACACTTTACAGCAAGACAAGCTGACGTACTGATGCCATGGCCCGATCGATATCAACAGGTTTTAGATCCATGAACCACTGCTCTGTTTACCACAATGTCCTGCATATTTTATGAGCTAGGGGCCACCGGGGTTCACATGGAATCAATTAAATCAATCACATGGGAAAACTGAATTAACGGAACATTAATTTCACAAATAAGACGGCGATCGATTTTTTTGTAGATTACGATTTCATTTATTCATCTGATCTTCGGAATTAGGGGTCATCGAAAAGATCCCGACGCAAAATAAATAAAAGAATACGAATATTGATGACTGTCAGGGCTACGAAAACATCATTAGTGTAACAATACTATTCTCCAAGCAGAGGTTTCGGTCGAGTGGGGTAGGAGTGAACGTAAAAAATCCCGGACACTCCTACCCCACTCGACCGAAACCTCTGCTTGGAGAATAGAACAATACCGCTTGTTTATAAAATAATGCGAAATGTGTCCGCACATGTCTGGATAGTATTCTGTCTGACATGTGGGGCAGTAAGTATGTCATGACTCATGACTGATTGAGTTTGCTGTGGTTCCCTCCCCGTCGAGCTTTCCAAGTATGTGATTACGGCGCAACGTTACGGGCCCTTTCAACTTCATCATCGCTGTTACGTCTCATACTCATAGGGGCATCACTGTTAATAACATACAGAGATAAGTCAAAAGAGTAGATAGCCTGGATGCCAGACCCCCAATCAAATTCTCAAAGCAGAGGTTTCGATCGGGGGGGAGGGTAGTAGTGGCAGGGATTTTTAAAGACGGCCACTACTATTAACTACTATTAAACACACACAAAGCGACGTAAAACAAGGTCATGATTTGGCCAAGCCCGTTGCGGAGAAACAGAACACCAAGTTATCGCCGGCGACATATGGCGTCGATGCTTTAGGCGATTTGAAATACGCTTACAGTAGGGTCTTCTGTCCGCCTTGTTTACGCTAGCTGTCCCCCTCCCCCTAACTGTAAGCACCGGCGGCTATGATTTGAACGTTTGCCAAACGGCTGAACTCGAAGAGCTCAGTTCTCGCCTCTGACTAATTCTTTCCCCGCCCACGCCGAAACGGACCTTACTCATATCCATCCTTACAAGTTTCACACAAAACTCGTGACAGAAAAACTTCCCTGTACTTTTCACAGTGATGCTGGCGGGAAAATTATGCACAACTCTCCAAGTAGAGGTTCGGTTCTGGCTAGGTTTTTGACGTGTTTTGTTTGGCGTTTTTGTCGGGCTCTCTAGTTTTTCCCGTTTTATCTATGTCGCCAAAACGGGACAAAATTATAGAAAACCGGACAAAAACGCCTAAAAACAAGTCAAAAAAACAGTCAGAAGCCGAACCTCTGCTGGGAGATTAGGAATTGTGCACTGATTTGCATAGGGCGAGAAGAATAACAACATACAAGAGAGTCCCGCTGTGGACACGATAAGTAAGCGGGGCAGTCACCGCAGCTGTTACCCGCCATAACAGTCTTGAGTTTGTCTCATGTTGCGTGAACTTGTACGTGAACCTGACTATCCTAACCAACACCCCTTGTGTAGAAGATACAACTACACACACGTAACAAAGCTTGAGTTCGGTACACACATGTTTGGCATAATCTGGGAGAAATTATCCGTTTCTCTACTGTTTGTGTGAGATAAGAAAGAAGCACGCGGCCACACCCTATACGAGCTTGGGCTTGTCAACACCACACTACGCTAAAAACTCACCCAGAATATGAAGTTGAAGATGAACAAAAGCGTCTTGATGATCGACGCACAACATCCTTCCGCCATGTTGAATATCTCTTGGCTCGAACTTGAAGAAGTGGGGTAAGAAAGGCAGGAGAGTTGGGCACGTCTTGTTGCTCCTCTGGTCGTTCACTGACTGAAACCTTTCCTGTTGGGTCAGGGGAACATGAGGGCGGGAAACTATCACGTCATCGACGCCCCCCTACATAGAGGATGTCAGGGGTCGTCTGTCCGAAACCTGGCCGATTCAAATTGTTTCGTGGAGCAAGTCAGAGTGAGGTGCCTCGTCGTTAGGCTTTTGAAATGTAGCCTGGCATTCAAACCTATTTGTATAGCTGCCTAGTCTCTTTCAGTTGCACACATGCATTGAACGAAATGCATTGAAAGCAGTCCAAACCTTTCCAATAGGATCTAAAGATGTCCTTCTTTTCTGACGACAGCAAATGCCACATGTTCTTTAGGATTCATTTGTATCCACTTGTAATTGTTTGTTTGTATGTATGTATACTTGTAGAAGACCTTACGAAAGTCGCTGTTCTTTTGTTGTGATTATAATTATACGATAAAGATTGTTGCTCTGTATGTTGCCCCGTCAAAGTCTACTAGCAGTATAGCAGGTTATATGCTAATAGTGTACGCAAATCATGTTTCCTTTTTTTTCTTTTCTTTTTTGCCTTATAATTAGTTATATACTCTCCTTTCCATTATAGCATACTGCAAGCGTTGGTTTAACTCCCTAAGAATTAGTAAAACTGCAGAGGATGCTCAACCTCCTTGATTTAAACAATAAGCATTAACGAAGCGCCCCTTGCAATTTGCTATCATGTGATCAGAAGGTCATGGTCAGCAAAACAAAGTGGTAAATCTTTCGGGTATCGGAGGAACTCTGCTTGGCCGTGCGTTCAAGCCTAGGGACAGATCTGAGTAACCGTAAATGCAGAAATGTTTGCGGTGGTTTTATGTTCGCGATTTCCGCGGTGAACTCTTTACCGCGAATTTAAAACCATCGCGAAAAGCCGTTCCGTTGTGTGACAGTAGCGCCACTCAAAACCACCGCGATCACGCCATTTTCTCCTTACCGCGAATTAAATTCCCGCGAACATTTCTGCATATTTACAGAATAAGTCTTGGTTAGTATTTCGAATTCTTACTTGAGAAACAAAGCGTACTGAAAGACCAATTTGATTTTAATCTTTTTTGGAAATACGAAATCGATAGGATTTTAAGGATACGACTTTTCAATAGTAACCATCTGACACTTAATGTACCACATTGTACATTCAGGCCTCAAACGGCTAGGCACAGGTCGGCCGATTATTCAAAGGCTGTCTCTCAGTGTCGACTTACTGACAGCAAGAGCTATTCCATTGGAAACGTTTGTAGGGTTGTAGAGAGAGAGAGGTGGTCGTTGATTTGTATAGGCACATAAACAAACTTACCTTGCCTCTGTTTGTGGATACTACAAGACAAATATGTAAATGCCCAACTTGACGTACGTCACCAAGAATTGTTTGTGTGTTCTCCGGTAGAACGTTTACTGTGGCAGTTCAACACCGTTTGCTTAACATGATAATTGATAATTTTTGTTAGAGGTTTTCCACACGTTACACTTAGATTTCAGGAAGCCACGACACCTAATTTTTGTGTGAGCTCAGAAACGACCCATTATTCTGTTATTGCGTAGCTTTCATTATCTGAGTTTCCGTTTCGGAATTCGAAACCACTTCTTTTCTGCTTGCTTTTACAGGCTTGTGATCACGTCGTCTTTTCAATGATTTTGCAGTTCCACTTTCGAGGCACATGATAGAAACCGTGAAACAACGACGACTTGCGTCGAAAAGGTGGGGGTCGTGGGGTGTAGAAATAGCCTGGAGTCCAGCCTTAGCTCAGTTTGGGTATACGTAGCGGACTAAATCTAAGAAGGCTGGACTCCAGGCTAGTGTCGAAACACCAGTATGGATGCGGACGTATTCTCCAAGCAGAGGGAGAGAAACGTTAAAAATCCCGGACACTCCTAGCCCACTTGACCGAAACCTTTGCTTGGAGAATATGCGAACGTGCTTGAAGCGGTAAACAGTGGGGAATTGAAGAAAATTTATGTTTTTTCTTCTGAGCTCAGTTCAAGTTCTGAGTTTAAAACGAACTATGTACATGTACATGTGTATAGAAGAATAGATGAGATACTGTCAGTGGCACTGCACCAATGCTTACTTTCAGCATCGCCATGTGTAATTTGTCTAAACCACAGTATCAAAACATTTCCTCCCTTGGGGTACGTCAAGTCAAGGGTAAGGCCATGTTGATGTGATTATATGGATGACATCCTCTGGATAACCCAAAAACAAATTTAAAAAAAGTTTAGCAAAAAAAGTTGCCTTCACTATGAAATCTACATGAAGGCGACCGGAAGGATGAACAAAACTCAGCATACAAAGTATGGTATATACCGAAAAACCGATTCTGCATTTTTGTGCTTTCACATCTTCTTCGTTGACTTTGAAATTGACTTTGGAATTCTACAACATAAGTGTCCGTTTTCCGAAATATCTTTTTTTTTTTTTTAATCTACATCATTTTGCAGCTGCTTTGTTCGATTTGCAGTATGGCTGAAAACTTCCTTGTTTTTCGAAACATACAAAAATTGATGCGCGCGAGGATGTCATCCATATAATCACATCAACATGGCCTAAGTAAACGTACCCTGCCGCGATGTTGGCGTTCTGTGCTTGGTGATATGTTAGACTTCCAGCGGCAGAGATACTTGACCTGTCTGGTGAACCTGTAACGTTAAACCTCTCCGTGTAGCATTCTGTGAATGACGAAAAACAATAAGGGCACAAATAACCTGGTCACCGGTCTCTACGGGTCGGCTTGGGGATGTTTTACCTGGCCCAGCTGATAAGCATTGGTATGTTTCTGTCAACCCCCGCGCGCGCTAATCTGCCTGGGCGGGCGGACATCACTCCCAGCGCCGTAGAGATACCGAGGAGCTCCCGGTGGTATGGTTACCAGGCTAGAACAAAGTGCTAAAGACGTCAGCGTTGTCGGTAGGCAATTTCGTTTGTGTTGGAAAAACAATAATTTGGAGTTGGACACTTCGTTATTCATCTACCTATTTATGTGATGAATAATTCCTGTGTGTTATTCCTGTGACCCCACTCGAACTTTAATGGACCCGGCTGGAAAGAGCGACTATGGCCAACATGAAAATCTACCCGTGCTTACTCATAATGATTCTCATTACTATCAACATTATCATCATCATTAATCTCATAATTATGGTTGATATCTTTCATTTGAAAAGAAATATCATGTTTCCTGTAGATGCCTATCGATATATCTTGCGCTAGTTAATTATCTAAATTTGCGGCTCGCTCGTCTGACCGATTTCTTTATTGTCGCCTTGGGGAATACCTGCCGCCCCTGGCGAAAGCGGCACCAAGCGGCTGCTTTGAAGACTGCAGCAACTATGTGTTTTACTCCCGTCTGTGGAGTTGGTAGGTAACTGCGTCGTGTTTGACAGGACGCAAAGTATTGTATTGTTTACATCAGTGTTATAGTCACCAAAATCAGCTTTCACAAACTCCGTATCGATTCAGTACGGCACAACCGCACACCACTGAAGCAAACAAGTCGTCAGGAACCTTTCCACACTTTAAATCTATTTCTAGTATTGAAAAAAATCATACCCATCTTAACGTATATTTCACAAAGAGACGAGAAGAAGCCGAACCTATGTATTATAACCAATGCTAACGTTTTTTAAAACGTTAACATTGGTTCTAAAAAGTCACAATAAAGACACTAACAGGACTACTTCTAATATTATTTTTCAAATTAGTATTTATTGTGACCTTTGTATTTGTATTTGTATGCTTGTGCTTAGCCCGACAGGGCATAAATGTAGTAAACAACGCCACTCAAGAAACTGGATGAAATATGAAGTTTCAAACGTTCCCCTGAGTTATTGTCATGTGGTTTATCTTGTGCCTAACCTTCATAATGCACAATTAAGATCATCGATTATTATTGCAACGTCACTGCACGGTAGAGGGAGTAGTGGCATCGCCGCGGCTTTGGGCGATGCATTAGCAACATTATTTTGCCCTCACGTCATAATTTGCCAGCAATTACGGGCAGAAAGTCAAAATGCCGCACATATTCTGTACGCATATCCCTTTATACAGTATTAGCTGGCACAACAACGTCCTGTCCGCTTTTAGTTCGTCTGCACGTTGCCTGGTAGCAACAACAAACACTATTTACCTTACTTATACACGAGTTAATCAATGACAGTGTGACTATTGATAAGTCGTTCTCCGGGTCAGGCTGAGGCCGAACCGCAGACGACCGGACAGGCGAACTGTGACCGGCACTTTACCTAGCCCGGGTACCAGACCATCGCGCTACAGTCGCTAATCCTTCGACCGGGGACCACAGTTAGCACTCGGCCCCCTAATTTATATCTCTCTCGTGATAGATATCAGAGATCGGCTGCCAAGAGAGACCGGGTGCAAACTCTATATCGCGTAATGGTGTTCTCCCACGGCCAAAAAGGGGTTAGCCAGAAGGGTCTGGTATCCATGCTACAGTTTACACGGCAAAGTTCACTCACGTCATACGCACAGACAGGAGCATGTGTTGGCGTAATCCTTGTTTTAGAAAATCAATATGTGCAAAGTTTGTCTTGAAATGCTAAAAAAATGTATGTTTTACGTGAGATTTGCTTGAGCGCTGAGGCCAAACCACTTGCTTATTGAAATTAAGTTGTATAAAGTTTGAATTTGAAATGCTAAAAAAACAATGTATGTTTTATATATTACTGGAAATTTGCTTGCTTCCAGGTTCAGGGAAAGCTTGTGCTTCATGCCCTTGTCAAACTTCACTCCTTGTTTTATACCATCATTGATTGAACAGACAAAAATATTATTCCAATTTGAAATCGTTTATTGTAAATACCAACAACAGAGTGTAAACTTATAACAACAGACAATACACTCTTACAAGACAACATTATATGTCCAAAGTCGAACAACAGCACATTCGAGTTACAATATTGCTGAACAACATAATGTATATTTACGAATATCACACTGAACACCAAATATGGGAAACATGAAGTCAAATAGCGTATTAGATATTTATACAGGTGAGAGAAGCTATATCAAAGACCATCGAAAAATTGATGCACTCATAAGAAATATTCCACTTTTAGAAGACAACATCTTATGTCCAAAGTCGAACAGCCACACATGTACATTTGAGTATTGCTGATCAACACGATGTATATGTACCTATGAAACTAAATCTATCACAACACTGAACACTGGATGTTCGAAACATGTGGTCAAAATGAGTAAAGGATACTTTTTCAGGCGGTGTAAATTGGATTGGATTAAAAGTTGTTACTATTTGCAAATAGTTTTACTAGAGTTTTTCCCTACTTTGAAAATCCTTCACGCCGGCACATCGTGTTTATTTGAATATCTCGACCATATGATATAATACATAAAACGTTCAGGTGAATTTTGTTATAACTCGAATAAAAGCATATAGGTGCATTCCTGTATTGCGATAACCATGCTAAATTGAAATAATTTATCATTATGATCAATATACATATATTTGTATACGTCAGGAAGTAAATCTCTCAATGCAAAAATAGTAAGTGCTACATTTTGCTGTTACATGTACCAACTTTTAATATGGAGGAATAATGTTATATCTGTTTTAATGTGTGGGTTGTTGGCTGTCATTTTACAACCAGATTTAACTTGTATGTGCTTTACACTCCTCTAAGCCGGGACTGATTCAACTGCATTTTGGTTTTTGATGACGATGCAGGAGAAGCAGATTCCAATAATCTGAAATAATAACAAACGAAACATTAATGGCCAAGTACGTGTGATTAATAACAAAGTTGATAGGCAAGGACTAATCGGCCAACAGGTGAATGTAATCTACCAGCAAGCGTTTAACAACAGAAAGATAAAATGTGGTTTCTTTATGGGGTACTATCTTGAATTCACAGTGACAGACATCTGCAATCAAACGGCATTTTTGCAAATTGCTACATTGCAAAATGGGATGCTTTTTTGCACACGTTCGAAATCCTTTGATATGGTGCTCCCTGAGATACATATCATTGCCTCACATAAATGATAATTAAACTCGACGTGTTTCAAATCTAAATTGATGAAACGTTTTTTGTTTGTTTGTTTGTTTGTTTGTTTGTTTGTTTGTTTGTTTGCTGCCATGGTTATGTACGTACCTGGACGACGGAGAACACCAGAGCTGACACACCAACAATCAGGAAGTTGTCTTCAAGGAAGGTCTGCAACTTGCCTTCGCATGGCTGTGAGAGAGTAGCGACAAATAACAGACTTTTAATCATAAGGAAATTAACATGTAGAAACAGTACAAAAGGTGGCTACACGATATAGGATAGTATGTGTGATGTCTTAGCTATAAACAACTAAAGCGTCTTAGCTTTTATCATACACTTAGCTTTGCAATTGACTGATAATGTTTACCATGTGTCATTCAAGCATGCTTTTTGTAGACTATGGTGTGTACACATAGTCATGATGGCTCAAACCAAGTTAAACCTATCACATCCGTTATTTCAATCAAGGGTAACATTAAAAAACGACATGTTGATTTACTGCACCAATGATCAACTTTGCTAGATCTAGAATGATTTTATTTTTGGACATTTTCGCCTAAAAATCAACGAAATATCATAACAATTGGTAGGAATAGAAAAAGAAGTGATTTTCAGAATCTCAACGTCACGACGTGAGACTTAATGATAACTTAAATTTGCAAATTTATTGTCGAAGGCTAATTGCAAGGTTACAAACAGTAAAAGGGTAACAAGGGTAACAAGTGTCTATTCTATACATATAACCTATATTTCTACAGGTTACTGAGGGGATTGACTTCTTCTTTTGAGACAGTGGCTAATAAAAAGTCCCACGTTTTTGATGATTAGTGGGTTTTGTGATTCTGGGAGGAATGTGCTTTTTTTTAGGTCTTCTAGATACTATTAGCCAAAGATCGGAAATATTGTTTTAATCTAATAACATCTATCCATGCTAAAGGTTATGTCACACTTACCGGGTACAACCCTCCTACACAGGAGTTCGGATCCTGACCCCCACCGCCGCCGCCAGGTGCTACAGTGATGGGTGCGGAGCCGTTGGAAGTTGTCATGACCACACTTGTAGTTGTTCCAGGTGCAGTAGTAGGTCCAAGCGTGGTGGTGCCGGGTAGAGCCGTGGGCAGGGCTGAATAAACAAGTGAAGAAGAAGATGAATTTCATTGCGCGACAATTGTAAATGGTACAATGTATGGCAACTCAGACACATGAGAGTTGAACTATTGCGAATGGCTAACAAATATAAAGAACTAATCTAACCTATGACTAACAGTAGAAATATCTATGAATGATATGTATGCTATTGCTCTAGAACAGTATGTTTATAACAGTATGCAGTGAAGTTAATGGCGTAGTTGAGTTTGAGCTATTTGGCAGTTGAAGAAGTTTGATTTCAACTACTTTGTAGATAAAAATCATGTCTCAAAAGCTTATGAAAATCAAAGGAATTAAAGATGATTTATTTCATCTTAAAGTCCCTAATAAATAAGGAATGAACCAAAAATACATTTTTTGATGATGAGATGGTTTCCAGCTTCATTTATTGTTTAATCAACCATCTTAACCACTGCAATCTATAAACTGGTTATATCTGGACTAAGAACACTCCATTCACGCTACGTTTATCAGATTTTGAACTCTGAATTTAACAGATCTTCAACTCAACTAACCTTGTGTGGGAACCGGGCAGGAGCAACCTTCGGCAACTCCTGGGTTTGCCCAATTACTCGTGGCATTGAGTCCACAGCATTTGAGCTGGAAACAGACAATCGTATTATTTACAACTTTGAGATAAAAGTACAAACGGCATCTTTATGTGAGTTATCAAAATGCTGTGCGGCCAAGCCTGGAGAAGGCACTACCCAGTGACATGGCCAGCCTGTAACAAACAAAATCAAAAATGATAATGTTTCTGGAGTTATCTAGATTAGAATGAAAACGTCTTTACGTATCGTTGTTGATAATCGGAAGCGAAATATTCTACAACAGATAGCACATGTAGTACTACATGCTAAGTTGCTTGACAATTGTTTAAAGCAAATCATAACCGAATTGCTGTTTTCTTCCATTAATAAGAAAGTTGCCCTGTTGTCTATATTATCAGAATTAACAACATTTGATCTGAACATCTTTCTGTGGTGCCCTCCTGCCAAACTAGTATAACAACAATAACTACGAGCCATAACGTCTTACCCCGGTCTGCATGGCTGTGACACCACTTAGGACCAATGCTGGCACGCTTTCCAAGTCCTGCCCTTGTGTTAAGATGTCGGCAAAGCTGTCAGTAATCAGGTCTGACAGCAGACCTCTTTGAACGATAGCCACGATGCCAGCGGCGACCTCCACGGCAAAGATGATCCCGAGGAATATCGAAAACTGCAGGATAGAAAAACATTTACAGTGAATATGGTCTGAGACTGAAGCATGTCCAATTTTTTAATCATTTCTGACAATCTTTTCCACCCATTGGTCATCGTCATCATTACCTTCTGGTGAGATCTTGCTCTACGAGTGTGTGATAAATTGTAACCATCATCTGTTACCTCACGTCTCATTTGGCAATCCTGATTAATAAGGGGATAAAGTGTTCCTTTGTTCCAAAAATTAAGATGAGTTATGATAAGGCATTAAATACGAAAGGTCGGAAGGTTTTATCAGTAACGTTTGAAATATTATTGTACACTGAATTTGACTGCTTCTGATAAGTGAATCTATACCATGATGTTTATCTATCTATTCAAAACATTCATACTGTCCCCGACTGACTGATCTATATATTGATCAATTGAAACATTACTTACCATGATGAGGAGACACTTGCTCTCCTTGCAGGCCCCGCAGCAGCCCAGGAAGCCGACCACCGTGGTGATGGCGCCCGCCGCGATGATGATGTACACCGCGATGCCATAGAACGACAGGACGCTTTGGATGGCCTTACTGGCAGGATCTACCAACAGCCAGATCCCGATACCTAGCAGGGCAAGGCCTACCAGCTGAGAGGCAAAAGAGAATAGGTTATGCCATGTTCCATGACTGTGACAAGACGTTTGAACTAATATCCAAGCAGATCTATCGATGGCAAAGACACCGATAGATCTGCTTGGAGATTAGTTTGAACTTCAATCTCTGTTTATACTTCCTAATTGTCTGGGAACAATAACGGTTGCTACTTGTACTGGTGTCTTTTTACTACCGCTACGTATACAGCCCCATCACCGCATGAGATGGAGGAATCTTTTCCGTGACCTATGCCCAAAGATGGGCAGTACGCCTACCTAATCGTATGAACTGGTGTACAAATTTGTATTATTTATAAATCATTATAAAGGTGCAGAAAGGAACTTCAAGAAGGAATGGTTTTCGTCTTCTCCTTCCGTGTACTTTGAAAGACTTCTCCTTCTGTGTACTTTGAAAGACTTCTTTTTTCCGTGTATTTTGGAAGACTTCTCCTTCCGTGTACTTCCGTGTCCGTGTAGCTGCAGTCTATGACTAATACATGCCAACAGTGAGCTATTGTGTAGTCGACGGTCGTTGATTGTTTTTGTGTGTTTTGGTTCGTTACTGACTTTGTCCAAGATGGACATACGCCATGATGATAAACATTTGAATAATGTCGTCCAATTGAAAACAACACAATATGTTTTCACTTCCAGTTGGTCTGATCTGACCACCACAGCGACAGACCAATTCTAAACGACATCAACGAACATTCTACGTCGACAAATCCCATTGGCAACATTGCATGGTATCACTTTGTCCGCTGCTAAGGCAGGTAAACATTGCGTGGTTGCTCAGATACCGCAAAACGTTTACACCCCCACGGTGCTACTACCGCTTCCCCCTGGAAGGTCCTTGGCAGGATCGAATGATTTCCTCGTCTGTTCTCTTACATTACATTTGTATTAAATTTCTGCCATGTCTAAAAGACGATGCATATATAAAGAACTACAGTGTGATATGTTTTGAAATTCCTTTCAACATTCGCCATACGAAATCAGGATGGAAAATGAAAAGCATTTATACTCTCAAGATATCTTCTGATCGACACCTTGCTCAATTTCAACCCGGAACGATTTTCACACCACAAGTTTTGATATGTCACAACTAAATACAAAAGTAACTAGTATGTAAATTTGACTAAAAAGACCATGTGGACTTCAACCATCCGCAACAGCTAACAGACCGTTGGTGTTAGGAGGGACTGCGTGAACTAGTGGTACTCACCCAAAACACAAAGTTGAAGACGAAGAGCAGTACTCTGATGATACCCGAACAGCAGCCCATGTTATATAATACAACTTGACCAAGATCGTAGCAACAAAAGATACAAAAACGTTTGGCAACCGGTGCGCAGTGTCCTCTCCGAGCTCAAGGAAACGTTGCAAAAACCATACGACAGCCTCTATTTTAAGTCACGGGTCAATTTGTTTACAGATTGCCATGGCAACACTACTCGATATATTTGCTCAGTTATGATAACGTGCGCCACAAAGTTTGCGCACAGCAAGAGAGGCATTATCTGGCATTTGTTAGGCGTGACTACTAAGACTATTGGTACAAAGGTATTGACACTTATTGGAAAATGAGCAATCTTTAGCACCTATGTTATACAGGATTGCGTAGTGGTTATCTATAGTCTCCGTTGTTATAGGTGCTATAGTTTCCGTTGTACTAAGTATACAAAATCTATATCAGGTCTGGAACACAATCCAGACGCCCTTTGGTATATACATGGAATACAATTGTCAGGATTGTTGCTGTCATTGTTATTACATATTGATAAGTTTATACACATGAAATATTTCTCAGAGGTCCTGGGATACTTGTTAAAACACAAAGGAGGAGAAACTGGTTGGATGACGCCATGTTGGAATAAAGGCGGCCGGTGGCCGTTGTTATCTTGATGACCGGACAAAGGGCATGCACGAATATTTAGACATACCTTCTACTCCTCGGAAACCGGCCCTCGCTCCAAGCCGTATCCAGGTGCATGAAGTATCAACTGACACAAACACAGTCTTAGAGTTTAAACACCACGTCTAATTGAATTCTTGTTTACCACAAACCTCAACATGAAAGGCACAATATCTATAAGCTGCATATTGTTAAGATACAGAAGTAAAGATAAGTCGGAAAACTACGAATGTCCAACACAAACAAAGCTACACGTTTTAGGGACTGACTAAAAAGTATTTAATCGTGAGACCTTACGTAAAGTCCACTGCATGCTCTAAACTCTTTATGACTCATAACTTCCTATTTGGCTGCAAAGCACGACTATGTTCCACTGTTTCTACGGTTCCTTTTGCGTATATGACCATCTATTGCTCACACAATTACAAAAATATTGATAATGAATATGCCTACGCCAGACGTACTAATGGTGTTTTGTCAAACTTATTGCAAAGACACCATGCATTTGTTATCGAGTGATTTATATTACTAGAACTCTTTTACGGTCCAGACAGCTCAAATCAGGTAAGCCAAACTGATGCACAGCGCAGAAGAAAAGCGGATCCGCAGAAAAGAGCTTTGCAACAGAACTGAGTCAGCTTACAGATGTGATTTTTGTGGCAGAGACTGCCATTCTCGTATAGGGCTGTTTAGCCATAGTCGATGCTGTAGGGCTGTTGTGAATTAGGATTTTACCATGGTCAGTACTGACCTACGGAGGCCATATACTCTTTACGGTCCTATGGCCTTACGGATATCATTTTCATTTGTTCAAAAGCTCATCTATGATATAATTTATGTAACAGAAATTATGAGCCCTTGCAGATATCATGGGTTATGAATACTACCCTGCAATAGTGGAAATCATGATAAAAGATGATGATACTGCACCTCTGTACATATTAGATTATTCATTGCTTCGTACGATAGGTGAGGATATATATGACTATGCTCACGTATAAAGGCTTGATAACATAGCCAAAATTATTCAAAATGTCCTACTCATAATCGTTGATTGGTCTTTATCATAGTTATACCACTCCCACGTCATTGTTGACACCTTTGATGAGGCAGATGGTCATGCACAGTCCAATCAGCTGGTGATTAACAACAGGCGTTAGTTGGACATATCAGTTGAAGGCATTGGTTGGAAATATGTACATGATGATGTTAAGCATCAGTTACTGTGACGATCAATATCTAGCATATAGTAAACACATATACATGAATCTCGATAACACTGTTTTGTTTGTTTTACGTTACCGGTACGGTTGAGAACACTAACAGTGAAAAGGGGTAACACTTCCGTTCTATACAGTACAGTACGTACAAGCTGTGTAAGAGGGTTTTACGGTTTGATCCACTCACACCAGGATGGACGCCTACTCTTATCGATAAATGTGATGGGTTCTTTAACGTGCTCGAGGTGTGGCTCCCCTCTCAACATATACATTTCTTTATGCACTTTTGCAGCCATGTCATCGGTTAGCAAAGTCTATTGAAAACGTTATTGAAACTTACTGGTAGGACCGAGAGAGCCATAGCGGTGATAGCAGCCAACTGCACACCCCAAGATAGGTAGTCAGCGAAAAGGCTCTGGCAAGACTGGAAAACAACGAAAGGCTTGTATCAGCATCTACGTCTGTGACTGCATTTCAGCTCGATTCCGAAAGAAGGCGCAGTCATCTTAAAAGTCATTTAGTCTGCTACGATTCGACATATACCATGAAGAAGTAAACAGGCGACAGCTTATATTGATTTTTAGAAGGAACAATTTCACGACTAAGCTCCACAAACCCTGTAGTAGCGTGGGTTGTTACTATTACAGTATTCATCTTTGTCAGTTTCCTTGCTGCAGTCACATGAGGACACGGAGGATGGAGTCTGCCAATTGTTGTAGCTGTCGTAGCCGCAGCATTTGAACTGTGATGACAAACAAACAAACAAACAGACAAAAACACGTGACCAAAACCCAACTTCACAGAAAACATGTTGTCCTGAATGTGATTACACCAATATAAACATTTAAGAAAATTTAACAGATATTCGATGGTATCATTGCTATAACAATTTTGATGTTTGCCTTTACAAAAAATACAAATATCTGTTTTCTAATTAACAATATCATGATACTTACGGTTTCCTGCAGAGCCACAGTAGCGTCGCGGAAGTATTCTGGTTTTTGGTCGATTTTTGTGGTACTGTCGACGATGTCATTAACAACAGACGTCAACTCTTTGGACACCTGTCGGGAAATAATGGATATACATGAAAATTAGACAAAGTGAAGATGTTTCATTAAACCATTCAAGTTTGACTTTTAGAACGGTTTGTGGAGAAAAATATCACATCAATCACTAAAAAGAGCAAGTATATTCTAGCACACTCGAACGAAGTACTCGCAATTGAGAGGCTTAATCTATGTGTGGTACGCACACTACGTAATATCAATATGCTAAATCTCCTGAGTTATTTTCATGTCGATTTTAATCCTCATACGTAATTAAAAATCTAAAGCTCCTTTAGCACACTGGTGCTCTGTTTGTTCAACAAGGCATAATTCAGCCCACGGCTGCCAGTCTCTTGTTTTCAACAATAAACCGATTTATTGATTGATTGGTCGGTTTATTGGTTGGTTGGTTGGTTGGTTGGTTGATTAATTGATCTATCGTAAAATCTGTTAGAGGCTCTAGTTATGAGGTGTAGATGTATTTCCACCTACCCTGTCTCTGTACACCAGACCGACGATTCCAGCAGACAGCATCAGACCAAAGATGAGGAACTGACAAATCGCGAACTTAAAGAGAAGAAGGTTTTTTAAAGATTGTGAATAACGAAAAGTACCAATCTTTAATAACGGTAACCATTACTTTTTGGTGCTATCGTTACCAATATGTATAATATTCGACATTTCTGGTACCAATTTCAGCCAATTTCTGTGCCTTGAGTAGCAAGTTCGTCTAAATGGTATCTTCCACATGTAAATCAACAAATGCCTTTCATTTTCCGTCCATAAACCACACAGCCGAAAGCTACCTCAAAACCAATTCCCTGGGGAATTCATTCGTGTAATTTTTGAAATTCTTTCAAAGCGATTACAGTACTGTTATAAATGCCTCCACCCCTGATGCGTCGCCACAAAATCTCAGGATAAAGTTATCTTAAGCAGCTGATTTGTCTTATTGTAGTCTATGATACTGTAAAGTACGTATTGATAGGAGACATACGTCAGCAAGTGTATTTGCATCACAAAGTAAAGCAGATGGATTGTTTCTGCATTCCTACCGTGACGAGCATGCACTTGTTCTCCGCGATGGCACCGCAGCAGCCCAGGAACCCCACCACCATAATCACGCCCCCTGCCGCGATGCACATGTACGACACCGCGTTCAAGTAGGAGAGGTCGAGTAAGGTCAAGTTTTTCAAGCCGGGATCCAGGAGAGACCAGATCCCCACAGCAAGGAGCCCGGCCCCCATCAACTAGACAGAGAAAGAAGGTTTTGAGATGTTTGAAAGACATATTTCACATCACAATTCCTGACGAACATCACTTGCCCTTTATTAGTCTACAATGTTTTATCTCTTCTACTTTTTCTGCTGATAGATAAAGTCTAATTCGTGATTTTGAATGAGCGCCCTCCTTCCAGTCACCTATGTTCAAAAGAACAATATACCTCTCTTTGTACTTTAAGGACGTTATGGGTATTGTCCAAAATGTACGACTATATCTGTTCTGTAAGTATGACTTTCTGTGCTTACTTGCTTACTAGTATGACATGTTCTTATATGTAAAGTTACTGATTACGTTATCCTGTGGTTTCCATTTCTGGTAATCTCTAAGATTACAGAAAATTGCCATTTAAAAGTCTTTAATGAGCTTTTCATGAGTGTGTTGTTTAAACAGACTATCCAAATACAGGACTCGAAACAGTTACCACGTCGGGAAGAAGTAAATAATGTCATCATGCAAAGTGACGTCGTCATAACAAACTGCAATATTGCATGATGGGAAAAACATAAACATGGCTACAAACTACCAGTACTAAATCTGGCCTCCACCAGGCCCTCCTATTCCTATAGCTACGGGCGTATGGATCGTAGAATTCTGAGAAAAAGGAAAATTAGCCAGTAGAGTCATTCCACTGTACTGTGAAGATCACATTTCTAATGAAACCCTGACAAATGTTCTCCCTATAGCCGGCGTTTTTAGTCTGGTAGAGACTATACTAAGTCTATATCGTTACTCTCCTAACAAGCAGCTTGGCCCCATTTTTCTGACCTTAATGACCTCAATTACGTCACTTCTGAACGACACAACATTATAACCGGAATCTCAGCACTCGTCAAACATATGAACGGGGTAACAGCAAACAAACATCTGGACCAGAGTACACGACACTGTTGTTTTCAAGCTGTTTTGTTACTACGTCCAACGCGTATGTTCTTAAGTCACTAGAATATAGTTTGATTTGAAGGTTGACAGGTTTGGTAAGAATTCCTGCCTAATATAACTCTATTTGCTAAAATCTTTTGTAGCCAGGTAACCGTGCTACTCCAATGACAGCCCGAGAAAGGGCGAAATAACCTCAATTATTTTACGATTTCTGACCTCAAGGATGTTTGAATATGCATCACAGCAGCGTCTTTTTTCAACATTTTCAAAATAGCAGTGCATTTTTACACACATTCGCTGGAATGTATTTTCCGTCCGTCAATGCTTGAAAGCAATTTGTACAAAGAAATTTTGTCTGAACAACTTCAAACATTCTAAGAAGACATTCGAAGATATCTTAGACTGGTATGACAAAACGAACAACCCTGGAAATAAAATTTTTAAAAGTCCGAGGTTATCTGCACTTACCCAAAAGAACGTGTTGAAAATGAACAAGAGAATCTTACTGCAGCTGGCACAGCATCCGTCCGCCATCTTGGAATAAAATAAGGACAAACGATCCCGAACTTCTGAAATATCGTTGGTTTAGTTGCTATTAGACCTGTGTCCGGCAAGCCGTCTAGCTCGCTAGTGGCCGTTTGAATGTCTTGTAACCGGATAGAGGGGGTGGTGGCGTTTCTGTGCCTCTATCTCCAAGTGACCAGTAATATTGACCAATGTATGGCCTTGTAACGGAACCCTGTCATGGAGACGCCATGACGGCAGTTTGCACTGAGGCTAAACAACTGATAATTCTCCCAGAGTAAAGTTTGTCCCAAGAAAAGATAAGAAAAGAAAATATTCTACTTGTGATAGGTTGCTAATGAGTTGCCAACTTCTCCCAAACTTCCTTTTCTTGGGCTAGTGTTCAGATATTGCCGCACCCTATACTGAGGTTCAAGTTTTCATGCAAATGACTGAATGCATTTCTAGTCTTTCCCATGTAGAGTGACATGGATAAACAAAATAATGTTATCATATCAACAACAAAAATATACTTTAACTTGAAGTTTATTTATTTGCCACATCATAGAAGCGAAGACGTGTTCACCTCAAAAAGCTTATTATGTACACATTGCATTGATAAGGCATTGCCAACAACTATCGCAATACAGACAACATAAATTTTATTGACATTTAAAGAAACCATTCAGAGGACACATCTCTGCCTATTTACAAGTTATACAAGTTATTCAACGGATTATATGCCGAATTAATGTAAGATAAAATTTAGAACACTTCTTATATCACAATTATGATGAACATACTGAATTAGATTGAAAACGTTGCAAACGTCTTTCACGGCAATCGTAAAAGTCACTCCTGAACCCCAAACATTGTGGAAAAGAAAATTGTGGTACAGAAATATTACTGAATTAAAAAAAAGTTCAAAACAACAAAAACATCTAAACGAATTGAAAACGAAATCCCTGAAAAAGTGATGTCAAATTAGCAACCGTTGCTACACAGGCCCGACGTCGTTTTTGCCGATACCGTTGACCAGACACAGGGTCATGAAGAATCCGATCAGCTGTAAATCAAGGGTTGATAAGTTTAGTTAGTGACAATTGATAATAATAATCCGACAATTGCCTTTACAATCTGTTCTATTCCAGTTACTTATTGATAGATAGATGAATGGCTAGAAAAAATTAATGTACAGGGAATCATATTCAGTTTTAGTACTGTCGTCGTATACGTTGATTTTTCCATTTCATCATATGCTTGTTTACGATGCTAGGATCGCCAATTTCAAAACAAAACAAAAATATTACATTAACGATAACCTTTTTACGGTGTAAAAGAAAACAGGCATAATCAAGCGCAACCTAGCAGACGACATGCCAAGTTACACACCAATGCAGCAACGGGATCGTGAGTTCTAGCTGCGAACGTACGCACAGCTTTATTTACAATACTCCTTCAGGAGGTTACCCTCCTTCCCGGAGTAACAATGTACTGAATGACATGACTTACCGGGATGCTGGAGAGTGACATGACGATGATAGCAGCCGTCTGCACGCCCCAGTACATGTAGTCGGTAAACAGGCTCTGACAGGACTGGAGAAAACAAGCACAATTTTTTCAACTGCAGTTCGTACCAATTTCGCAAGAGAGCAAAACTAGTGGTGACCGTTAGATAGTATTCGAACATGCGGGAAAATCAGTTTCGTATGAAGACTAGCTAAAGTTGCATTCGCAACAAAATGCAATACTACGGAACCCATTTTGTGATTTCTCAAAATCGGGAAAAGGAAGCAGACGGTAAGTCATTCAATGGAGTCCAGTAGGGGACAATTGCGCATGCCCAACCCACCCTGTAGTACGCAGGCGTAGTAGCATCACAGTACGTGGCTGCGTCCGCCGTCGACTCCCCGCTACAGTCACATGACGTCACAGCGCCTGGGCTTCTCCAGTTGTTGTAGCTGCTGTAGCCGCAACACTTGAACTGTTGAAATGAATAGACCGTCTTAATATCGTACAGGGCGTGTGTGTATAACGTTACAATACTACTACTGATCATACCATATAGTTTCTTGCTTTTTGACATTGATCCCAGACATAACGCTTGTTAGTCTTAGCAATCCAGGCCGCCTCGGCATCAATGACTATTTGCAAAATCTACATTAAAAAACGATAGATACGTTTAGTGCTTTGTATACGCCACTGTAAGCGCATTATATGTGCCTTGCAACCGCTTGTATTTTATATTGTAGGCTGTTCTGTCACCAGACATAGCCCTTTGTAATAGCCCTCGGCTAGTTTGGTGGCCCTGACTTTATATCTTTATACAATTGAACAAATAAATCAAATCAAATCAAGCCAAAATGTTTCAATAACTAGCTCGTAAGTGCCGGAACATTTGCTTGAGAACAAATGGTTTGTTATCAGTAGTAGATGCATCTCTCCATTATGTTGTAATTGCATCAGAGGTTGAACCACGTACGATTGTCTGCAGGTTCGTCATGGAGGTCTGGAAGTCAGTTGAACGGTCTTCAAACTTTTCGGAGCCGTCGACGACTGTGGCCATTGCGGCTGCCAGCTCCGTTACAACCTGGGTAAACAACGTAACAAAAAGGCCGTAAGGACAAACAACACTTTAAGACCTGGTCTGTCAATATGGTTCATTAGATTAATGGTAAAGTACCGCTGTTTTTGTGCGTACCAAAGCCTAAAATTAAGGTGAAAGAAAAGTTAATTTCTATATGGATAAATCAGTTACTCAGTTAACTGAAGGGACCACCCTAAAGATTAATACAAATACATAGATAAATATCAATTACTATATGGATAACTTTACTAAGTTAACTGAATGGACCTCCATAAAGATTAACAAATAAATAGATAAATGGATATGGATTTAGACTAAGTCTTTAGAAGTAGCTATGCTGGAAAAAAGCTGTCATTTTTTTGTTCAGGATCACAGGAACTTACCCTATCCTTGTAAACCAGCCCGACAATTCCGGCAGAGAGCATCAAGCCAAATATGAGGAATTGGCACACAGCAAACTGGAAAAAGATAAAAACACGTTAAAGACAGAAAAGAGAACATTAAAGGCAAATGCATGTGTGACTGAGCGGCCAGTACCATCTGTTTATGTTAATTGAATGAGGATAATGATGAATTGATTGATTGTCGTTATGAGTAATTTAATGTATTGCATAAGGTTAAGAACGTTAATGATTGATTTATGCTAGTTGTCTGATCAACATTATCTGTATAAATTGTTGTTATGTATTTTATTCGATTGTGTGTAGAGGACTCCAGGAAGAATAGTTCAATGTAACTAATGGAGATTCCTAATAAACAAACAAACAAACCAGAAAAATGTTTCACACGACTTCCAACTTGATGAAGTGTTCACCTAACTTTCTCACACTGATACTATAATTTTAAAGTATGTATGTGTCCTAGATATTATATAGCTCCGGGAAGGACCTCAGCTGCGACGGGAGGTGCAGTTTTGGGTTACGTTGCTGTGTGTTTGCGGCATGACTCAAGATCGTGTTCATGGATATGTATGACTCGTGTCATGTTGCTAGTTATTGAGGTACCGAAGAACCTTGCCGGTGATTTCAGTCGCCCGGCAGCTTTTTTTTTTCATCTGCATGAAATATCTTTTAGTCTGAGCTTGAGATTTGCCAAAAATTGTTACTTAAGCAACTGTGTGAAATTTTGAAACAGTCAGGCGTTTTAGACAGCATCCGCTATCAAATACCTGGATGTCTAACGTTAACCTTCATTAACGTATTTAGGGAGATTTGTTTGAACCTCAATGTTCCTTACCGTGATGAGCATGCACTTGTTCTCCATGATGGCACCGCAGCAGCCCAGGATGGAGACGATAATGACGAGGCTGCCGGCTACGATACACATGATGGCCACGGAGTTGAAGAAGCTGAGGTCCAGCAGAAGCAGGTTCCGCAGGGAAGGGTCCACCAGCCCCCACACACCTGCACCCAGCAGGCCTAGGCCCGCCAACTGGGGGGACAGAGGGATGATTTGTTGAATTGTACTGGTCAAAAATTCAAAATATGGATATCCCTGTGTCTCAATTGGTAACGGCTTCATACTTGAGCTCCTTGTTCCATCTAGTTGGTAATTCGGAGACCCCGCTTAGAATCCGGGAAGGGTATCCTGGTAGGAGTTGCACCGTCTATCGGACGGGACGTAAAATAGGGGTCCCGTGTTTGAGGAGGTACCTCGAGCACGTTACAACAGTCTCATTACTTAGATTGGTACCTACTGGCTGTAGTAAATAAAATACCTCTTCTTGAGGTACAAACATAATCTACATCCTCCATGTTACCGGTATGATGTTAGTGACTTTGATTCCAAAACGGTAATTCAGTACTATATTGAATTTTCTTCTTGGGTCGTTTGATTGAATGACTAAGCATTTTGGCGGTGATAATGGATAAGTCTCAGTACAGAAGTAATGTCCGAGAGAATTCAGCTTTTATGCGTAGCGTACTGTTCAATGTTATCATACACTTAATGCTGTATATATATCTTAGACTAAGAAGGAAATAGATTTTATCGTTTTAATGTTTCACTGTAATCTATGGAACTGTCACCAATGCCTGAGATATGGAATGAACAAGACCCGGACCGGGGCAGGCTACATTTGTATACACGTATGGCAGCAAAACATATTGACATGATAAACACCAGCTAAAAATGCAGTTCCCAATTTATTTATCTTTAACGATAAGTGTAAAAACACGTTCTCTTCTTCTTTTGATTTTTCCACCCAAACGAAGAAGAAACTGTAGTGATCACATAATGTACGCACATAATCAATGTACTTACAAGGAAGATGGTGTTGAAAATGAACAGCATAACCTTGCTGCAGTTCGCACAGCATCCATCCGCCATTTTGGAATAGAATCCGAGGACGAGATTATACAAAACTTTAAACAAAACTTTAAATCCAAACTGTGCTATAATCCTTCCTCGCGGCGTGTGCCTTCTACAATGTCTCTCCTAATTGTGCTTGGTAGCGTACGGTTGGCTGGGACTTATATAGAGAAGGCTGACGTGTGGAAATAAGGCGTGGGCTTGTACAAACATTGGTTTTGTCTTCGGGTGACATCCAGACTATACCGGGCGTGTCTGTTGAGTAGCAACAGCGTCCATAGTACCCTGCATAACCAAGGTACAGTTTGCTCACTATGTAAGAGCTAATATTAGGGTTCGTTTGGATAAGACAATATGGTAGCTATCATCGTAAGGTCCGATGTATCAATCTAATTCTTACAGTGACTAAATGAATCTAGAGTTTGGGTCTGTATACGGCAATGTGCTGTAATAAAATGTGGTTGTATAGTTTTTTACAGGAGGGGGAAGGGGGTTATGTCATGTAAATATTAGGGTTCGTTTGGGTTAAGACAATATGGTAGCTATCGTCGTAGGGTCTGATGTATCAATCTAATTCTTACAGCGACTAAATATATCTAGTGTTTGGGACTGTATACGGGCAATGTGCTGTTATAGAATGTGGTTGTATAGTTTTTTTCAGGAGGGGGGAGGGAGGTTGTGGCGTGAGTCATTTTGTCCCCACAAGATCTCTGGCAGATAGAAGTGTTAAGAGGTATAAGGGTCATTGGCCGCTAGGATGAATCTTTATATTACATATGGGCTGTTTGTTGTTACTAACGGTAAGTGGCCGTGCATAAAGACTTCTTATGGACTATTCATTATTTCATGAGGTAACGTTACAAATACTTCCATGGGGACAGCAGCGGGTTAATGACCTTTAGGTCATTGGTAAGAAATAGATATCCCCTTTATTTACACTTTTTACACTGTGTTGAATTCTCAGTACAAAAGTTGTCCATTCTACGCGGCGTCCGATTTTCCCACTTACGTCAAACCGATTAAAATCTTCTTGTGATGGCGGCAGTTATGTCCCTCGTGTAAATCAGAAATCGGTTGTCCGGACGGGTAAACATTAAAATTACTTCGAAGACTTTCATGAAAGTAGGTAATACTATACGCATTAAGTGCCAATAAAGATCAGATGGTCAAATGATATTACTTAGGATAGTTACACAACACTTTTGAATGTCAAGTAAACCTTAACATTGGCACCCAATCGTCCAGCAGTTAAGAAATCCAACATTAAACACTTTTAGGCTTCAAGTTTCTGCCATACTTAAGAGTCATTGGCCGCTAGGATGAATCTTTATATTACATATGGGCTGTTTGTTGTTAGTAACGGTAAATGATCGTGCATAGAGACCTCCTATGGACTATTATTTATTTCATGAGGTAACGTTACAAGTATTTTTATGGGGACAGCAGCGGGTTAATGGCGAAGACGCGGAGTCGTACAGTTAACACCAACTCAGCTAGAAGCTGAAGATATCATCTGCAAGCCTCTGTTTCGAAATTGTTATGTTATAAACGAGATGCTGACTTTTACGATCCTCAACCCGGTTTTAATATACTCAACTATGATGTTATTAAAGAGGGATGTAGAGCATTCCAAGCACGCCCCAATGTTATCATTTTTACCTGTCTCCCAAACGTTTCCCATTGAAGTTGCTGATAGTCCACCTGAAGTGGGCTGATGTAGTATTCATGTCTATAAACATAAATTCATCTCAAAAATGACCGCTCGAGCGTTGACGTCCCTTAGTAGTCCCAGGATGTAAAAAGCATTTTACACCACTCAAAGTATTGGGTGCCATTCTGGTTAGTTGCTGGTTTTCCTATATTGCCCCTTCGCCCACCGTTGGTGAGGCGAAAGTATACAGCCACACAGTAAACTAACTAGCTGCCTAGGGTGGTACCCAGGCTCTGGGGGTCATATTGGGGTCAAAGTTGACACCTGATGTCGAGAGTGAAACACAGAAGTAACGGTTGCAACGTAGCACCTAGTCCCTGTGAACATATCCTTGATACACAATGGCAGTAAGTGAAAAATTATTTCATACATGCTGTGATATTTGTTGACTTATAAGCTCGTATTTAAGGGCTAGGTATCGGTAGGTAAGATTATACATCAGGTGCCTGTGAATCACGAACGCCTATCCTGGACTCGACATGGTCTGGTGGCTAGAGGCCCCGCCATGATGTGTAGTCGACATGGTAATGATCCAGCCACTGTTAGTACTGTACTACCTTAGGTACACTATTATCTGCATTTGTTGACTCGCTGGAAACCTATGTTTATATAATAGCTTAATTATAGCGTGAACTTGTTCCGCATACATGTACATATAATGTAGTTACCACCCGGAAGTAAGTGCAAAAGGTGGAAATGAAACTAGCTATAGTGGCATGGAACAAGTCACATAATGTATGCGTTGGAATTTCTGGGACTTGAGTGCTTGAACTCTGTGGGACTACTGGAAGTTTGAGTGCAGAATGTTATGCACTTTTAATTTGGTTTGCTTGATTTACCTATGTACGTTTCTATCCATTGCTAATCTTGAATATCTTTTTGTACAGAGTTTTCCGAAGATTATTCCGTTGAATGTCGGGGGCCGCCATTTTGACACGACCCTTTCGACCTTGCTGCAGTACGAAGACTCCATGTTGGCCGCCATGTTTAGTGGACGTCATCATGTTGACACGGACAAGGTTGCTTTTAAATTTTGAATCTAAATTTAGATTATTCCATAATCCATATGAAACAAAAGCTTTAAGTCCTAGGAGAAACAGGCATAAGACTAAATCATCATACCTTCATTCGATTTTTGTTATGCTGTAAAGGCACCCTTGGTAGCGTGTACGCCCGACAAACCGGAGACATGAGTTCAAAATTTTGTAGGGCTTCTTAAGCCTTTCAATAGTAAACTAGTCGAGAATGTCACTTAGTCTTTTTTGCACTAGCTTGCCAGATCATATTCAGGGTTATATGAGGAGTTAGGGTCAGGGTTGGCAGGATCATGGACATCTTGTCAATAGTGCCAAAAATTATTGTTATTGACCGGAAAATCTTGTCAGTAATACAAAACAAATCTTCTTATTGACAGGAACATCTTTATATAGTGCCTTTTTTTATTGACAGGAAGATTCTGTCAACAGAAAAGAAATCTTACTGACACTCAGTGACAGGAAAAACAATTCTTTATTTCAGGATGGCCGTTACTTCATAGACCGGGACGGGAGTCTCTTCGGCCACATCCTGGAGTTCCTCCGTCAGGACGAACTGCCTCCTCCAGAAGTGGCCATGAGTGTTCTCAAAGAGGCAGAGTTCTACGGCTTACAGCAACTCAGCGAGAAGCTGAAGAAGACGTCTGTAACTTTCTTCCTCGAGACAGTCCTTAAGAAACGAAGTGCTGATTTTGTCGAAGCCCATCCAAAGTTAGTTTCGCTTACTCTTCATGTTATTGACCAGGCGCGAAAACAATTTCAGGAGAATCGGACCTGGACGTCCTCCGTTACAATCTGGTTCCCCTCTCAAAGGTTTCCCTTTGAGGTTATCAGAGGCTCCCCGCACGACTGTTCAGCAGGATGTCTTGTTGTTGAGCACATTCCTCAGCATGTTATAAATGAATACATTAAATATAGCAGGAGCCACTTGCAAGAGTGTGGGTATAAAGTTGAGACGGAACTTCAGCGATGTCCGGATAGGGTGCTTCGCTGTCCAAATTGCCTGATAATCATTCTCAGTATATTCAACTGTCCAAAGTGTTCACGGTACACACAAGTACCTTATGATAAGACTGACTGTGGCAGTCAAAAACTACACTTTACGTTCAAGTGGTCTCTTGTGGGCATTAACCCAGCACTGAATCCCTTGTTTGGCAAGTGAATTTTCTTATTTCCATGATTCATTCATTCTTCATTTTCTTAGACCGTTCAGCCATACATCTATATACTGTTTCATTTGTTTTCTTTCTCCTTTATTCCTTTCCCCACCTTCATTCCTTCCTCCTTTCTTCTTCTTCCGGTAAGAAATCTAAGACGATGACATCAATAGTCAACATTGTAGCTTTGATGTTCTGTTGTTACAGATAGTTTTGTTCTTAGCCAGTTTTATTTTGGAACATTTGGACAATGTTACGCAATTGATATATGAGCATCTATTTGATACAACTAATTTAATACATTCTTAGTGTCTTCCGTCTGGATATGTTTTTGTAGGTTAACTCTGCAATGTTTAGCAAAGACTATTAGGATGCTGTTTTTTGACAAACGTATAAAGGACTTGAGAAATTTGCACATTGATGGGGTTGGAGAGGCTATTGCCTATATATCCGATGGTTCTATTGTGGATCTGACATACAATTATGTTCTAAATTTGTTCTCCACCAGTCGGCATATTTCTTGATCCATGTGAGGTTACAAAATTTCTAGCAGTTGATGATAGCTTTGAGGGAAAACCATTAGTTTAAAGTATTTGTATATTCATTCGCATAGTGGGTAAACAGAGCATGGTGTGAGATACTTCATTTTTTATTGAAGACAGAAAGCCAGCCACATTCCCGTACCGGACATTGATCAAAACGACTACAGCGCCATAGCTGATGCAATCAACGTGAAGCTCGCCAGTGTGTCACAGTCCCTCCCGCCTCTAGACATTTGCTCACTACCAGCCTTTCTACCTGCACACCCAGTACCAACAATCAACGTCTGGGACGTGTACAACAGACTCAAATCGACTAACTGCAACAAGAGCCCTGGACCGGACGGCGTCCCGGCGCGGATTCTAAAGGAATTTGCATGTGAGTTAAGTGGGCCCATCTGCGACTTGATGAATGCGTCATTCAGTGAAGGTGTTGTCCCACGCCAGTGGAAGGAAGCTAATGTTATACCACTTCCCAAGTCCTCACCACCTGACTTTAACGAACTCAGACCGATCTCCCTGACAGCCCAGCTTGCTAAACATTGTGAACGCTTCGCCGCAGACTGGATAATGAACGACATAACCAACAACCTCGACCCCAGACAATTTGGATGCAGAAGGAACAGATCGACCACTCACGCCCTCGTCAGTCTACTCGACTTCCTATACAGGTCATCATCAGTCCCCAACTCCATCTGTACATTGATGATAACTGATCTATCCAAAGCATTCGATCGGGTCGATCACACCACCGCAATCCAGTGTCTGATTGATTTAGGGGTACGTCCATCCCTCCATTCCTGGATCTGTAATTTCATGTCCAACAGACGGCAAAGAGTGCGCTATCAGGGTAACGTGTCTGACTGGCAACATCTCTCTTGTGGAGTGGCACAGGGAACTATCCTGGGACCTATCATCTTCCTTTCACTGATTGATAGCGCGTTACGTGACGTTACAAACAGGTGGAAGTACGTAGATGATATGAATCTCACCCAGGTGAGATCTATCCGCCAACAATCCACATTGCAGATCTCTCTTAACAGCCTCGACTCCTGGGTCAAAGAACACAAAATGTTGATGAACTGTCGTAAGTGCAAAGCACTACATGTCTGCTTCACTAGAACCCCACCTACCCCTGGACCTCTCCTCATCGATGGACAGCTCTTAGAAACAGTAGTACACGTTAAAGTACTCGGACTGACCATCCAAAATGACCTAAAATGGGACATTCAAATAGACTGTATGATATCTACCGGGAACAAGAAACTTTTTCTGCTACGCCGACTAAAGAGGTTTGGAGTCTCAACGGAAGATCTCGCATCTGTCTACACCACGTACATCCGACCCTCTGTGGAATACGCAGCGCCTGTGTGACACTCCTCCCTAACTAGTACCCAGTCCGGAAGACTCGAACGACTGCAGAGAAGAGCGTACAGGATCATTCTTGGCACAAAGTACACAAACTACACCTCGGCACTGGCCACTCTAAACCTCTCGTCCTTGTCGGAACGACGAGTGAACCTTTGCCTATCCTTTGCAAACAAACTGTTAACCTCAGAGTTCAGAGACTGGCTCCCACCGCTAAGAAGCCAGATATCCGGCCGACGGACACGAAATTCAGATAAGCTGGACACACCAACCTGCCGAACGAAACGCCACAAAAACTCCGCCATCCCCTACATGACTGAACTTTTAAACAAACATGATTGATCACCTTCCACAGCAACATCTCTTACTACTAGTAATATCTAAAGGGTCACATTTATCCGTTTAGACGACTATATATATAACGAGAGAGATATATGTTTTGCAAATAGTGAAACTAACTCTAGCCCTGTGTTCAATCCCAATTTTTAATGGTTGAGAAGTCTTTGATACTCGCCTAGAAGCAATGTGTAAATACCAGTATCCCATGTTTTTAGAAATGTAAATACCATTTTAATTCGGACTCTACCATTTAGAGTCCGCGACCGTGGTATCTCTAATAAAGATTTCAAAGATTTCTAAAAAAAATAAGATTGGCAATGAAAAAGCATTGCCTCGGCGACGGTGTAAGGTTTGCTATTGATAAATGTTGGTGGCGTGGTTTGATACGTGTGCACTTTAAATGATAGATTAGATTGTCGAACATCCTGTGACATGGACTTGGTATGGTCGTGATAATTGAGTGGTAGATTTGTATCAGTACTATAAACTTTGTTTTTCCATGATGCTGGACTCTGTATCAGTTACATGTGTTGGGCCTTTTGGGCCTGTTTTCGACAATGACGAGATTTACAGTGAGTATATATCAACGGGGGGTGCCCTAACATGTCACGTTTTTTTTACGCACTCGAACTCACGGCGCTCCATTGCTGGTTGCCAGAGAATGGTCATATTTTAATGAATGTATTTTGAACACATTCATCTAAAGAACATACATGGACAAGAAATGTATTCATACTGTTCATGGACCCTTCACGCTCCGCGTTACATGCGGAAGACGCTGTGAGACATTTTCACGAATGTACCTTCTGATTTAGTGCTACGCCAGATAGTGTGCCTAACTTAGCACGCTTTGGTTATTTCGCTCTCTTCGGAAGTTGGTGATGAAGTTACTAGGGAAATGTAAATAAGGCTTGAAGTCTGCTATATTCTAGCTTTCTTTTGACCGGAACATTTTGACTGTGTGCACTTCTCACGTCATGTGAGAAGGGCTATGTCCAGCGCATCCCAGCTCATGTTTTCACGGGAAATAGGCTACTACGCACTGTGCGCGCGGCCAGACGTACGTCTTGCATGCGACCAGACTTACAAAATCATTACGAAACTAGAGTTCCACAACCTCATACCTTCGCCAAATGATTTTAACCTTTTTGACTGACGTATCAGGAGTGTTTCTCATCAATTATAAATCATACCAGTTGATCTTCTTCACCCAAAAAACAAAAGTATGAGCTTAACAAAGAAGGTTATGCTAACAAAGTAACATTTAACATGAATTATGCAAATGAGGTCCTTATAAGCATAATTTGATTCAACGATGTTCATAGTCACATAACTTCCAAATGACACAAGTATGAAATTGGCATCATGTACCTGTATGGAACTATAGTAGTTTCTCATTAATTATGCAACTTAGGCCTACATTTGCATATTTTTTATCTATCAAAATTCCCCAGTAACAAATGTCACATATTTCAATATTCATATCATGGAACACAGCGGGTTTTTAAAATTGTCTCATTAATTATGCAAATTAGAATCCGATTTGCATAATTATCGTCCAATCAGACAAAGCATCACGTAAGCTATCTACATACCAAAAATCATTAACATCCATTTAGCCCATCTTGAGTTATAGTATTTTCTCATTAATTATGCAAATGATGTCTTCATTTGCATAGAGATTTTATGATAGGGCATGACATTTCAATCATCTAAATAAAACTGATAGACATCCATACATGTTTACATGTTGATTATGGTTGTCATGGAAGGAGGTGATCGAGCCTGTCAACATGTATCAAGGTGTTACTAATCCTACATTGTTTCTTTCAGCTCTGCATGACAATAAAGACAACAGTCATCAGAAAGAGTTGAACTTGAACGGCAGTAACAGCAGCTTTCAAATGCTGTGTATCCACCTAACCAACAATCGTGGGGATCAATCTAGTCAGGCTTGACATTCAGTCTATAGTTCTAGAATTTCTGTGGCATGAATGGCCAAGTAAACGATTTGCTACTTGTACAAATATTTTACTTCAATGTACAATATGGAAATGTATCTTCCATAACATTGCTTTATTAACTATCTTATTTTCTCTTGTCATGTTAATAAAGTAAAAGAGATAAAAACACAATGTGATTGTCTGTTTCTTTTCCAACGTTGGCGATTTAAATAGTCCCTAACCTGAAGACATATGAGCGGCTTGAAATTGAGTCATTCAATATTTGAAATCATATGTAATAAAATTCAAGGATTATTGTGTTCAGTTTGTTCTTATTTCAAACAAAATACAACTTATTTAAAACATAAAGTTTTGATATTTCTATTTCCAGTTGTATCTTATGTAACGTATTATTCGCTCTTGTAAAAAAGGCTTCTTTAAAAATTTTCAGATCATTGCAACAAGCCCTGGCGAAAGATATAGCTAAAATACTAGTAGATCAACAGACATAACTATCCCTTTACTTCACACATATACCTTTTGACAAATACATGACAAACAAATAGTGTGATTAAATTGCCAAATTAAACTGGTTACTATATGTGCTACTTTCAAAATTAACACAGGGAGACAGGAAAAGGTAACTTCAAAACAAATTCCCCAGGGAATACTCAACACATTCCAGACATGCCTGTACAATTCTGGGAATTCTTACAGAACGGGCGTAAAGTATACTATTAGGCTCGCCCCTGAGGCGTCGCCAAAATTACAGAATATGGTTGCTTTGCCTTTTCGGAACAGTGAGGGGGTACCTACATGTGAATCATGATATCTGTTTGGGGTTGACAGCATCAGACATGTCACTGACTGACATGTTACTGACACTTTACCATTTGTTGTTGGTAAAAATAGAAATAAAAGATTGATAAGCATATTTAATGTCTTTGGGATTCACGTTCTATTATAAAGCAAATTGAAGATGAATTTTACTTTGTCATGGAATGCTCTAGATATGATGTTTTGCGTAATAAGTTATTCACAGTTTGGAAAAAAAGTACAACAGATTAGGTGCATAACGTTAAGTGACGTCCTGCTACATCTTCTTTTATGAGTTCATCACAAAATGACTGCTCATCTCGTTTACCAGCGCTATTATGAACATTGAGGGTCAAAGTTGACAGTCTACTTAAAATCGCACGTGATTTTTTGGCGACCATTGGCATTTTTACTGTACTTTGCCCCGTCACCTTTGTACCTTCATGGTGTAGTGCGGTGGAACAGGACTATATGTTGTGTTGTGTTGGCGAAAAGTGATAAGTCGTTCTTTATTAACTACCTGTCCGATTTTTTGTGTGCTTGAGACATAACTGGATACACATACTGGCAACACCATGGCAGTAAGTCGTATATTTGCATTCTGCCAGAATTTGTTGACTTTTACCTTTCTTTGAGAGACTGCGTAGGCAACTAGGGATTTTCAATGGCCTTTAAAAACGCAACTCATTCAGATGGAACTGAGGAACACCCTATATTCAACATAGGGATATAAAATGTATTCAATATATGTCCAATTTACCTCAGATAGTCCGACTGTATTTGAATTTGTTATTAGTTGTTTTATTGTACTGGTCACCATCAAGTTGACCTAAAACGTATTTGTATTCGAGGCTTGCTCAATAGATGTGTGTGCTGCTATACGTGAAATATTAATACAACATACAATATAAATAACAGTGGTAAATCTTTATGCACGTCCCTTTTTTAAACTGTCAACAAGAAACGTTGATGAAGGTTAGACATGCATTTTCATATCAAAGTAATACAAAATTGAAACTTGGACTTTACCCTTTTTGGCCATTTAGCTTAAGTACAGCAGAAACGATGTAAGAGACTTATAGAAATTTATAAAACAGTAACGATTCTTTATGATGATGATTTTTTAATTCCTTTCCTCCTTTTTGATTTCAAAACTTTTTATGCTCTCTGTACAGGGTTTTCCGGAGGTCATTCCGTTGAATGTCGGGGGCCGCCATTTTGACACGACCCTGTCGACCTTGCTGAAGTACGAGGACTCCATGTTGGCCGCCATGTTTAGTGGACGTCATCGTGTCGTCATGGACAAGGTTGTTCTCCTTGTTAGATTTGTACTCATATTCAAACCTTTAGAGATCTGTTTGATTGCATGTTATTCATCTTTGATAGCTGGTAGTATAGCATCAGTTCACGTACTCGGACGTTTGCGCAATACGACTGGTAGTTAGAGTCTACAGTTCAAACACAAGATACATGGATAAATTCAGATAAACCGACGAAAGGTAAAAACTGGAACGTCTCACCGTTTCCAAAATCTATTCAGTTGTTTCAGTAACTATTACCTTATGTATATTATTTCCCAGTTTTGTAACCTCCATCGATGTCCATAGTTCATACTTTCGTTGGTCATATTTTGGGACAGCTCTAATAATTTTCAATATTCTAAATGTTCCTTTCAGGACGGCCGTTACTTCATAGACCGGGACGGGGGTCTCTTCGGCCACATTCTTAAGTTCCTCCGGCAAGACAAGATGCCTCCTTCAAAAGTGGTCAAGGATGTTCTCGAAGAGGCCGAGTTCTACGGCCTACATCAACTCAGCGAGAAACTAAAGAACTCATCTGTATCTGTCTTCCTAGAAACAGTTCTTAGGAAGCAAAGGGCAGATTTTCGCGAAGCTCATCCGAAGTTAGCTTCGCTAACTCTTGATGTTATTGACGAGGCGAGAAGGAAGTTCCAGGAAAATCCAACCGAACAATCCTCCGTTGCAATCTGGTTCCTCGACCCAAGGTCGACCATGAATTCTGTTAGTTACGGCCCCCCGCACGACTGTAGCGCTACCGAAGGATGTATTATTGCTGAGTACATTCCTCATGACGTTATAAATGAATACGTGAGATATAGCAGTACTCGCATACAAGAGTGTGGATATAAAGTCGATATCGAGTCGCAGCGATGTCGAGCTTATATTAAAACTGGCTTTATGTTTCAGCCCCGCAGGAGTGAATGTGGCAGTCATAAGACATGCTTTACATTCAAGTGGTCTCTTGTGGACCCGGCATTGAATTTCTTGTTTGGCTAATATAAAATTCTTGGTTAGTGAAGTTTCTTCTTACCGTCATTCTTCCTTTTCTTGTCTTTCATCGTTCATTCATTCAATCAATCAATCATTCATGAATCTATGCATTACCTTTCTTTTGTATTTATTCTCATTTTGTACTTTGTCGTACTAAATTATATTTTGCTGACAATATTTGTATGATTAGTAAAAAATCTAAGACGACGGTAACGTCAATAGTCAACTTTGTAGCTTTGACGTCCCGTTGTTACAATGCAGTGTGATTTCGAAACAAATCTAAGGGCCCGTTCACACACTTGTGCGTATATTCAAGTCCGTATGAGTTGCGAATTAACAATCTTGTTTTATTTAGGTAAAGTTTACGGGGACGAAGGTGTGTAAATTTTATTTTGACCCACAAGCTTTAGGGGAGAATGATCATTTGTAAATTGTATAAAGTTATTACCAGGAAGCGTTAAATAAAAACAGAATACGATGAGATCTTAACTTGGACAAGTATGTTTTCATCATATTTTCAGCAATTGTTTTAGTATATCTTTCTTAAACCGGTAGTTTTCGAAGGTAAAGATGCGGTCTAAAGCAATGCCTCCATACTTACTTGATACTTGATGCCATGGATGCCTCAATTCTCTTGGAAAGCTATTGTATCAATACTAAGCACTTGCTCGCCTCCATAGTAGACCCGGGTCTAACATTGTATACACCATGATATCGCCAAGCAAGGTTAATTTAGTTGCGTATTAGTTTTTATGGTGAATCAGACATATATGTTCTAAACTAATTCAATTGTGTTCCCCACCAACCAGCATATTCTATTAGATCCATGTGAAATCACAAACATTCTAGCAGCTGATGACAGCTGAAGGGGAGAATCATTATTTTGTAGCATATGACCGGGGAACGCTGAATAGAAACAGAATGGAATAAAGTTTCAACTTTGACGAGTATGTCTTCATCACATTTTGAGCTGTGTAGAATTCACAGAAATAGATAAAAACATCAGACATCATGGTATATTTTCCAGATACTTGTTTCAGTAATAGTAGAACTTTATTGCACGACAATAAAGAAGTATAGAGTAAAATTACTAATTACTCATACAATGTAATAAGGGCAAGCATACGTTTTTGATATAGTGTTATAATGCGAGTGGGCTAATCATTGGTTTCGGTATTTTTTTTAATTACAAAGCAATCGTTTATTTATCTACCTATTTTTGCATTGTTGCATTGTTCCATGTAAATATATAATCAAAACAGTCTGCAGCATCTAGACTCTTAAAACTTGTTGCACTTGTTATATAATGTTTCACATGCCAAAACCATAGTGGAAAGCCATGACAAAGTTGCCATAAGTGCAACAGTGACTCATATATAATTCGGTCCCACCGCGCCGTGAAACGACTCTCCCCTACCCCCACACCATGGCGCGACGCCGCTCAGTGAAGACCAGGAAAAACCGGCGAGGTAAGGGCCATCGTGGCAAGGACTGGGACTGGGACTGGTACAACAATAACGACTTCGACGAAGACGAAGAAGACTACCACTACTACGTGTACGAGCCGTCTGGTCTCAGCACACTACTCGCTCTGGTCTACATCATTCAGCTCGCCAGGTACAAAATCTATTTCCGCATAGGGAGTACTGGGGGTGGCGGGTTGAGAACAGAGTTCTTTCCCTTTTTGGGACATTGTCTGGACATTGTTATGCAAATCTAGACAATGATCGAGACAAGAACCGTTTACGGTCTCGGACCGGATTTTTTTTACGATTTCGTATGTAGTACCAACCTCCTTGGTAGTACAAGCCAAGGACCTTTACCTTTGACATAGTATTACCCACAGTTCCTGTCGCCACGCATGCGTACTTGGAAGTGTACTTATGGTTACCAAAGTAAAGTAAGTAAGTTAGGGATACTCTCCAAGCAGAGGTTGGTGAGGAAGATTGTGACCTTAAATGCTATGCCACATTTTTTGTCGGCTCTCCCTACCAAAAACGGAACATAGGATAAAAAAAGGTCATAATCTTTCCCACCAACCTCTGCTTGGAGAGTAATGGGGAAGCTGTTGCATTTTCAACATCTTTTTCTAACTCTTCCATTACTGTCGCTAGTCTCCTGTTCTTCTCCTTTCCCGGCTTTAGGCTATGGGCGTGGCCCTTTTCGTCCTTGGGATGGTGATGAAGTTCATGTATCACGTGGATGACCTTGCCGGGGTCAAGTTCACATACCTGCTCTACACGGTTATTGCTTTTGGTTCGTATTTTATATAAGCCCAGATTTCTCATAATATCTTGACGTTTTCACTTTTTATCAGCCGCCAAGCCACGTCGAGAGTTCTATGCATTTCTCTTTTCCTTCCGCGAGAGAAAGTAGTCCGTTCCATGCGCGCGGGCGTCGACACCCTTCGCAGGAAAGCTTGTCACTGAGTTTCGCAACCACGTACCTTCCTAATTTCAATTGTTTTACAAAAAGTAAGCTTGCTAGTTGGCTCCTGTAGATTTTTGAGCCGAGAACTTCTCTTGACCATTTCGAAAAAATGACCTGAAATCAGTCAATTTTCGTGCAATTTCCGCAATCATTTTTACCTTGGTGGAGATTTCAAACCAACAGGAAATATACTACATTAGAAAGAACAAGTTTCAGACTTTCTGGTGGTATTTGACTCATAATCGATTTCGAGGGCGAAATGGATTTGCCCCCTAATTACGTGAGGCCATGTCACCGGAGCAGGCCACAGTTTTACCCCAAGTAGAACGCTTCCCTGGCGAGCTGCGCGTGTTCTAGAGAGAGCGCGTGCCATTTAATTTCCGATCCGGTTACCGTAGGATATGTTACATAATCGTCGGCCTACGGATACACTAATAACCATCACCTTGGCGTTGATTTATCCTTTTTTATCTTAACCCGTTATGCACGTTTTTTTCTTTCTATTGTTATGATTCCCGGGCTCTGAATGACGCACTTTAATCGACAACAAGAAGCCAGGGCTGTTAGCAAAAATACTGAGAAACATTTTACTGTCGCAAGTCTTGTAGCGACCTGAAACGGACTTCTATTCAACAAGCCGTGGAACCAATGGACCATGTGATTTGGAATTTGTTGGTTGGATTACATCAAGTATTGAGCCATGATTGGTGGGAACAAATAGTTGTAACCGTTATTTTCGATTTGAATCACACTGGCCATGGGTTTAACCAAGGAATAACTTACTTCGTGTGGATGTCATCGTCCCAAGCCGGGGGCAGTACAGCATGTATGCTATGACTCAAGATCACGGGTAAGCTTATCCTGATCTGTTATCCAATATACTCCATTTGTACTGCGGTCCAACAGTGCCGCTGAAAAAGCGCCTGTTTGCACAACGACCAACTATAACGTTACTATAACTTGAAGAAGTATCTACATGTGATCAGTGTTCAGTTCCCGAGATTTATACTTTTTTATCCACCAGTATTCTGTATCATGTTGATCATTTATTGTACAGAGCCATGTCAATGATTGTTCCTGTAAACCTTGCAAAAAGAAAGCAGATTTCGAGGTATGAATATCTCAACATTTTTTAATTGTTGCCAGAGACATTAACATCATGATTTTCTAACATCTAACTTTACGGTTACAGCCATATACATGAAATGTTAAACCATACATGATAATTAACAAACACTCTATATCTTGTTTAAACTCAATAAAACATTCATCATCGCCATCAATAAACTATTCTACGGATTGCTATTCATCGTCCCAAGCCGGGGGCAGTACAGCATGTATGCTATGACTCAAGATCACGGGTAAGCTTATCCTGATCTGTTATCCAATATACTCCATTTGTACTGCGGTCCAACAGTGCCGCTGAAAAAGCGCCTGTTTGCACAACGACCAACTATAACGTTACTATAACTTGAAGAAGTATCTACATGTGATCAGTGTTCAGTTCCCGAGATTTATACTTTTTTATCCACCAGTATTCTGTATCATGTTGATCATTTATTGTACAGAGCCATGTCAATGATTGTTCCTGTAAACCTTGCAAAAAGAAAGCAGATTTCGAGGTATGAATATCTCAACATTTTTTAATTGTTGCCAGAGACATTAACATCATGATTTTCTAACATCTAACTTTACGGTTACAGCCATATACATGAAATGTTAAACCATACATGATAATTAACAAACACTCTATATCTTGTTTAGCTTTTAAGTAAAATAAATGACTAGTCTGACAGGGGAATACTTAGTTCTTATTGATAAGTAACGTTAAATATACAAATAATAAGTATTAAAAATACAAATTACAAATTGATCTGAAATTCTGAATATTAAAATATTCTGATTTGCAGTGTAACGTCTACAAACACGCTGAACATATAATGATTTATAACAAAGGGAATCATAACATCTTCTTGCTGGAAGGTGGTGGTTATCTTGTAAGTGGCGATGCTTTTAGCTGCAAGATGGTAGAATAAGAAAAAAGGTTATTACATGTATTACATAATCATACAAAGTGACAAAATCATGACACACTCAAGTTTTAGGTATGCTACAATAATCACTTTTAATTAAGAGAGCCACAAGGAAATAGATTTTATTCATACAATTTTCTCAAAAACATGATCAAGAGATACTATTTTGATAGTTGGTTTAAATACCAGCTAAGTCAAATCAACATCAGATGATTCTGAATCTGAACTGTCCTCCAATTCGGACAGCCTACCAATATAAAATTCATCTGTAAGATTTACATCCTGATCATCACTGCTAGTATCTGAAAAGTCTGTTTCTGAATCATCCTGAATTTCCTGATGTTGATCTGTGTTGATTAAATTTGAACAATCCAAACATCTGCAGCCTGGACCACATACTTGCCCTTTCTTTAGGCACTTGCACCTTTTACTAGAACAACCACTTTTACATCTACATCCTTTAGTCAAGAATTCAACAGTTTTCTGAACTTTTTCAATGTTTTGTTTTGAATCCCAAATAATCTTTACATCACCATTATCTATTTCCCAACCATACCTATCTAATAATACAGAGGAAAAATCCTGCTCTAAAGCCTGAGCCCAGGTAAGGTAAACCCAAGAAGAACGTAACCAATGGAACCAAAGAGACTGAAAAGAAGGTAAACTATTATCCTCAAACTCTATTCTTTCGAAGGTGGCACCTCTTATAGTCTGTAGCCAATTTTCATGATATTGTAAGTTGTTCTCCCCCTGCGCTTCTCTGAAAAGTTCGGCTGGAGACGAGAATTTAAGAAAAGCTGAACGGTGTTTTTGGAAGTAAGCACTGCCAACTAAACGGACAAAAGCCAAGAAACCTGTGTCTTTTTCTGCACAGGAAAGAGAGCCACAAGTTCGGGCAGAGTTCCCACTAGAAATGAACTCAGAATACTGAAAGAAAACTTTAAGAAATGATACCTTACCAAGACCAACAAAAAAGGAAACATAATCACACCCTGTGCTGATAAACAGTGACTGTATTATATGGGGTCTCAAATTTATTGAAAGGGAGGAAAGATCAGGATCCTTGTCAAAACAAGACAGCAACTCATTCACATCCAGACATTGCCAATTTCCTGGTTCAGCTCTTTGTAAAATCACAATTCTTTTACCTATCTGCCTTACTAAAGGAAGGCCTACATGATACGTGTCCGTATCAGGTGAATAAATCATAATATTTTCGTATCTGCTTGAAGCAGCATGTAGCCAAACACGAGTGTCACTTTCCTCGTGATTGGACCTACAGTCTGGATATGGAGAGATACCATCAACAGAGGAAACAAAACACATGTCTCTTTTATCTTCAGTAAATGCCCCAGCAGTGATAACTTTCTGTTGCTGTTCCAAAAAAGGTGTACATACTGTAAGAAGAGAAGTACATAAGTAAGAACACAATAGCCGTTTGTTTGGACGCAAAGAAATGAATTTTCTCCAGTCTTTTGGGGTGCATGTAACATCAGAAACCGAATCAATTAATACCAAATTGTCATTGTCCAAAACAGAATCTCTTCTATTTCTTTCAATATCTTTTGGACTAAGGCCATTTCTATGTGGGTCATCAAATACAATGTGGACTTCATTACAACCTGACTGGAGTAAAGGCAAAACCCATTTTAGAAACAGAAAATGTGAGTAGTCAAGAAAAGTTTTGTGCTGACCCAGGGGAGCTGTGTTGATCAAAAACATGCCCTCCAAAACAGAGCACTGGGGGGAAAAACCAACTGGATACATTTTAGTAAAAGCACTCGCGTATCTGGATTGGAAAAAAGAAGTAGTGGCTGATTTAGCTCCCTTGTGAGGAACCCCATCAGCACCACATAAAGCACGAGGCAGCTCCAGAAACTGACCTAGCTGGGGCAAATCTAACAGGTGGGCAATTTCTGATAAGGGTTGATTTACGTTTTGGGACCAAGAAACAGCTCTACGATAACATTCTAAGACTAACTTTTTGTCCTTTTCAGATTTGGAAATACTGGACTTTGTCATTTTAGGTTGTGAAAATGTTCTTAAAGACTTTCGTCTTTGAGGTGCTTTTGTGCTTGGTACACTCAAAATACGGAAACTGATAAATGTGTCCAGTGACTTCCTACCTACTTCCCTGAACTTAAGTAAATCTTCCCTTTGAATGTTCGAAATGGAAACTCCTGTAAAGGGTTGTTTGAGACATCTGTTTTGTACAGGGACAGAAAAAATGTTACCCTCCACAACTTTATGGGCATAATAGATAACATTTTGTCTCTCCTGTTCAATGATAGATGGGCTCAGACCAGCTTGTGTTCTATCATTGGATTTGACAAGGACCTGGTCTTTTACTTGTTTGATAAGTTTAGCTCTATAGGGTAAGAATAAGACAAGATCCTCTATTACAAATTTGTTAGGTCCAGTAATGACCTGTTTTGTGTCACGGTTTATCAGCATCTCATGGCTCTCGTCTAATGCAACATTTGAAAAATTTACAGCACTTATGCTTGTGACAAACCCACCATTTTTGAAATATTCCAGAATGTAATTTGGACATGACAGCATATCAGACAGATGAAGTGGAATAAGTTTTGAATATGTCACATGATCAAAAGCATGGAAAACAGGTGCCATCTTCTTGTAAGAATATAAACGTAAATTCCAATTTCCTGATCTTATTGCTATGTATAGAGAAATATATGCCATAAAATCATCATGAATAAATCTATGCCAAAACAAAAATACTTCATCTTGGGCACAGGCAATGGAACAGAACTTTGTAAAATCATCCTCTATACCATCTAAATCAGTCTTCAATAATTCCTGTCTACTCATAAAGTCCCCTCTATCAAAATTTGGATCTTTAAAGTGTGGTCCAGACTCCAGAAATGTTTGTACCTTATCAAGAATATCATCGACCGATAAAGAGCACTTTGAATTTTGTTGATTTGATAGTGTTCTTTTGTACTCAAGAAAAGATTCAATTTGGCATCTATAAAATGCCTCCCAGGCCTGAACTAAAAATTTATGGGTTCTTTTAAAGTTTTTGCACAGTCCAACCGAAAGCAATGTCTGTCCCTTTATTCTCCCAGAGGCCACCTGTTTTAATCCTCCCTCCCAATACACTTTCATCAATGCATGCTGGTAATTCTTCAAAGTGTGCCAATCTCCTGGAAAGATGATTAACCAACTTAAGGCAGGGCCATACTCATTCTTTACTTTAACAAGATGATCAAATGTTTTTGCATCTCCCACTACAACCAAATATTCAACTTCTGTACCAACATTAAATGAAGTGTACAGAAAGTCAAGGGCTTTTAACATTGTTTCCTTACAATCAGCATTTTCGTTCATTATAGACAAGTATGCCACATTAGATTTCTCTGTGACAGGGTCATTTTCTAAGAAAAGTTTACATTTCAAATCAGGTAATTTGTGAGAACAATCCTTCAAATCTGAAATATATCTTTCCAATTGATACAGGAACACTTCAGAATTAAATATATGTGATGCTTTGATTTCTTCTTCAGACATGCCAAACTGTTCTGAAGTAAGAGAACTGTGAATGGAAGGAATTACAGACTGCTGCACACATGATGGTAGTGTAAGGGAGGAAGTACTATCAATTTCCTTTGAAGACCTTTTTCTTTGTCTAAATTTGGAAACAAGTTTAATTTTTTTTGCCACAGGCTCCGCAATTTCAGTTACATTAGTACATTCAGATGTTGAATTTGGCTTAGAAACATGAAGAGATTTTGGTTTGGGTTGGACGGCTTGAATAGAAGTACCATTCCACCCACGGGGACTACCTGTTACTGCTGCATAGGGGCTACCACTATTTATATTGTCTATAGAAGCAACAGTAAATGAATCTTTGGTCAAATTATGCAAACTATCTTCCAATGTCAAGTTATCTAACACTCCACAAATGAATCTTTTATGAGAATCATTGGAAGAACACACACCAAGACGATTTAGCAGTTGCATTAGGTCAGTAGATTGACTGTAGGAATAAATCAGTTCTGAATTTATCATATGAAATGGATAACAACACTGGCCTTCTGACACAATAAAGAAAATAAGGAAAGTAGTAAAAAGTCGTCTCAAAAATTTGGTACTATGGCTTGTTTCATCCTTAAGAAATGCATAGTAATGTTCATTCATGTCCAAACTTTCAAAATCAGAAACAGGAATTTCAGATTTGTGCATAGTTAGTACAACAATAAAATTCCAAACAACAGGATTTAATTCTTTTGAAAGTTTGAACAGGTCAATTTCATGCAGGGAGGTTGGACTGTGAATAAACTTTTCAATAAATTTTGATGATTCTTGATGAATCATAGTATTCATATATAACAAAGAAGACAAAAGACTAGAATTTATACTATCCTTATTTACATCATTTAACATAGAGGCAAAGCTAGATTGAATGGATTTTATCTCTTGATCATGTTTTTGAGAGTTTAATCTTTCAGAATACAGAGCCAAATGAAGTGCTTCTATAATATCACAATTTTTACAGTACAACATTAAACTAAGTTTAGTGTTTGAACTTTTGTGGACCAAAAGAAACTTTCCCAAATCATTTAAAATTCCAACCAAAAGCCAACGTGAATCAAAGTAGAATGTGTCAGTTTCATCACTTTGCATTTTGTCTTCAAATTTTCTCTTTAATTTGTTCACATTTTCTACATAAAGATCATAGGCATCCACAAGAAGAATAGGTTTACCTTCCAGAAACATTTCTCCAATCTTACAAGAAACCTCGTGCAATGCTACTTGTGGCAAATTTTCGGGGCTGAGTTCTCCCTCAAAGTTTCTCAACATATCCAAACGTTGTTCCAAATTTTCCTCGCTCTTCAAAAGATTTCCTGATCTATAAAAACACTGATAACAATAGTTACACAGAATAGAATCTTCTGACAAATTTGATTCAGCCACTTTTAAAGCAGATTCTGATAGGTTCAATTTTGGACAGAATCTTTTTCTTTCATGGGACTTGATTACTTTACAACAATGTGTACATTTATCTTGATCACAAAATCGATAAAATTGATGATAATGAAAAGCGCACATTGAAAAATTTTCTGGTAAAGAAATACAGCCAGTAGCTTGGTCAGAAATGGAATGAACATAAGACATAATCTCCTCAGTTTGAAAGTTTTTACTCTCATGTGCAGACAATTTGTCACATAATCCAAAGTCAGATAAAAAACATGATTTCTGTACCACTGATTGAGGATCCTTGGAAGGATGAGTGGTCTTAGAAACTGTATTTTGGGACAAATGTCGAATTTTACGCTCACAAGTACGGCACACACAATCTGTGCTACTAAGATTTGTATTTTCATCCACCCATTTCCTGAGTTCTTCATTCCACCGTTGTGGATGCCTGTAATCTCCAGAAGCTGATGACTTCTTACAATAGGCACAGACTGAGAAGCATGGCCTGTCTGGATGTACAGACTTTGTAGGTCTGCCTCCTCCACGGCCAAAATGTGTTACAGTGACTGTTTTATCATAAATTTCTACAATCTCATTTTCGTCAGACAAAAATGTACCTCCCAAACAAAGGCTTGTATGTGAAATGTCAAGCCCACAAAACTCACTTATCATATTTTGCAATCTATAAACCCGAATCAACTTGCCAGGTGTGCCTAAAGTATGTGTCTCACCATAAAAATTGAAATAAAATGGATATATCACTGAGGCCACAGCTGTATCAGTACTAAAACCTACTCCTCTCTCCTTACTAGACTCACCACTATCACAAACACATACTCCTCTCTCCTTACTAGACTCACCACTATCACAAACACCTACTCCTCTCTCCTTACTAGACTCACCACTATCACAAACACCTACTCCTCTCTCCTTACTAGACTCACCACTGTCACTAACACCTACTCCTCTCTCCTTACTAGACTCACCACTGTCACTAACACCTACTCCTCTCTCCTTAGACTCACCACTATCACTAACACCTACTCCTCTCTCCTTACTAGACTCACCACTATCACTAACACCTACTCCTCTCTCCTTAGACTCACCACTATCACTAACACCTACTCCTCTCTCCTTATTAGACTCACCACTATCACTTACACCTACTCCTCTCTCCTTAGACTCACCACTATCACTAACACCTACTCTTCTCTCCTTACTAGACTCACCACTATCACTAACACCTACTCCTCTCTCCTTACTAGACTCACCACTATCACTAACACCTACTCCTCTCTCCTTACTAGACTCACCTCTGTCACTAACACCTACTCCTCTCTCCTTAGACACACCACTATCACTAACACCTACTCCTCTCTCCTTAGACTCACCACTATCACTAACACCTACTCCTCTCTCCTTAGACTCACCACTATCACTAACACCTACTCCTCTCTCCTTACTAGACTCACCACTGTCACTAACACCTACTCCTCTCTCCTTAGACACACCACTATCACTAACACCTACTCCTCTCTCCTTAGACTCACCACTATCACTAACACCTACTCCTCTTTCTTTAGACTCACCACTATCACTAACAACTACTCCTCTATTATAGACCCTACTAGTACTAGACTCATCGCTATCACTTACAACCTCTTCCTTCTCCTCATGCTTGACCTGTTCTATCCATCCTAAAGGGTTAAGGGGCCCACCATATAACATTCTTACCTCTAGTTTAGTTGGTACTGAGTACCTGGCCTTCTTAGCTTTATCACTAACCCTCCTACACCTAGTCTGTCCCCTGCTAAACCCTCCTGATACAGCTGTAACCTCTCTGCCCTTCCTAAGCTTACAACTACTCCAACCTGTAGGGCATATTACATACTGTACCTGCTCATTCCCCCGACTATTAACTCCTCCAACAACTTCGCCTTTATCCTGTGCTACTTTAAACTCACATAGTCTTTTACCCTTTGTCTTCTTCCATTCTTTTAATCTAGTCAATAATGATCCCTTGCACTTACCTGTGCTACTGGACCCTGCGATCTTACGAGCACTACCCCCCTCTACCTTCCCTGGGGCCTTCCTGGGGTTGGGGATAGGTGCCTCCCTTGGCCTGGGACCTCTCTTACTCCTAGTACCCACACTACCCCCCTCTACCTTCCCTGGGGCCTTACTAGGGTTGGGGATAGGTGCCTCCCTTGGCCTGGAACCTCTCTTACTCCTAGTACCCACACTACCCCCCACTACCTTCCCTGGGGCCTTCCTGGGGTTGGGGATAGGTGCCTCCCTTGGCCTGGGACCTCCCTTACTAGTACCCACAGTACCCCCCACTACCTTCCCTGGGGCCTTGCTAGGGTTGGGGATAGGTGCCTCCCTTGGCCTGGGACCTCCCTTGATACAAGTACCCACACCTACCTGTTGCTTTCTCCCATCTCTAACTACCCTGGCCCACTGCCCCAGTCTCTGGCCCATCCCCTCCATCCTCTTCTTCTCCTGGTCCACTGCTGCCGTCTCCATCCTCTTCTTCTCCTGGTCCACTGCTGCCGTCTCCATCCTCTTCTCCTCCTGGTCCACTGCCGTCTCCATCCTCTTCTTCTCCTGGTCCACTGCTGCCGTCTCCATCCTCTTCTTCTCCTGGTCCACTGCTGCCTCCATCCTCTTCTTCTCCTGGTCCACTGCTGCCGTCTCCTCTCCATCCTTCACACTTCTCCCTCCATCCTCCAGCTCTGGCCACACTTCCTCCCTCAGCGCAAAGCGGTGGGGGATCTGACACCTCTGCCGGTGCAGTTGTACAGCGTAGCTCAGGCGAGAGGAAAGATAGTTAGCAAAAGTAACATTCCCCTTCCAACTTAGGTGCAAACCATCAATAGCAAACATGGCTCGGTGAGCCTGGTTGCCATTGTCAAAGAAAAGCACACCCTGGCGTGAGCACAGGTGAACCAAAAGAGAATTCAACTGAAAGCGCCTCTCGTTAAGGAACTCACTGTCAAACCTAGGCAAAATGCTGGAAATGATAATAGAGGCTGATGGGAAACGAGACTTGGCAACCGAAATAAGGGAACTGAAATCCTCAACAGTCCGGCTGAGTGGACGGTGCATGGGCAGGTTGTTGGTACCCACATGCACGAACACCAGGTCCGGCTCAACAAAAGGGTGACGTGAAATGTCATGGGTCAAATCATAAACAGAAGCTCCAGGATGTGCATGGAGGGAAAATAAAATGTCAGGAGAGGAGACGTGGTTGGAGAGATACTTACCGATAGAGTCACTGAATGCAAGGATGATCTGAAACAAGAGTGAAAATGTTTAATTTATTTGTTTATTTTACTTCAATTTTATTTAGAGCTTTCAGGATTGGTTCGAGTGGGAGCTCAAACTAAGTAAGTAAGTAAGTTTATTAATGAATGTTAGCTTCATTACAATATTCACTAATGTTCACTTTATTCAAGGAGGTTTAACCTTCTTGCTGTATTCAATCAATGTACAACTGTTAACATTATAAATGTCTGAAGATGCATATATTTTGTACACTGTTTTTCTCATCAAGCAAAATATGCAAGCAGGCTTGTCTGACTTTACTGTAACCTTATACTCTGCAGTAGAAAAATTGTTACAAAATATTGAAGCCCCGTTGTTATGCAGCTTTGTTTACCTCGCACAGCAACCACCCAACACGTGACTGCGTTTGGCGGGAAATTACGGTACAAGCACACATAAAGCGGCTGAAATTCTTACAATATATCTCATCGATCCAACTCAAATCTATTGTTATTAACGTTAGGTTATATAGTTGAATAGCATCACGGCATCTGTCCTTACACAACTAAGACGGTCTGGGTCTTAATTTGGACTAGGTTATTTAATCCGAAACAATATCAAATCGTGGTTTACAAGAAATGAAACACTTACGTTAGACACAAATTGAATAAAGCATTGATCTTGTGTAATGGACTGTAAACGCTAAGGTAGCGGATTAGCCATAAATTCACCGAAAAAGTGACCCCAGTAGACACAAAATTGCAAACCTACCCAGACGTCAAACCAACAGGATATTCATATGGGAGATAGCCAAAGGTTCGACGCGTCTTGCTGTCATATCGCTATATGCAAAATCGAGGGCGAAATGGATTTGCCCCCTAATTAAATTAAGACGAAAATTTAGGAAAGTCCAGAGCGGCCATTTTGTTGTTTTCACCGTGCACCGAGTTTGATCACAAAACCAGACTAAAATCGACATAAAATCCCACAAAAATGGATTATACCGAGAGCCCATGATATACCCGACTGGTACTTACCGCCATGTCGACGAAAAGGACGTCCGTAGTGTTGCAATCTGCTGTCAACATGTCGGATTAGATTTCATGGTGGCCCGGGTGTCCAAGGCAACGGGTATCAACCCGGTGCTACATGACCGGCGGATTGATATGCTCGCAAAGAAAACCTGTTCGATTCGCGTTCGATTCAGTGTGTGGCTTGGCGGCTGTTATAGATTACATATTTCACTAGTTTTAGAACTGTTCGAAATCGTAATCTCTATTTGCGTAGTTCATCGTTAATTCTTCGTTTTCACGTGACGTCACAATCGCGTTCGAACGTGAAGTCGGCCATGTTGGATGATAAGCTGTTCGATCTCTGTATGGCTGCGTGTTGCGACGGTAGACCCGTCCGTGGAAGGCAGTTGTTTTATTCAGAAACGGGCTGGAAGTTTGAATAGTTAACTGCGGGCCCAAGGAGTACAGGATACGACCTACTCACCGTTTCTAAAGTAGCCTGTGTTTACACAAGCTTTCGGGCGGAGGTTAATGACCACCACCACCCGCCCGAACCCCCCACCACTAGGGGGCGGTATCCGCCGGCCGGCCCCTAGGAGCGCGATTTTGTCAGGCTATCGGGCAACAGTGGTCGGTAGAATCCGGCGATTGTCGTTTAAGCTTTAAATTGCACAATGCTCTGAAGACCCTCTTCCGTCGCTCGATGAATTTGTTCAGAATCAGAAGTGGGGCGTGACTTTGGAGACCCCAAAACTAATGCGCGCGGGCGAAAATAAAGAAAAATCCAGCAAAACAAAATGCTGCTAAACCACAGGACTTCAGAGCTGGTATTGTGAATTGAACCACAGAACATAGTGTATCAAGCAAACAACTAGTCTTCATTTGTAGGAGGTACATGTAGATTGTCTTGTTCATCTTAGCAGGTGAAGTTCAAATGATCAATGTTTAATACATTGTCAAGAACGATCAAAGAAGTACATGTACATCATTAGAAGGTATTTGGCTCAGGACAGTAGATGATGAGAATACTTATAAGGGCTGTTTCAACATACATGGCATTGAACTCCATGTTAAGTATTCCATAGTTCACACAAATCTCGCTGTGAGACCTCTATGCCGATGCCTCAACTCCTCTCCCATGTGCTCCCACGTGTCTCATCGTTACAAAAGAAACGTATCATTCGTAGGAATTAACTGGATAGGACGTCTTTGAAATATATAATTGTCTGGGCGATACTCGCTGGCCGCCGCGTACAACAGTACAAACGTAACACCCAACGTCGATGGCATACCAATCCACAATTACGTCCCCAGTTTACTTGTGAACTTTAATGCTGACGTATTTTGTGGTAGTACATAACGAGTTTTACGACAAGCTGGCACAACACTGGCCTTTTGCGGCGATATAAGTTTGCAAGTTCTGGAGTTCCGTGGAACCTCGGAAGAGGTGACCTTTTTTCCTTTGGAGAACAGGCGATGTCATCCATTAAATCAAGATGGTGTGGCCCTAATCAAATGAATGAATGAAATTATGCTTTCTGTAATTTTGTTAAATAAACCGTTGTTATAGTTTCGTTCACAAAGTCACGTGAACAGACTCTTTTGATAAGTTGTACAAGAAAGTTTATCAGAGTTTTCTTTACAAAGCTAACGTTAACGTTACACCTATTTACTGATTTGATTTACGAACTATCGATTTAGTTTTCTTTTGTATTGTATTGGTCCTTTTTTGCCTCTATCTATGATCCTGGCAAAGTGATGACCCGTATCATTGAAGACAGAAGTACGCACGTAAAATTAGCCATTCCCGGCGACGGAAAATACAACTGGAAAGGCTTGTGAAGAAATGTACACAATTTTGCCATCGTCCCAAAGTGGAGCCTACGTACTTGGAAGATTTTCCACGTGTCAGATCAAGCATTAAAATTTATTCAACAGATCCACATTTCGTCGGTTACTGAGAAGCACAAAAGCGGCCAGGCGGTTATCCATAAGAGCCGCAGGGGAAACATCGCACAACGCTGGAAACAATTTGGACATCGTTGCTCGGCGATAGCTTATTTTATTTGCTACTTACCTGCGATCATCGTAAGATGTATGTGCCCGGCGCTTATGATAATAAAACATTTGAGTGGATCACAGTTAGCCTTGTTTTGGGGTAAGCTGAGTATATAAAAACCTCCTGAAATGCCGATTGTTTTAAAGACATACGGATCAAAACCTATTGTTGTAACCTTTTCCTTATATCAAGCGTTGGCTAGACTACTTAATGATCCACAGTGTGGAGACAAAAGCAGCACACTCGGACCCGCAGGTAACTTAGATGGCGCCGTTGTTCTATATTCTGCCAGGTTATCATCCAACATGGCGCCCGCGCGTGACGTAGCGGTTTTCGAACGTTCTGTGAAAACGAAGAATTCCTATTTTTTGTTCTCTCGACCAATGACTGAACAGGTCTCATCGTAGCGCTGGTCTGTACCCTTGGGATGTGCGGGGCAGCATGGGAAAGCTCTTGCATGCTGGGAACGGCGAGTTACCCTTTGAGTTACCCATAAAACCTTTATTTCAATCTGTAAATATTTCAAGAAAATTTCTACACCGTTGCAGTCCTTTCAAATATCTTTGTATATTCATTTTTCACTTACAATTCTATCTCAAAGTCAAATGTGTTTAACTATTATTCTATTTTTCATTTCAATGTTTTGACAATGTCCAGTTCGTCGGATTTCTGGCTATTCTGTTCGTGGGCGAAGTTGCCTGCGCTGCACTGCTGTATGTCAACAGGAAAGAGGCAAGAAACATTCCTAGTTTTGTTACATGACCTTTAATTTATAACCAGTACGATTTCTATCGAGTAACGTTACCAGTTGTTAACCCGAGTGAGCCTTCATATTTTCGTTTTCAGATTCTCAATGAGACTGATGAAAATCTACTGGACATCGTAACCAATGGATACCATTGGCCAATCAGCGACACCATTGATCTGATACAGCGCAAGGTAGGTTATTGCGCAACAAAGTGTTTTTCTGTCCGTCCCTTAAATAATAAAGAATATCTAAGAAATGGGCCAGTTTAGAAACCCCTCTCAAATAGTTTCGTCAAGTTGGTGAATGACTGGGTAACAAAGTTCTTTATTCAAGGAAATGATAACACCCCACGTTTTGAAGATCAGCTGTCATCTTTGCCCTGAAGCAGACGGTTATCTAACCGGCGGCTGTTATTATGTTAAAAGGCAAACGGTTATGAAAAAAGAACTTTGTTCAATGTTTTGTATATTGATACAAATCATGAATTCTAAATTCATAAAGATTTTTTTGAATTAGTTTCTGACTGCAATACAAAATTTCAATGGTGCATAGAAGAAATGAACAAAAGAAATACACTTTTCTATCATGAATGTAGAGTCTTAATTAAAGAGTGTATAGCACTGTAACATACAATTTGTGTCATATTCACTCTATCATAATCGTGTTATTATACTTTTTCAGATGTCCTGTTGCGGCGTGAACACACCACAAGACTGGTTCAACTCCCGTTATGGCCATTTTCCCGCCAGCTGTTACTGTGACGTACCGACCTCTGACAGGGACGACGCATGCGCCATCATAGCAGGGGAGGAGGTGTACCAACGGGTAGGGGGCGCTGCTGAAAGGAAACGGCGTTAACAATTGAAAATCATCAAACCAGGGGGCCCAAAATCGACCTTGACCATCCTCTTTCCAACACCTACCCACATACCAAATACCATTGTAATCCATCTAGAGGTTCTTTAGTTACTGACTACAAAAATCCGGAAACACAAACACACACACACACACACACACACACACACACACACACACACACAGAAAGACACACAAACAGACACAGATACACCTAAAACTTTTTTTAAATTTTTCATGGAGAGAATTACTGCTTTCTGTGCCGTACAGGGTTGCCTGCTGCCGCTGAAGCTGGCCCTGGCTCGTCACACGTACACGCTGGCCGGACTGTGTATGGGGATAGCCATCCTTCAGGTACAAACTGTGTCCCAATTTTCACTAAATAGCCATGATCAAATATAAAAACAAGTCCAGTTAGTCTTTAGGAGGCTAGAGTTACATTTTGTAGATTAAATCATGCTGTCCTCGACCATGATTACTCGGATGTCCGTAGCCCTTTTTGCAGTACAATGTAGACTTGGCTGTTCTGGCAGTGTCTGTCCTTGGTGCTGAAATTATTTCAAATAACGCTAGATGGCGCTTTTTCACAGCTATCATGTGCGATCTGCTGGCGGAACACGTAAAATCTACGTTGCTACATAGTTAGTGACGTTTCTGGCCTGCTTCTATGAAGGACTTCACAATTATGACGTTTTACTTGCAGGTAGTCAACCTCACCATCGCCGCCATCATGGTTCTCCGTCTCCGCGCCAAACCACCGCAGAGAAACGCGAACGGCACCGTTCTCTACCACAACCGCAGCCACCCGGACATCTCCATGACCGTCAGCCCCAAATCCGTGCAGCCTCCGCAGCGTAACCATGGCAACAGCTACGACGGAAAACCCACCGCAAAGAACGTCGGGAGTATCCCTGCTGTCATGGTGAGGGGCGTTCGAAACGATCGTCAGACGGACCTGTCAATCACCCAGCAAAAACGCAGGTGCTGACGGGAAAACGGCTTTGAAACTTTCCGCCAAAAGGCCTATTTAGGAAAATAAATCATAATATAATACATCACACATAAATAATTTTCACCACCGTGTCTTGACAAGAGACCTAACACTACCTTGTCACTGAATGCATTGTAATATAATAAACGTATATATCTATCTAGGTGTTGGAAACGATTTCTACATATCAGTATGTTCTTGGCGGGATTATTCTATTGAGGCGGATGACTTGAAGAAAGAGATTTGATAATCAGAATGACTGCTTTATGATATATATTAAACTCATGTGCAGACATCTTTTGGAGTTTTGTAATTTTTAATTTACATAAAGGCACAACAACACAAGAGCAGTTTTAGGTAGAAGTGTACGAGTTACATGATACAAAATGGGAGTACTAGTAACAGAACTACACAAACCATCTGGTTTGGTTGCAGAAACATTTACAATTTTCTTTGTCGAGCTACGCTTGTGTATTATTACATAGCAACAATATATAGACCACGTCTTCTATGTATAGCAGCGAGGATTGACTAGACGACAAAACGATTTTTCTTCTTCCGAATAATGCTAACATATGGCGAGAAAAAAGATATCGCTACACGCCTTTTTAGCTGCGCTATGCAGTTACGAGCGACCCCTAGCGACAATATAACACGTAACAATTGACTACATAATCTCTAAGTGCTACGTGCCATTTTACATGTACTTACAGTGAACAACCATCACAAGAGACTGCACAATACTTGCATAAGACATGGCCAATACTATTTACACTGCATCCAGCTCTTCACAAATGTGATGTCATAAAGGTTACAAAATTTCATGCACGGAAATCACTAGGATTGACCCATCCTCACAGTTTTTACATTGCAGGTCATTGGATATACATATGCGTATGTACAGCGTTCAAAAATTTCCATTGCCTACATGTATCTATTCCTCTTTTTATTTCAACACTTTCTCCAACCGTACATTATGTCAAAATCCGCATAATGTCCCTTGACATTTATTGGTCTGGAATGTAAACATCACATACTTAGACCAAACGTTGACAAGTTTACAAATGGGCCAGCCTTCCTTCCTCAAAATGTAAGAATCCCTCCCATTGGCCACCAAGGATACTTCTTCTGATAGCTATTGCTTAACCAATAAGGAGTGACTTTGCATTTGGATGTTTCTGTTGACCTGATTACTAAAAACACAAGTCACAACAACAAAAAGAAACACAAAGGAACAACATCTAATGGATACTCAAATTCTTTATATCAACACAAATCATAAATTCCAAACTCATACAGAACAATCTTCGGATTAGTTATTGTTCCTGGCTACAAAACAAGATTTCATTGGTGCATAGAAGAAAAGAAATAGACCTTTTCTATTATGAATGTAGAGTCGTCAAGCATACTAAAGCATATAGGATGATTATGATACATGAAGAAAGCAACAATATCCATACAGGGTAAAAGTAGAAAAATATCACCTGTTGATTAAATCTTTTTTTAAAGTGGACTGAAACTCATCATCTTGCTTTAACATCCATACTGATGACCTGAATCTTTTATTACGAAGTTTCAACTTTAAAAATGTTGTTGGATGAAACAGCCATTTCATGTGGTACATTCCATTGAACCTTTAAAATTCCTTTAAAGATCTTGGTCATTGGCCTTACTCTGCCTCTTGTTTTCCACAACCAACGTTTCTTATCTGGTACAAAGTTTTTGGATATTAAAAGTAGAAACATACAATGTATGTAGTGATATGTTTGGATGAAATGGGATAGATAAAGTACATACAAATGTAGATGTTCGAATAATGCCTACCTTGGAGATACCTCATCTTGACAAAGCTACAACTAAAACTAAAAGAAAAACAACAAAAAAACCTTTGTCACATTGTCATAATTCTTTAAATCTTAATGATAATCAGCAGGTTTTAGATGGGTGTGTTGAATAAGCTGATACACGGTTTGAACTGAGCATGAGCAAGGTCAAAGGTTGTAAGCCTCTAACTTGTAAACAGTTCTTGACTAAAAGATGCTTGGTACATGTCCAGACGGGTTTTGTTTTTGTCTCAGTGGCCTTCAACTTTGACACATAACCCACCATACAACACACATGTGCAGCTCAAACCCTGAACTGACTTATTCCTAACCGTTTTTCTCAAATACTGAACAGATTTACGAGATTAACATGATTGCACCTTGACTTCTCTGGATCAAAAACTTACAGCTCCATATATAGCAACAAGAAAGAAAAAAAACTCTTGTGAGAGAAAGGTAAAAGGCCCTTCTACAACACTGGATCAAATTTTGTATCTGTGGACCATGGCTTCTACTGGGCAATGTTTGTACAGCAAATGTCATACTGACAGCTCTCTCACTCTACTACAAAATTTACAAATATCTTACAAGACTATCAATACTCTTACAGACATTTTGTAGACACTTAACATATATATATCACGTATAGACAAGTTTCAGTTTTTCATAAACTTGGACAATATACAACATGGGGAATATTGTAGAGCAATACAGATGTATTTCAGCTCATTTGATTTAAGTAAGTCCATGTTGAGTTGATTATATCGATGACATCCTCATGTGTGCGCGGATGTCATCCTCATAATCAAATTAACATGGCTTTAAGTAAGTGTGTCAAAACTGGTCAATCTGCTTACTAGATAATGAGGGGGGGAACATCAAGATTTGAGAGTGAACATTGTGGACATCAGTAGTATTGAGACACCATTACTTCAAAAGAGCCTCTTCCAAAAAAACAGATTTTCCTTTTTCCTGTAATTTGTTATGGTGACAAATACATCTCTGACAATCTTTATTGCAAATACTGTTGCGTAGTATTTTTGTCTCAGCTAAGAGCTTGTTATAGCAAATTTTACATTTGGATGGATTCCTTTTCTTTTGACACTTATAGAAGTCTACATATCAAAATACATGTATCCAAACTTTGTACCTGGTGCCCAATGATCAAGTCAATCTCCTACTGAATGAACATCAATTTCTGAGTATAACAAAGATTTTCTATTCAACTATTTAGTCTGGAAATGAGAAAACGGGTCAAAGTAATGCTGATCTTACGGTACAAAAGTGTTTTTTTTTAAACATCTAACTTGGAAAAGATGTCAAAACAAAGTAAGCATAAAAATAACAGTGACTTTAATCCATATATATAGCTACTACTTCATCTTTAATGAGAATGGCTGGAACCACTGTAACTGAAGTAATACCTAACAATGTGTTTTTGTTTGACAATATATAACATTATTACCATGCTCTAAAGATGAAGGGCTAGGAAGGGGTTGTTAAGAACTATTTTGATGTGACTCTAGCAGATGTACATGTATTGTTACTAGTAATATGAATATAGATTTCTCCACATCTTTTACGACAATTGTATCCACAATGTGAGAACTACATAACTTTTTATTACTGTAAATGCAGAAATGTATGCAGTGGTCTTATGTTTGCAGCTTTTGCGGTGAACTCTTAACCACGAACAAAAAAACATAGTGAAAACGTTTTCATTGTGTGACTGTAGCGCTACTATTGTTTCAATTGCGAACTTAAAACCACTGTGAACATTCCGTTTTCTCTCTACGGCGAAATTAAATCCCTGCAAACATTTTTGCATTTACAGTACTGAAGGTGTCCTAGCCAGGACTCGTTTCGTTTCTACGCATACGTTCCCTCGTTTCTGATCCTGTAGAAGAGGCAGAGGGCGAACACCATGCCCAGGATCTGGATCAAGCCGATCCCGATTCCGATGGCTCCGATGAGGCCAAGGTTGAACGTGAAGTCGGTCTTCAGAGCAGAGACGCAGCCCTTGAACATATAACGACACAAAGTTAGCATTGATGTAAATAATACAGGACAATAATTGTATTCATAATTCAATGCTAAACTTTCTTCCAACACAAAGGTATTCACGGATCAAATTTTCAACCACCACTGTCGCCTTCTTCAGGATGATAATAATGACCAATCACTTTCAAATAATTGTACTTGATACAGTACCTACATTGTAGTAGACTGTCTCGCCCACCCGACATGCATGCTACCGGAAAGGGTTGCAGTCCTTAATTAAGACAGGACTTTAAGCCTTGGACCACTGTTCATTGTACGTGTCAAAAAGAGCTAGGGGAATTTCCCCAGTACAATGAATCTGCAGCAGCAGAAAACAGTGGACTACTACTGTACAATGAACCTGTAAATACTGTACACAGCATCTGTCTTCTCTGTCGAGACCAGTGGAAGATTTGCTCTTTAGTGAGCTAAACTGGTTCAAGATCATTTTCACTTTCACTAGTATTACATGCTTTTTAGTATGCCAATAAGGGTTGAAGCTAGAGCTGTGTACTGTACACATACATGTACAGTACCGGTTACAATCAATTAGGTACAGGTCCAAAATACCTGAACCCTGGTGGACCAGTTACTGGACCGGTACTAATCAGTTCAAGCCTGACTCAGAGGATGGCCACTTTGACAGATAAAATTACTATGAAATTACCGTGGCAGTGCACTAAAGCCATATCTATACTATGCTCCAGCACATAAAACACATTTGAAAGGCTGGAGTCAAATTTTCATCTGTGTTTTCATAAAAATAATACCTAGCATGCTTTTGTCCTTATTGAAAAACTACCTTTTTCTGAACAAGTACTTTAGGTACAGGTTCAGGTCCGGACCTGTACCTAAACCCGCGTGCCTGTACCTGTACCTAAAATTTGTTCAGGTACACAGCTCTAGTTGGAGTTATAGTCCGTGTATGGTAATTGTAGTATATGTAGTACAGCAGCCAAACAGGCAGTCATACCTGTCTACACTTACCATGTGCACCTGAAGAAAACTTTCACAGTAGACAGGCAATCACTACAGACTCCTGCTTAGGCCAATGGGCAAGATAATCTAAAAGGAACCACTAAAAAGTGGCCAGGTTGCTTTGTATGTATACTATGAGGCCATGTTGATTTGATCATATGGATGACATCAGTGCGAGCATCAATTTTCATCCATTTCAAAAAAAAATGTTTTCAGCCATACTGTAAATCGTAAAAAGTAGCAGCAAAATGAGACAATACAATGCTGTAAATTGCAAAAATATTTCAGCAAATGGATACTAATGTTGTAAAATGCCAAAGTCAATCCCAAAGTCAAAGAAGAAGTTCTCAGACAACAAAAATAAAGAATCTATATTTCGGTGTACCATACTCGGTTTAGTTCATCCTTCCTGACCATGTAGATTTCATAATGAAGGCAACTTTTTTTTGCCAAACGTTTTTCTCGTTCACACACACAGTTTTGGGGTTCCCAGGGGATGTCATCCATAATCATAATCAAATCAACTTGGCCTAAGCAAAGAAACAATTAATTTATTTACATCTTCAAAGAACTGTAGAATGTTTCCAGACTGTCCACAGTCCTTGTTGGGGCGGTAGTTGGGCTTGCAGCAGGAGTCCGGCACCCAGCTCTGGTTGGGCCACACCGGGCGGTTGAACCTGCACAGGGAAGACAGAAATATGATGTTAATGTCTGGTCTGGTAAGGCTTAGGTTACAATTGCACCAGTGGCCGTAGAGGGTGTAGGCTCGGCCAGGCCCCGAAGCCACTGGACTGCCGGATACTTGGGGGGGAACCTCCCAGTACTAGCACGATTAGTTCACAACGTCTACTTGCTACCGGGTCCTGCACTGATTTTAACTCCAGCCGCAGGGTGTCCACCTAGGGGTTATGCCCGAAAATCCAAATTCAACATAGCCCGTGAACTGCCCGGCAGGGCCCTGTTTGCAACTGAGACCTAAGCATTACACATACACATAGACATTCTACGGAAGACTCTGTGTATAAAAGTATATCAAGAAGAGCACAACAAACAATAGAGAAAGAGAAATATATACAGAGAAATACTGTATATACAGTCAAAACTACCCAAGAAGCTTAAGACCACCAAACATCATGTCAGCACACAAAAGAGCCAGTTTTTGATTTGTTTATAATTTGTTTATTTGTAATGTTAGTAGACCCACCAGTCGGTGCTGTTGTTGACTCCGCAGCAGTGCTTCTCGGTCTGGAACAGGTCCCAGGCACGGGTCAGGCCCGACTGTCCATCTATGCCATACTGGTCCATCCCTCGCATCAGGTCGTCACGGGCAAACTTTTCCAACTAGCGAGAAAGACAATGTAACACTAAGCAGAAATCCAAATGTATTCTGGTATGCGTCCTACTCTAGCTCCGGTCTGCTACTCTGGTTGCTTCTAAGTAGAATAGTCTGGGTCCGGCTCCATGAAAACATCGGGTCTTCTACATCCTGCATTATTTCGTTTTGCTTCTGAACGTTTCTTAAAACCCCATTACCAAATGCAGAATAAAACATAAATAAGTGTGGCAATTAAAAATTATTGCCATAGCGAAGGTGTCTGGACCGGTCTTACTTCAATGTAAGGAAAGTACCAACGTAGCACTCTAGATCTTAGTTCTGCCATAATATTTGTGCACAATGCACTTAGAAATCAGAAATGCATCTGCCAAGCAGATATAGAAATGCACCATGAAACTCTAGGAGTTCCTAGCATATATGGAAAGGCCGGAGCACACTCCCGTTGTAGTGTCTTTTTTCTCTGGCATTGTTGGATAGGTGGAGTGAGAAACTAGGCCGGAAGTTTAGAAATTCGGTTTGCTGGGGCTCCTATGATCGTTTTGGTTGTTATTCGAGCTCTGTAGGATGTGTTTTCGAGGAGCTACTGTTGTTTTTCCGACACCCGGCACGCCTCCCCGTAAAGCGTTCAGTGTAGACTGCCCAAGCGGTAACCCAAGTTATTTATCGTTCCGTTAAAAACTTTGACTTATACATGCATAGAGGTTACTTGGTGGGAGGCATGATGTTCAGCACGTTCTTGTGATAGTAGATGAACTGGGATGTGCAAACCCTTTTAAAAGCTAGAATACTAGATTCGGTGAACTCCCTGACACACTCCCACCAGTACGAAATCGGACACCACGTAAAAGTAGGTCATCTGTCATCGACAGCTGAGTGCCTGGATTCCAGACGTGCCAACGAGGTATAAAGTGACAGGCGGGCATCCGCATAGTTCGCCTGACGGATTCCTGACATTCCTGTGGAATTCTGGGAATTCTTGCAAATCGGGCATAAAATATACTATCAAGCTCGCCCCTAAGGCTTCGCTAAAAATGCAAACATCTGACTGACATGCAGCCACACTCTCATTGGTTGAACTGCTGATTGTGATGGACAATCAGGATAGGTCTATTCATAGTAGGATTGGTCAGTCGACCAATCGTAGGGAATTACGCTGAGGAAGCGACCTTCGACCTCCGCTCGTGCCGCCTTCATTAATAGCGACATCCGCCGTCCGTACGGCTGGGCTCGCCTCCCGCTCAATGTTACCACCGTCCCGCCCCTGCTGCAATTTCGTATTTCAAATACATGTACACACTGATATGCTGACTGTCCATCACAATCAGCAGATCAACCAATGAGAGAATGGTAATTAGCAATTCTACCAATGAGAGACAGTCAACATGTGGCGTTGTGTGGCGCAAGTGGTAGAGCGCGAGGCTGTCAAACAATGGGACCCGGGATCTAATCCCGGGTTGTGCCCAGAGACATGTCCGAACTTGCGCCCGACGTTGTGCCCTTGGGAAAGGCACTTAACACGACTTTCCTCACTTCACTCAGGTGTGAGTACCTAACTCATCTAGGGTTAGGGACGTCCCTCGGATAGGACGTTAAATGGAGGTCCCGTGTTTGGGGAGAGCCACACCCCGCGCACGTAAAAGAACCCACCACACCTTTCGAAAAAGAGTAGGGGTATGCCCCGGTGTGCGATGGTCCAAACCTTACAGTCTGGTCTGGGTTGACATCTTGAAAAGGTGATAGTCACCTGTTATGTCAAACCTTCCACAAATGTGGTAAATCAAAATAAATAAATAAATAAACATACTCCATACTCACATGATCCCTGTAGACATAGGCCAGGGCACCGGCTGTGATCTCCAGACAGAAGATGATGAACAGCATCACAAAGAACTGGGGAGAAAATAACAAACATTTGCTTTAACATTCCACAAAAATAATCCTGTCCTGATTGGTCCTTCCATGCACCATCTGGCCAATCAGAAGTCAAAGAAGAAAGTAATTCAATTAAAACAGTATGACCAGTTTCAGTTCACAACGAAGTCTTCAACAGTGTTGGGAACAGATGTCAATACATATAAAGGAGACAGAGCTATAGGTACATGTAGGAGCATTCATGTAATTGGTGACCAATCAGGTGACTTAATGGATGCTTCTGATTGGTCCACATGCTTCTGCTCAAGTGACTGGACAACACAACAGAATAGAGGGATATAATTGGTCAAAAAGGAGACATTATCAAAAAACTGAGCTTCTGATTGGCCAGGGGTACATGTTTGTAATTGATATACTCACAGGTGTACATAGCAGGACGCGCTTGTAAGTTTTTGTGTCGCCTATGTGGAGAGCGTTTATGGCCAGCGCCAAAATTAACATGAAAAGACAGCCAACCAGTAGACAATACTCCTTGGGGATGAGGATGAAGATTTGGATGAAGATGGGGACAAAGACAACAAGGGCGATGGGGGTACCAAGCTGCAAAAGACACAGGGGTGGGGGAGGGGGTGGAGACAGAAAAGAAAAACAAAACAAAACTTGATGATCATGGTGAAATCAGTGATGTATTGTGTGTCTTTTGACAGAAAAGAAGTAACAAAAGTTGAGAAAAGAGAGGAGGAAGTCACAGATACAGCCAACAAATGTACACACACTCCCAAGCAGCATGCTACATGTATGTACAATGTATGTATTTTATGCAGGGCTTGAAATTCATTTCTGGGAATAGGTGCACTGGTGTAAAGGTGTAAATGTGAATCGGACAATGATAAAGATGATGACAATCCTTGTTTTCCTCTGTCTACTTACTGTCAACAACAAACACTTGTTTTCCTTCAGCGCGCCGCAGCACCCGATGAAGCCGACCACCATGACGATGACGCCCGCGATGATGCACAGGTTGGGCGCCGTCACGAACGGGATGCTGGGAACCAAGGTGGCGAAGTCACCCTGGGTCACCCTCAGCCAGATCCCCACCCCCAGGATGCCACAGCCAGCCAGCTGGGAATAAGGTAAATCATCATGACACTTGTGAACACACTCAAAACTGTTGAATAAACCACTTAGGCCCAATTTACACACATGTTTTCGGAGTCAACCTGGGATAGTGTGTGAGGAGCTACTTGAGTGGCATAGGCTTCTTCTTGCACAGTCCTGAGTCAACTCTAAGTTGACAGAAAAACGTGTGTGTAATCGTACTCTCCAAGCAGAGGTTGGTGGGGGAGATCATCACCGTTTTATCATATGCCCAGTCTGATGGCTTTCGGGGCTTCAAATCCCCCAAATATCTCTAGAACTCTACCATACATGTTGCCGAAAGCAGTTGGAAATTCAAACTTAGTAACTTAACAGAAACTGTCCTGTAACGGGGATATAGGACAATGTAGGTTTCCATGGTCTTAATTCACACCTACATGTTAAGTGAAGTTTGATAAGGCGATGATTAGCTGTTAATTAGCCTTTGTGCCCGCGACCTGGAGCAGAAGACCCCGTTCATACTAAATCGCGTAAATCGCGAAATCGCGTAAATCGCGATAATGTGGCTTAGGATGAACGCTCCAAATCGCATTTGAAATCGCCCGAAATTGCTTTCCGCGAAACCACCTCCGGAGGTGGTTTACTCGCGATTTGCCTGTATTCCGACTTAGTATGAACGCTCGAAATCGCCTTGATGCGCGTCGGGCGCTTTACTTTGCATATTGACCCGGTCGGTCATGGGTCAAGGGGTCATCTGCAAATTCAGTCTTTCCGCTCATTATATGATGTAAAGGTATAAAAACTCAAGATGAAGTACAAGAAGGTCATTGAACACAACAGTAAGAGTGGTGACAAGTGTTGATCAAGCTGTTGGACGCGATTTTACAACTCGCGCTCGTTCGACCCCTGGTGCGAAGGAATGCGACTCAGGGCGATTTCGCGATTTGCGCGATTTAGTATGAACGGGGTCGAAGTTGGTGGGGGCATATGATAAAACGGTGACGATCTCTCCCACCAACCTCTGCTTGGAGAGTATGTAATCGGGCCTTAGTTAGGGGACTGATAAAATCTGGTCTACCTTGACAGGTATCACCACAGACAGGATTTTTAATGATTGGGTCAATGGAAAATAGTGGTCACATTGGCCTGGTGGTCCTTACATGTATGTAGAGGTGGTCACTTGTACAGGTTTGACTGAATGAAAATGCAAATCTAAATGCATCTATTGAAAATTTGAAGTTTATTATTGACGTTATCAGAATGATAGTATCATAACCTCAGTCTAACCCTTCACATTTGTCTATCATGATGGATTGGAAGAAAAATAAACAACTGTCACAATCTGTTGATAAAAATGAAGACTGTACCAATCTACAATAAGGTTGTACCTACCCAAAACAGCAGGTTGAATGTGAACATCAGGTACTGGATACATTTTCCACAACCCCCTTCCACCATCTTGGAGTCTTCTACTGGTACTTTCTAGGCCTGTATGAAGAGAAAAACAATGTACAAAATTGTAACATCTACTAACGTGATTCCACAAGGATACATAATTCCGCCACCCTGAAAAGATACGTCCAAACAGATCTCCAACCCAACGTCCCCCTGTATAATGCACTCCTGTACATGTATATCTAACCTGTGTATACCTGGGAGGTACTGCACTAGAGGTCTCTCAAACCCACTGCTTTTCAAAGTGGCGGATTTATGTAACCCGGTGGATTAATATCATTATTAGGAGGTTACATAGTAATAACTTCCACTGTCACTATTGTGGCTTAGACATTCTTTTATTCAAAATAGTTCAAACATATTACAAATATCATTTTAAAGCCCTCTTGGTGACTTGGAATTGACTCTAATACAGCTTCAAAACATGCCAGCACATGTCTCTTTACACTGGACCACTTTCTGGTTAGAAAGATTCTGCCAATCAAATTTGTATTGATTGTGTAGGAGCATTTCTCATGAGGTAAAAACAAAACAAAAATTACCAATCATTGGGACATTCAGGTGTCTCTTTTGTAGCAATGCTATCAATTTGATACTGATCCTCATACAAAATGTACATGTCAGCAAAGAATGTGAATTAAATATTTAATAATATTATTATAGTTTTGGGAATATGTTGAAAAAAATGACCCAGTAGCTATCAAAGCAGACCCGACTATCGTTTTATACATATTTAAAGCGTGTATAATAGGTGTAGCGACATTATAATGGCAGTCATGTCGAAGGTAATACATGAATCTGTTAGAAATCAATGGACATGATAGAGGTGGTGGCAAAACTCCAACTCTCCCTGCCAGGACTCAGCAGGGATGTCATCTGTTTTATGGAGGTCACAGTGATAAACACCATGTTGCTGGATGTTTGAGTCTCAGAGTCAGGTAGACTCCATGTTTTAAAAGTAAAATATATGTAAGATTTTGGCCAAAAAATTGAAAATATTCTGGAGAACAAAACCTTCATGTGAATGACATGTACAACCACTTTTAAGCATATTTGCATCAATATGTGAAATTCATATTTCTGAACTGTGCAAAAAAAAAGCTGCACAAGGTCCACTGAGTTTCTGAAACCACCTCAATGTAGACCCTACTACTTTTTTTTTTTTTAATCAGCTCGACAGCCAGATGTTGTCATCGATTCCACGAAGATAGGCGGCTCGTACATCATAAGCATAATACACAAAAGAGTCACATCACAATCTTGCCTCGAATTTACATTTTGTCATCCGCTTTAACATAGTCCTCAGATTCAATATTCAATACTGCAAATAAAACACAACAGATTTAGTGGTCAAGTACTTGAGTCTTTAATTTACAGACATATTGGTACCATCAAGACTTTGGGGGTATTCTGATTTCTATTTTAATCATCATTCCATTTTCGGCATGGAATGGTCCTTGAGTTCCTTAGAAAAATTTTCCAGCATTCGATATTAAAATACAAATTAAGGACTAGTCAGTGACAGTATTTTTAGGCTCAGTACTATGATCAATTTCATTACATCTAGTATCATCCACTATAATTGTACTTATCATGATACGGTCATACATGTATGTGTCACACATGAATTTGCTGCAAGATACCACTCACTATCTCGGTTACATACAGTACATGATTGTTCATGTCTCACCCAAGTGAATGTATTATGTACATAGATAATCAAACTAATGTTCTGTAACTGCAATTTACTCTATCTGGACAAGCACATAACCTTTTTTTATTAGGCCTCCTTCAAAGACTGGACATCCAACTTTTATAACACAGTTGTAAAGCAAGTTACAATTGTCAAGATAGTTTGCTATGCATAATTGAGCATTGCTATTAGTATTACACTGGGGGACTACAATCTCTTCCAGTTACAAGTGCAACATGAGTGATAATCTCAGTGCAGCTTTGAACATTAACCATGTGCGTTACAAATGCCACCGTGGTACCCCCACATCTGCCTCATGTATTATAGATGACTATGCGCGATGCAAGGTCGCTACCGAGGGTTATTGGCGATACATCAGGTACGGAGCGTACCCTTCTTGATGCTGACGGTACGTCGAGTCTACGTGAGGCGATGTCCTCTGGGAATGGTAAACTGCGCAACAGGCTTGTCCGGGAATTAAAGCAGCGCACCAAAACACCAAAAGGAAGCTTAGCTATAGTTTAGACCACTTTATCATGGGAAAAAAAAAGGCATGGCTACATCCTGTTGACATTAACCTTCTCCCTGCTGCCTAACTCTGTAACCAATAGGTAATTGGGTGCCAAACGGCTACTTCAGTGTCTTAAAGGTTAACAAGTTAGGTTAGGTGTCGAAAATTTAGCAATAATGGCGCTTTCACAATTACCAAAAATCTTTAAATATTCTATCCTAGGCCTGTCTCGACATGTCATAAACAATCAACAAACACAGGGAGTATTGAATTCGAAAGTGCACAGTGTCAAAAGCAAGTATATATGATTTGCCTTCTGCAGTTTAACTTCCTCATATTACATTCAGCTTTGACATCATGCAGCGATGATAATATAATGTTGACGATGATTCACATGATATACAAATGTAGGGTTACTCGAATTCTGCAAGAAAATATGCCACTGTATGCAGAATCTGATCGCGAACTTGACAGAATTTAGACATAAAAACTAATTCTTCTCACCTTAATAGTAACAAGTTCTTCAAGATCTTCTTACCTTGCTACCTTGTTAGAAATTCAACAGAATGTACAGGACTGGTATGCAGTTCTGATACTGATATGAAGTTACTTCCTCTTTTGAACAATACAATGGAATGTTCCACTCATATTCAGGTTGGTTCAGGAGACAACATGGATAGAGGTGCACAATTTCAGAATCAGATTAATCCTACATAAAACTAGAATTCTATTGATCTATAAAGGTCTTAATTCAATGTATTGATATTGGGTAAATAATGCAGACGTGGCATTTAATGGAATAAAATCTTCCCATAACAACTCCTAGACTAATTATAAAATGGTTGAGTCCATCTGTGTTAGTTGTTTACATTGTTGCGACACAGGTGAGTCAGTGACAAAACAGCCCGAAGGAATTTCGATGGACTGAGTCATAGATATTTTTGAGCTATCTATAGCGCAGGAATGCCTCTCTGGTATCATCCCCAAAATTGTAAACTAAATCATTAAAGTAACAGTTACTGACAAAATAGCTAGTAGTGTATCCAATGGCTTATACCTGTCTAATATGCATATACAGGGCTCGAAATTCATTTTTGGATATAAACACACTGGAAATTTATAAATGGTTTTATTCGCAAATTCATACAGAGCTAAAACAACATTGCAGCCTAATGATACAAAGTAAAAAGGCTGAATTACGCAGTTTCAGGGAATACACAACTGTACAAAATATCATCAATATTTACAAACCTAACCAAAACTGAACAACAAGGATATGTAGAAACGGTAGTAGGGTGATTACACAATAGGTATAAGTTACAATACGCTGTTCAGGAGTTTTGACAAGTACGGAATGGCACTGTTCCTGTACCTGTCAGATCTTACAAAGGGTATGCTAAGCTGGAAACCCCCTTTTAAGTCCATATTGTGAACTTTATTGCGGGTGGGGGGTAGCCAGGGTCGAAACGTTGGTGAATTCATCAGAGATTTTGCAAACTTAAGACAGAGTGATTCCCTTCTTGCTTTTAAAGTGCAGAGGTTAAAAGTTGAAAGTGCGTCAGCATAGGAAGTATAATTATTGCCAAGTATGATTCTGAGGGCACGTTTTTGAATGCGTTCAAGTTGGTGGGATTGTACAGTGGTTAGACCTGCGTGCCATACTGGGACTGCATATTCTATGACTGGTCGGACATATAGTAAATAAATTTCGCAAAGATCTTCAGTGCAGACACCAGAGCGTTTTAGCTTTTTAAGCCAGAAAAGGCGCGAGCTTGCTTTTTTTATGATTGTTGTGACATGTTTTCCCCATTTCATGTCGGCAGAAATCCAAACACCCAAAATACAGGCATCCTCAGTGTACTGAATGGCTTTGCCATTCAGTAACATTACAGGGGAAGGGGTAGGATCCTTCATGAAAGTGATACAAATTAATTTACACTTATCTTCATTCAATGACATACAATTTTGTGATGACCATGTGTCCAGTTGGTTAATTGCTGTCTGCATAGAAGATTGTTCACTGAAAAGTCTACTTTCTTTTACCGTTAGATCATCTACATACTTCCATCTGTTAAGAAAAAATTGCATCGCATCATTTACATATACTAAAAAGAGGACAGGCCCTAATTTTGTACCTTGTGGAACTCCTGATGCAATTTTCTCCCAAAACGATGTTACACCTCGGTACCGAACACACTGTGTACGGTCATTAAGAAAACTACAAATCCATGGTAAGATTGAAGTGCGTACACCACAAGTCAACAGTTTACGGATTAGTAGAGTATGATCGATTCTATCGTACGCCTTGCTAAAATCAGTTAACAGAACAGTCTGAACAGTTTTGGGGGTTTCAGCGTCACGAAGAATAGAGTCGATCAAATTTATCAAGTAGTGAACTGATGAGCGCCCCTTTCTGCTGCCATATTGGTTGGGGTCCAAAACTTTGTCTATGTCTTGAAGAACCCATTTAGTAATAAAGGATTCGAACGTTTTTATAAAGACAGACGTAAGTGATATAGGTCGTAGATTTTCTACTGATGCTGGGCTTTTCTTTGGAATTGGAGAAATAACAGCCTCCTTCCATTGTTTGGGGACACGCCCCTCCTCCAAAGAGCAATTGAAAAGATGGGCAAGAATGTCACTTAATTCAACAGCAAACGTTTTGACGATTTTGGGGGAAATGTTATCCGGACCACAACTTTTCCTGGCATCAAGGCGTTTCAAAATTTCATAAACTTCATACGAATGAATATGCGGCGGTTTTGAAGGAGAAGGCAGGTAAGACGGCAACGATTCGAAATCAAGACATGGAAGTTGGTTCACAATGTCTGAAAAGTGGCGATTGATCGCAGCAGCGATCTCTTTGTCAGTTAGAGGTGAACTGCTGGGAACAGACACTGATACATTACGGCGGACATTAAGAATGTTTCGTATAGACATGTGCCATCTTGCTGGATTCTCCTTCTTTAAAACATGTATCTTATGAACATAATGTCTTTTCCTTGCCTTCGTACACAATCGGTTCACACGGTTCCTTAGCTTTCTATATAATATCATATTACGGGAATGAAAAGCTTGTTGTCTTCTCTTGATAAGAGATTTAATTTGAGGGGTAACCCATTCTTTGTCTGAATTGTGCTTAACAACAGATTTCATAGGAAAATGGAGGTCTATTCTCCTTTGAAGAGTTTGATAGAAGGTATTAACTTTACTCTGGATATCGTGGGCATCAAAAACTTCTGTCCACGGGTGTGACGAAATCCATTGTCCGAAAGAGCGGACCTCGGAATCTTTAAAAGGGCGAACTTGTGACCTAGTTTTAGTATTAATAGGTATATGATCATGGGGAGACCATAAAGTTAGGTGCACAGAAAGAATTTTGGGTGCACAACATAAAGTAGAGAATGTCAGCAAATTGTATATACAACAAACCCTTCTTCTCTAACAATAATGTCTAACATGAAGAATTTTAAACAAGTAATACATCAAACAAAGTACCACAAAGGTTATGTTGCTTTTCCTGATACTTAAATTTCAAGAATATTCTGCAATATAATACCTTTACCCTATAGCCTACAAAAATATACGGTAGGTGCACTAGTGTACTGCTCCAATTTTGGGTGCACAAAAGTCCACATGCACCCAGTTTTTCGAGTCCTGATATGTATACAATGTACATTCTATTACGTTCTTTCCAATTTTGCATTATAAATGTGTTGCAACATTTAGCCATTTAAAAAACAACATCATTTGCACATATTTTACATTGAAATTATGCTATAAAACCTTTTGACAACTTAAAATTCAAAACGATTTGTTTCGATGTACTACGGAGCAATCCTTTCCTGTGATTAGCTTTCCACCTTTGTGAGCACACCTGTCCCATGGCGCCATAGCACCCGGTCTGAATTCTGATGAGAGCAGGGTGATTACGTGTACATGTACATGTTATCCTGCTGGGGTCATATGGGGCCTTACATTTTCTAATTTTAGCCAACGTTTAACATGATAAAATTTTAGCCTACGCTGAACATGCACATCACTGTAGGGTACAAGCCTATAGGGCGTATTCACGTGACGTCATCACCCCTGCCCTCCGTGGGCGGCCATGTTGGTGCTCACCCTGCAGCGAAGTTTCTCAGTGTCCGACGCTCTCTAAATTTCCAAGAAATGCAAAGTCGTCTGATCGCTGTTTTATTATATGCAAAGAGTCTCCAGCCTCACATCCTTTTCGCTACAAAAATCCAATTTCACCTACTAGAAATGACCCATTATCGACGAGCGAGGTTCCCCAGCAGCCTACAAACATGGCCGCTAAACTGTTTACAGAGTACGCATAAAATCATTTCACAGCATACAGGTGTTCCAAGGCCTGCAGCCACGTAGTACAGTGTCTTGAGTGTCGTGAGAAATTTTGCTGACAGGGAGAACGTTATGATCGGGAAACTTCGACGTTGAAAGACCTTCATTTTATGAATGAACGTATCTCAAGCAACGACTACACGGTGCCGCGACTGTGTTACACAACCCGGGGCCTGTAACTTGCTTTTCGACCAGATACAAAATATTTCCACACACACACGTTGATTCTCAAACTTCAACTATTTAGATCCGTTGTTCGTATGTCAGAAATCCACTTTTGTTTCAGTCGTTAGTCCCTTCGCGATCGTATGTTCCTGCACGTACACGTCCTACACGAGAAACGCAAAACCAATCTTACTGTTACCCGACCGGTGTGTGCTTTATCAGTCCCAATCCAACATCTGACCACGAGGCAAAACACCATGATTATGAGACAAAACGTTTTGAAGGGAAATTGTGAATGGCGTTGAAAACATCTGCCATTTATACAGAGAGTTCCATAGGGCTCCACTATCAAGTGAGCACCAACATGGCCGCCAGTGCTCGTTGCTAGGGGGAGGGTCACGTGACTGAATACGCCCTATTGTAGAGTGGTGAAATGACTGGGACTGAAGTGACATATCATAATACTACTACTATAGCACAATACAACATTATATCATTATGGACGAAGCACAAATGTGTGATACTAATATAAGGCAGGGCTTTTCTGGGTTCAAATTTTTTTTCTCTCCAACTCGATCAATGTTTGGGTGCCCACATTGTTAATTTCCGTTGTTAAATCTCCGTCATTTTAAGCTTTCAAACATACAGTTTGATCAATTTCAAATCGTGAAGTTCAGATTATTTGGATGGATGGGGTGAAAATTTTGTCCATCCCAAAAACTAAATTTCCGACCTTTGACGGAGGGACGGTTTGTAGAGACTGGACTGGACTGGACTGGGGTCAAAATTGTAACCTTGAAGTTACATACATGTATACGATCATTAGGCATTCAGGAGTTATACTTAACTCAGACAAGTCTGCACCGATAACAAACTTACATTTTGTTTACATTGGGGCAAGCTGAGGAGCCTAGACTGGCTTTCTTGAGAAATTGTGTTGAAAATTCTAAATCTTATCAAAGTGGATCAAACACTACTAATTTTCCTGGAGCTTAGGCCAGAAGTTTCAAGTGCCCAATGTTACACAGTAAAGCACATTCTACTTGAAACCATGAAGTCATCTTTGTGAAGGCATGCAAGAGGTTACCTAGCTGTACTTACACTGGCTTTGAGAACATGAACAGTACAGAATATTGTAGTTTTCCTTTTACACAACCAGTAAATGTCTCTCACATGCTTACATTTCAATGTCTATCAGACACCTTCCTCAGAGCTTCTGACTTGAGTGCTGCATCTCACTGCTATAAGTAGCCTTTAGAAGTAGCCAAAGTAGGTGACGCTTTTGCGGCAAGAACACAATCCCAAATGTTGTAAGGGACATTACTGGTTGTGTAAAAGGAAAGCTCCAATATCCTATGTTCTACCGATCTGATGAAATTATTTTCAGACGAACAGTACATGTATGCATCTGCTCCCAAGCTAGCAGGGCAATTGTCAGTGTCAGAATGCATCTTCTTTATTGACTTAATAACACAACCGAGCATAAACAATGTGTACTTTATCGCAACCTTGGACATCCTCAGGTAGACATTAATATCTCATCTTCCATTTAAAATCACAACTTCGAAATGAAACACCACAGATTCGATCCCGCTGCCCGGCGACCTCCCTGACCCCGTATCGATCCCCGCCACATTCCCACACCTGCGTCACCGTCGCGTACAATTCCAGTGGCGTAAGAGCCTTAAATTGCCCCCCTCGCACGCTGATTCAATCCGCAGTGATTGGTGACCATCTATCACATACACACTTATCACCTCGCAACTCACGCCGGCAACGGAGGAAAATTCCTAGCCGCAAATTCATGACCTTTCCTCACGATGAATCATACACATGATACTGTAAAGGCGGGGATTTAATTTCGTGGTAGAGAGAGAAAAACGTCGTTCCCAGTGGTTTCAAGTTTGCGTTTGGTAAATCACGGTAAATGACTTAATGTCCTAAATCACCTACGTAGTATCAGTTTTACTGTAAAAGAGAAAATGTTTGTGGAGAAGAGGTCACCGTGAAAAATGCAAACATAAAACCACTGCAAACATTTCCCATTTTACTAGTACATGTAAATCTGATTTGTGGTTAACGGCACTGAACCTTAATCCGACACATTTCCCATTTTACAGTAAATCTGATTTGTGGTTAGGACATTATTTTTCATTTACCGTATATGCTAGGGGTGGGTACTGGTACATAAAATTCAGGTCCGGTCCAGGTCCAGGTCCAGAGGGCCAGGTCCGGGTCCGGACCTGCACCTGTACCTGATTACATCATATTTTGGAGAGCGAGACACACGTAAAAGTCTCCAAACGTCATGTCTGGAACGATATAATTTCTTAGGTTTGCACTTTGTCTCAAAATTATAACTATACTCTCCCCGCCGTCTGTTTACTCATCCTTTAAGTGTTTCTAGATATGATTCACAGCTAACGTCTTCGAAAGCGACTCGTTAAATCTGCTGTTTTGTATTTTCTTAGACCAGTTATGTGGCCGCCTGCTGGTAGCCTGTTACTATGAATTTTCTAATCGGTCCATAGGCCGGTCCACTGATTTCTTACGGACCGTTTTTTTTGGACCGGTCCATTAAGAAATACCAGTTTTGTACCGGTACACGGTACCGGTACCCGCCCCTAGTATATATGCACAGTCTTGCATGGATTTGCTCAGGTACTGTACCATGATATATAATACTAATAGTATTTCCTGTCTGCTGTAGGGGAAGCAAAGCATATTGCTTTTATCTGATCATAATCTGCTTCAATCTGGTGTTTTCTTCTTTGGCCATATATTGGTTATTGAGTGGCAGGAGAGATTTAAGCACGAGGCTGTAAAAAAAAGTGTAATGTCCCCATTTTGGCCAAGGACACCTGGTCCCCCCTACATACTATTTTTCATAACTGTTAAGTGTTATTTCTTGTGGGTGTTTGAAGTTTTTTCTGATATTTTTATCCAACATTTATCCATAAAAAAAAGGGCATCACAATTTCATTTCTGGGCCAAATAACATGAAAATTGGCTAAAGAATATTGACTTGAACTTCCCTTTTTCTGCAGGTCTTTGAATCTAATAGAGGCTATTTTTTTTTCCTATTCAAAATGGCATATTCTGGGCTCAAATGGAGTTAACTACCTACACTTACGTATAAATCAAGCTAGAAAATGCCATGATTGTCATTCCAAGAACAACGCTACAGAAGTCCCCAAAGTGTAGTCTGAGGACAGTCAGGCCTAGGTGAGTCACCACAGGTGCCAGTTGGACAATCAAAAACACATTCACCATCGATTCTCATTACATGCAACAGACAGCCTGACATACACCACTGGAGTCACTCTGTAGATTTCTATATTGTTTGGGGACTGATTGAACACCTTCAGTCAGCAAAAGGGCCCTACTGTAGCCTGACAAAGGCCCGATTTACACACAAGTTTTCGGTGTTGACTCAGGGTTGTGTGTGAGGAGCTTTGGGCTGCTCAAGTGGAGTTTTCCTACTAGAAAACGCTACTTGAATGGTCTAGGGTTCTCCTTGCACAGACAGCCCTGAGTCAACTTCAAGTTCACTCAAAAACGCGTGTGTAAATCGGGACTAAATCGCCTGGCCAGCAACTGGCCCAACGGATCATGACTGGCCTCCAAGAGGGGAGCTGGGCTTGATTAGACCCTGGCAGCAAGAGGTTGTGTAACACGGGCTGAAAAGTGCACTATTTAGTGAAAGCCTTTTCAACTTCCGAAAATGTTTATGAACTACGTTAAGCCTAAATATTTCAGACTTCTTCATACACATTTGCATTCAGTCATAAATATAGACAATTAGAAACACAATATTCTAATTCTGAATAAATATCTTCTTAAATAGTTGAGTCATTTCAGAATTAAACAAATTGTAATTTCCTAGTATACCTGTACTACATACGATATGGCTGTCTTGGCAAGTCAAAATACATGATATTCCTTTTTTTTTGTACAACAGTGACTTGTATTGAACGCACTATATATACTGTATGAAACATTACAGGATGAATCCCTTAAAATCTTGGCAGCATTATTTCAAGTGAGCACAGTACCTTGTCTTCCTAAATTGTTGAATAATTCCCTACGTAAACTATAATCAATAATCATAACTGGAAGACAATACCACAAAGGCAGGACCCATGACTGACATATATGAATCACACACAGGGGAGACGCATATAATATGATATGCATATTTATAGATATAACAACCCACTGGAAATGTACATGTGTATAACGGCGTAACACTGCAATGCTGCGAGGTAGTAAATTTTACATGGGCTTTGGGATGTACAGCATATGATTTATAATAGCATAATACTAGCCTAATGTAACGGTATGCCTGTAAATGTACTGTACATAATGTAATAAAACAGTTTGGACTGCCCTCGTATTCGTAACATCATCATCTCATGAAAGCAATGATGCAGACTCAACAGGAGAGTAAAAAAAAAACATATTTGAAACAAGGCCATAGTATGTCCAGCAGGACAAAAGATACAAAAACTGGAAGTTCTGCTTCAGTACTAAGGTCATATACTAGTACCAGGGGACCCAAAAGCGACCTTGACCTTTGTCTTTCCAAGACTTACACACATACAAGATATCACCGTAATCCATTAAGAGGTTCGAGTTATGCTGACAACAAAATCCAGAAACACAGACACACACACACAGACAGTTGCCAAAAACTATATACTGTCTGCCATTTTTTTCAAAATTGCCGGTAATATTAATAATATATCAGACTATACATGGATATGTTTTAATCTATATGACTCTAGACCATTATCAAATAGTAGTCATGATATCGTAATATATATCAGAATTTTAGCAGAAATTCTATCCACGTACAGATTCGCTAGGCAAGGAATATCAACGGCGTCTGGAACAGAAACTGACGCGCCGAGCCTACGACAGCTGTTTCTTTTCTGGTACGCCACAATATTAATATAGACGAGGCTGAAAAAAGATCTATATTCCAATTAGTCTATCTGGTGTACGTGGGTGTGCTTGTACTATGGAATATGTATTAGGTTAGGTTTGTAATCTAAATCTGAGAATAGAGTGGGTATGAGAAACCATGCATGCTGAAATATTAAAAACTGGGGCATTTTCATGCACTTATACTATAAGTGTGACTATAAGTTATAGTCTTTCAAATGGATCAGCACATTATGATTTCTGACCAGTGAAAGTGACCATCCAAAATAAACTACATGTAATGTTACTGGCATTTAAAATAACCAGTCCTAGATCATGCAAAATGGTATCCTACACTTTTCATAATGGAGTATTTTGCTAATGCCAAATATCTACCACAAAATATAACTTATGGAATCCTATTCAGATACATTATACTTTAAGCTGGTACGTCACACCAAAGGGGGGGTTATACCGGCTGTACAGAATATTACAGATCAGGCTCTACAGATACTTGCAAAACATTTTTCATTGACACACAGACAATATATTACATGTAGATCTTTCCCTTCGAATCAGTTTTATACATAATGTATGACCTGACTTTGTTTGAACTTGGGGGTAAGAAGAAGGCACAAAGCCAAGTTCAGGCCCTAATTGAGTTTTGACCATACGGCTCACTTACAAATAATCTTATCAGCCAGCCTGGAATTGAAAATGGATGATGTTCGTAACTTCAAACAAATTCAATTTTCAGGGCAGCGGGGGTGTACGATTATTATAAAGTGTACTCTGAGTCTTGACTTCTGGCAAATAATTGCATACAAAATGCTACATTCATGAAATAGTCATGACTTCATTAAGTTGAAAATATATATAATGTAACATATTATGAAAGTGCATCAGGTTGTTAAGCTGTATAATGAGGATTACAAGCATGATGATAATCTTCTTTGATATTTCCATGGCAACAGCCATATCAGCTTAATAGAATACTAATATCCCACTAAAATCTACATTTGTAAATCTATTTACACATGCTTT